>OLKM01000076.1:276909-566909 GCA_900291075.1 Melanogrammus aeglefinus
GAGACCACATAAGGTACCCATGCTGCATTTGGCTGTTGCATTTAATTTACTATAAAATGGCCGAGGGCCTCTGATGGCCCTCGTTCATCAGCCCTCAGTTCATCGGCCCTCAAAATGTTTAATGTCAATCCCCATATTGGCCCCGCTTCCAGAAACAACAAACAATGTCACAACAAACGTCGTGACCTTACGGACTTACTCACTTAGTGACCAACGTCCAGATAAACATGGAAGCCTCCATGACAACAACAGCAATGCATAGTCAATGCAAACACGCTGTTGTCTCCCGGTTGAGAAGCAGAGCCAGCCAAGGACAGTAAATGTTGTTGTTTTTTTAAAAAGGGAAGCTCACATGTCCATCTGACGGTAGCACCTAATGGAATGTAAATCGGCTTTGCTCATCAGATTAGAGAGCGATGGATGGATGGATAAATGGACAGCAGGTCTGTCTATGACTTTCCTTAATGATAAAGTCCTATGATGAATGTGGGTTTGTGTGTGGGTGAGTGGGTGTGTGTGTGTGTGTGTGTGTGTGTGTGTGTGTGTGTGTGTGTGTGTGTGTGTGTGTGTGTGTGTGTGTGTGTGTGTGTGTGTGTGTGTGTGTGTGTTGTGTGTGTGGTGTGTGTGTGTGTGTTGTGTGTGTGTGTGTGTGTGTTGTGTGTGGTGTGTGTGTGTGTGTGTGTGTGTGTGTGCTTGTGGGTGTGTGGGTGTGTATATGTCTTTGCACGGTGCGTGCATGTGGAAGTAAGCAGGGCCACTATTGGAGGAAGGCAGCAGGCGAGAGAACTAGCAAGTGGACCAGAGGAGAGAGCTGAAACCGTGTTGTGGTGGGTTTGGTGGGGGGGGGGGGGTTGATGTGTTAGGATGTGTATCTTTCACTCACACAGTACTCTAAGTGGCTGTCTTTGCGCCTGGCTGTATGTGCAATGTGGCATATTACATGGCTGTCTCAGCTAGCACTCATTTGAATGCATTTAGAAGCAGTGTCTTTGACAAGTTTATAGTTAGGGCATCAGTACATTTGGGAAAACTATAAATATACTGATGTCTTGATAATTAATTGTATTAAATAGTAATATTAAATAATGCACACAATTTGCAATATATAGTATTAATATATAATATATTATTCAAATATGAAACCGCAATACAATTTATTATAATGGATCATTTTTAAGCATCCTTGGTTGTTGGATGTCCACCATTTTAATAATTTAAAACAACAGAAGCAAAGAATATACAGACTTAAGGAAGAGTTGGATCATGCTTAAATACAACACAAATCCCAATGTGACCTTACACATTTCTAACCACCTTGAACCCTCTGTTCTAAATGTGCAATGGTTTGCTGAAGGCTTTCAAGTGTTGATTCACTCAGAAGCTAAAGTCGTCTCTGGTTGATTCCTTAAAACCTTAATCATATGGACTTTTTTTTGACTCAGTAGCCAGCCTTCTCAATAGCTTGCTTGTAGAACTTTAGTATTTTGGATTACTATCAAAATGGATGCTTGGTAACTTAATGTGTACCTGTGTGTTGTAAAGACACTGAGACAACCTACGGCTGTGTAGACTGACATAGAGATTCTGTTCATGGTATTGGCACCAACCAAAGAAAAATGAATGCAATTCGACAAACATTCAAATGAGATTCCACATATCTTCTTCGACACATCAAAGATGTAACATTATAGAGATGTGTTCACCACACATAACAAAGGTCTGCTCCATTGTCTGATGCAAAACAAATGTTTCGGCCGGAGCTATGAAGCAAGTCCTACAGGAGCTTAGCAGGACATCGAGGTGCCGGTTATGGCTCTGCTTTACTTTTTATTCTTTCTTTCTTCTATCATTTCTAAATTGAAGTTTTCATTAGAACTCTAACAATACTGAAACGGTTATTCATAGTACGCATAAATATTAGGCTGAGGCTCAGACTATAAACCTTGTCAGTTTTTTTTCCATCTTGGTTTGATCACTGGTAGGAGTGAGAGGCCGCTCCATTCTGTCACCAATATAAAAAATATATAGAGCTTTTTAAACAGCTCTGTTGTGGAAAGAGTGTTTTAATTACACATTTTGCATATTGATGAATGCGCATTGGAATTTGTGCAATAGATGAACAAAAATATTATAGATTCCAACTATTTTGGAAGCGTAGGCCCATTTTAAGCCTGATGGAGCTTGTTCCCTTCCAGGGGAGGGCAGTTCCCATGAGGCTACGTGGTGAAAGTGCACATGAAAAAAAAAAAAAAAAGAGCGAGAAATCTTTTTGTGGAATTTGAGGGTTTTTGGTTTCGTTTTGAGAATATGTAAATTGTAGTTCTGAGTCTGTATCTGAGGGGAATCCGGAATAGGATCCTTTTGTGCGCTTGCAGGATGGCTCCTTATCCTCCTGTCTGGGCTCAACCATGTCCCAGGACACTATCATAAATAATTGTGAATTGATCCTGAAATCACTCAATTTAGAGACATAATCTTTGATATAGTTGCATCAGAATTTTCTTGATGAGAATGTCATAGAACTGACTATGTATGTCAATGAGCAAGGCAGGCGAGCGGGCACCGGCTTCTACGACTTGACCTCCAGCCGTTCGCACCAAAATGAAGACCCTCGAGGTATCTGCTGCGATGCACTGACAGCGATCCGGTTTAGTCCCCGGATGTGAACACACCCACACTAATCAGAAGAGGCTGAGGTTGCCATCTTATTTATCTTTGAAGTGGCATTCTGGCTGGAAATGACTTGGTTGAGATATGTAACATATATGATTCCTGGATTACGCTGAGATAGCATATCCCCGCCCCACTGTACAATAATAATCTCCTACGACCACCTCTGAATGTTTTCTAAGGTCTCAGTTCAAATGAAGCTCTAATTTGCTTTGCGTCCACAACTATATTGTAGCTGTGTTATGAGTCCAGCACGTGAGCAAACCTGTGAACAAACGGTTTGCCCATCTAGATAAAATAATAAAACAATCCCATTCCAATGAAATCAATCACCTAAACTATTATCCATTAGGTAATACTGTAGATTAATGGATGAATTTACTCTGGGCCAAAAAACAATAATAATTAAAAAACATTTATATAATTATGTTTTACGGTGGGTTTAAGGATGCAGAAAAGTTTGAGCTCACCCGTGTTCCATGTTTTAGACAATGGAGTCCTACCTTAGAACATCTCATCCCAGCTTTCAAAATGACTTAACCCCCCCCCCCCCCCATGTGCATTATTATGATATTATATAATTAAACAAAACTCGCTAATGTCCAAAATCATCACACTACATCATGTCATTGTGAAACGAATGGGGTAACAAGTACAAAGTCTTGTACAAAACAAAGCAAACACACATACCCTTTATTATTATACCTAATGACTAAAATAATTCATGGGGGTGTAGAAAATTGTCTCGGCGCCGATTTAAATTTTAACATCTAGATAAAACAGTCGCTCATCCTCTTAAAAAAGAATGATTCAATGACATAGCACAATCATAGACAAATATTGTGAAATAGCTTTGTGTGACTCTCTATGTTCCCCGGTAAGGCTGGTACTCTACGACACAGGGACGTTTTACCAAATAGCTGAAGTCGATTGCGATTTTGCAAATCATTTGGAACATCGCCACAGACAATCTTTGAAACGTCCCGTTATTAAAGCAATGAGGGGCTTGTCCACCCCACCCTCACTCCCACCCCAACCCCACAGGGTGGGGTGGGAGACAGTCTAATTCTGTTTGCCTATGTCAGACTCACCCGCTCTGCAATTATCATTGTGAATGGTGCCTGTAGACAATAATTGCTTTGTTTTTCAATTATTTGATGAGGCTCCTGGTAATTTACTTCATTCTATGAAATATGCCAATTACACATTTTAATTATAGTTTTCACTGTATCGCTTTTTGCTGTCTCTGAAAAGATGTAATACCGCTATTAGGAAGAGAAGAGGGACAGTTTAATATTTCATATGGAGATTCACTGCTGTCTTTCTTACTCGTCCTTAATATAGAACTAGAAAAGACAGGGCCCAGGAAAATCACTACAGCATTTGAGTTTGGTTGTTTGGTTTCTATGTTTCTCTAAATAAGTTTGAATGTGTAATGTGCATGTTTTGTATCCTGTGTGTTTTAAATGTAAGCTTTGAGTTGTATTAAGTGAACGTTGACTAAGCCTATGACTATTCAAAGATGATTGTGTGGGCTGTAATTATAGTGGCGTTGGCGAGGACATTCCGTAGAGAGACAGCCAGTGCCCAGACCCATGGCTCACCAAAGGGGATACAAAATCACATGAATCATTACGTACTGATGATCCTGTCATCTTGAGTTATGTAGTGTTGCCTTTTTCACTTGTTGAACTTCTGTCTCTCCTTGATGAATAACAATGATTTCCTCCAACACAAACACATCTTTGGAGATGCCATCACTACATGAGGAACATGTTCATCATACTGTCTAAATAACAAAAGGACGTAAACAAAAAATCCCTGTGGGAAGCAAGTACATTTTTAAATCTCAAAACACTTAAATTTCAGAGTTCTCGATGTGTTCTCTGGTCCCACAGAAACACTTCATTCCTCTCTGGGGTCCCGAGATGAGAGTGTTTAAGGACCCAATTTATATAGCATCTATTCAATGTACATTTTTCACCCCGCATAACTTTATTCACCTCATATTTTAAATGTTGTACTTAGACTGCTGTATTTCTTATCACTACTCACTACTGTGTTCTTTTTGTTGAGTTGACACTAGCTTTACCATAGATGGCTTTGACTGATGGTGGAAACATTCTTGAAGTATCTCATCTCCTAAGACCCCAAAAGGTGTGGAGAATACAGTGATGTAGTATCCTTTTAATAGCATGGGATAGCATGGAGTGTGTTTTTAACACTTGTGAGTGTTAAAAACACTCAGTACATTGTCTTAACATTCAGTACAATGTACCATATCAGTACATTGTCTTAACATTCATACATTTTACAAATGTTTTTTTAATTTGAGGTAATGGACATTTAATGAATTCCTTATTTCAAATATAGCAGTCAATGTGTGTGTATGTTGTGTGTGTGTGTGTGTGTGTGTGTGTGTGTGTGTGTGTGTGTGTGTGTGTGTGTGTGTGTGTGTGTGTGTGTGTGTGTGTGTGTGTGTGTGTGTGTGTGTGTGTGTGTGTGTGTGTGTGTGTGCGTGTGCGTGTGCGTGTGCGTGTGCGTGTGCGTGTTGTGTGTGTGTGTGTGTGTGTGTGTGTGTGTGTGTGTGTGTGCGTGGGCGTGTGTGTGATAGCTCTTTAGCGTGATCCAGACAATCTGGACACTCGGTAGAACTAACACACTTACTCTACCCCTACACCACTTCCTGGGAGGTGTGTGGGTGTATGTGTATGTGTGTGTTATTGTCAGTGATGCATTAGGGGAAATTCTGGATTTATGAACATGTAAACGTTGGGATCGTTTTTGGAGTAAGGTGGTGGTTGGAATAAACATTGCCCTTTTGTGATATAACCTTTTAGAGTTAGACTAGTGATTAGAGCTCATGCATAGGAACACGTGCTGAAAATAAGGGTTAGGGTTATGTCTCTTACACCATTCATCACAAAAATAACAAGCATTGTTCTTGTGGCTTGTATCCAAAGCCACAGCCCAGACATAATACATTTCTAAATGTTACTATGTTCTGTGCACCTTTCTTTATTTTACATCCCAGTGTTTTAAACACAACTTCCGCTTCATTGGGACATTAGGATTCCCCCACCCTGTCTCTTGAAGCCGGTAACAGTGTTTAATTTCCATCCAAGAAAAGCCAAAGGATTACGTCTCATCCCTTATATGTTTTGTTGTGCGCTATAGTAATCAGTTTTACTTGGAAAGTGTCATTTTAGAGAATATACTCTAAAATGCATTTCACATCATTGCACCCATTCTGAAGAATATCAGTTGAGTAGTGGAGAAGTTGGACCATTGACATCATTGGTCCAGAATTTGCATCCATTGGTTTGAATTGGAAAATGTACGTCAATGGTCCTACTTCTCCACAATTCTTTCCTTATCTTGTTCTCTTTTTCAAAAAATAAATACTGTATTTTATTAGAAAATAGAAGAGCGGGACTACTACCTTGTAGGTAAGGGATCGATTAAACATAATAATTAGTGTGCCAAGCAGCAGGACTTTGCGAAACATAGTTTTTGTAAAGTTTTCAGGTCTATTGCAGGACCAGCATACTGTCGTGCTATAAATACTTACTGTAAATAGGACACAGGGATAGTGGTTGTGTCAACAATGCATATGCACTGCCTTGTTGTCCCCAATCGTGTCGCATACATGCTGGCACATGTTCAAATGATACACACTACGGATTATTACTTTTTCTTGGGAGAGAACCAAGTTCCATGTAGGATTTAGACAGCTTGCTTGGCACGATTTGGCCCCATCCACTACCAGCTCGACCATTGCTATTTGTCTGTACATTTAGGGACTGATGTTATAATTTAGAAAGAAAGTTAAATGTCTATATTAAGATAGGGATAGTAAAAGAGTTCAACACAATTAAGTCAGCCCTGCATTGCTGTGCTTTGATTATTTATTTAAAGCTTTTCTCAGCTAAAAGCTTTAGCCAACTAAGATTGAATGTTGTTGAAGGGCATTTCGGACAAATGTTTTGGCAAATGGAACCAAATATATACTAGAGAGAGAGAGCACCAGAGAATGACCATGAATGAAATCACACGCAGTCAGTACAGGGGTTCCCAAAATGTCTTCATGCCTTGACCCAAATGTGGAGGTACTAAAGACAGTATTGTACTATTGTCTTCAAACAACCACACTATAGATGAATGAAACAGATGACATGCCTAACGATGATTGCATCCATATTCAGTTTATTGTATCCATCCCCTGATCCACTTGGCCCACCGCTGGATCACAGTTTGAAAAGTGCTGAAGTAGAATAGTGAAGTCATTTCGTGAACTGGGAGCACATTTCAGTCAGGATGAATTAGCAATGCTTAGCAATTCATCTCTCTGACAAATCAAGACTCTACAACCCCATTTGAATGGAGATGTGTCACTGGTGGCAAATTGGTTGAAAGTAGGACATAGTGTTGAAACGCCTCAACCTCACCTGGTAGAGCTCGGCCCCTGAGCTCTGCCCCAGCAAGGTCACCTGAGAATCCTGATCGCCGCTTGGAAAGCTTGAAATGCACTTAGGTGATCCGGAACAACCCCCCAGTGGTCCAAGGTCAACGCTTTGTACCGGCTCCCACTGATGTTACTGCTGACTTGCCCTTTGCTTTGCATGCTTCCTGCGGCCACCTCTCGCTTGGCCCGGCACATGCCATGTTGTTGGGGGAGGAACACATTGGAAGTCCCATGTTTACCTGGGAGAGGTGTTGCTGGCTTTGTCTGCTTCCTTGGTATTTTCTTTACTTCACTTCAATTGACTAACTGTAAAGGACTTTCTATTTTTCGTAGGTTGTAGGACATATTATTTAGTCTACAAACGGGAATTACGTTTTTGCCACAAATGTATTCTATAGTTCAATCCATATTCAATAATGAATAAACCATTTCATTGGTTGTAGAAGACAAAATCAAAGAGGCCAAATTGGGCTTTTTGAACCAAATGATGTGACCACTTTTCTCCGTTGAGGGGCACTTAAACGTAATTGTCTCGCGGGATCTGGGGAAGCAAATCCCGTCACTAGTCCATGTTTGAGTTACTTGCAAGGGGGGTTATCCAATTTCCTCCTGCCTCCAAATACCTGGAGGCCAGCTAATTGAAGATCATATCTTAACGCCATAGCCTACGATTTACCATGAACAACTGGGCAAAGGGATGACTTGGTGAATGTCTCCATACGTCTGGATTGCACTCCATGTTGCAAATTAAACATTTAAAGGTTGTTGAAAAATGTTATGAACGGAAATCGTACTGCTTAAAAGACTTTAAATGTCTTTGTCTTTTGAGGTTTTATATATTTCTGCCTGGCGGTTTCTCTGTGGAAGTCTGCATTTTTGAGTGATTGACATGACATTAATAGAAATGCAATTCAAATGCAAAATATCATGTCTGTACAAGTGCTCTAGGTGGCTTAAAAAGTCACTTCAGAGGGTATTTGATATCCTTTTTTACAGTAATTTATTATTGTTTTTCCAGCTCTGCCTTGTGAAATAGCTTTAATATTCACAATGCATTATATTAAATAGCTAGGTTCATTTTAATTGGAATGATGTTGTTCCATTTTTCACTTGTCAGTCTTTATGTCTTCATTTACGGATAAGCCCGTGATTATTTAACGTTTTAAATAGTTTTAGAGTCAAATGTCGCATAGGTTATTTTCCTAATAACATTGTATTTCGATTTTTTGTTTACAATAGAACAGAATAAGAAATAAAAAGCACAAAATAGTTTAAAGAATATTATACATATTGATAGCAAAGGGTATGAGGCGAAATGCATTTAAAGGCTGCTCTTTGTTGTCACGTTGGCTTCTATTTAACCAAAAGTACCTATAGATTTATGTGTAGGTTATGGCCCATGTCTAATGGAGTGTTGTAAAGCAAAGTCTGCTTGCTGGTATACCAGTGCCCAAGGCTGCAGGCAGACGTTTGGACTAGGCGACAGCAGCAGGAGCATCCTATAACTTACTGACTGCTGCTACTTAATATATAATGCAATATTCTACACTGTGCCATTTGTCATTTGAACTAAGACACAGATTATGGCTCAGGGCAGTGCATCTGTCCGAGGAGTTTCTCTGAAATTGGCTAAAAGCTCCCCCAGCTGAGGCTAACCATTCACATGTTGGACCTGGGGTCACCTGCCCCACTCCTCCTCCTCCACCTCCTCCACCTCCTCCACCTCCTCCACCTCCTCGTCCCTCTCCCCACCTCCTCCTCACCTCCCCCCCCCTTCTCTGCCTCCCCGTCCTCCTCCCATGCACACACCTACACTGTTATTAGTTTTAGTGTTCTTCAACATACTCTTTGATTGACTTCCCCGTTCTGTTTATTTTAAGCTACACCCCCCATACACACACACACACCCACACACACACACACACACACACACACACACACACACACACACACACACACACACACACACACACACACACACACACACACACACACACACACACACACACACACACACACACACACACACACACACACACACACACACACACACACACACACACACACACACACACACACACACACAAACGCACACACACACACACACACAAACAAGAAAACACACAGACACAGATATATACCAGGTCTGAGCTCCCGCACCCAGGACCAGGGTTGCCAGATTGGGCGGGAAATCGGGCCCAATCTGGACCCAGGACCCACGTTTGTTGTGGAGGTTCTGCCCCCCCCGCCCTCCCCCCCCCCCCCCCCACCACCATCGGCCCTGCCACAGCTACCGGGCACAGTGTCTAGTGTCCTGAGATGCTGCGGTCCTACAACCTGCCGTGCCACTGCCGTGTTGTGACACCTCCTCAATCACCAGCCTCCTGGCAGGGAGAAGGGGTCCAGACCCCCGCAGACCGACGGAGGGGTGGAGAACAAGGCACAAAAAGTGGGGGGGGGGGCTTTAGAAAAAAAGACAAAATAAAACGCTATTCAATTCATCTCTCCGCACACCTACCACCCACTGTTTGCCCTGCACGCAGCAATTTATGCACACGCGCCACAAATGAAAAGTGGAAGGGTGTTCGTGTGTGTGTGTGTGTGTGTGTGTGTGTGTGTGTGTGTGTGTGTGTGTGTGTGTGTGTGTGTGTGTGTGTGTGTGTGTGTGTGTGTGTGTGTGTGTGTGTGTGTGTGTGTGTGTGTGTGTGTGTGTGTGTGTGTGTGTGTGTGCGGTGTGGGGGGTAGGCGAGGCGAGAGAACTGTCAAGGCCCTTCAATTGGCTCCGACATAAGTTACAAGCAAAATTTTAATTAGCCGGGAGGAACGGAGCAGTAATAATTCAGAGAACGGAAGCCCCCCTTCCCCGCCCCTCTCGCTCTCTCCCTCTTTGTCAAGGGGAGGAGGTGGGGGGGGGGGGGGTCTTGTCGACATTGTTGTCGCTCCATTCACAGAGCATCTGGATACTCCTCCACGGGCCCCCGGGGGCGGGCGGGGGCGGGGGCGGGGGGGGGGGGCTGGGGTGGGGGCCTGGGACCGCTGCTCAAGAGAGCAGACCTGCCTCTGCTGGAGTGTGTCATGAAAAGGTATAGGGCCCGCCTCCGAATTAGCACCCTCGTGTTTGAGGTTGATATTCAAGCTAAGGATGCTTGTGCGCTGACTTGTGACCTCACAGCATCTTCACTGAGCGGACAAAAGGGTATAAAAAAGAAACACTTTTAGGGCCAGGGCGGAGCAGGGGGGGTATCGACAAGAAGGGCTGGCAATGACGCCATTTTTGTCTCTGCTAAATTGGGAAATCTCGCCCGATTTTGTAATGAGGGGTGTAGTAAAGGCAGCGCTAAGGACCGGGACTCATCCAGACAGATATCTCTTCTGTTTAAAACGGGGCTAAGCTTGGAACCAATTGTACGGCGAGTTGCACCCCAGTCGCTCCTCACAGCGGGCTGTGAGGAGCGGGAGGAGGAGGGACTGCACGGCCAATCCACAGCATTCATATTTAAGCACGGCTGCCACATCCGTCCTTGACGATCCCGACATTTATGGTGAAGTCTGGCGGTTACTTCCATTATTTATTTACTCACAGAGTGCGTGGCCTGGTCTTCAGTGTTGGGGTGGGGTGGGGGGGGGGGGGGGGGTGGGGTAGTAGGAAAGGACAGCTTTGGGATCAGAAAGGTGCAGCCACCCCCATCTGTGACTTCCTTGTTTGCACAAGCCTGTGGGGGCAAAATGATCCCTGCCCACACACACACACACACACACACACACACACATCACACACACCCTCCCCCACACTCACAACCCTAACCGTCTGCTCCCACACACACACACACACACAACACACACACACACACACACACACACACACACACACACACACACACACACACACACACACACACACACACACACACACACACACACACACACACACACACAAACACACACAGAGTAACACACAACCAGGCCGATTGTGGCAAACTACATGCACGCAGTGAGAAACAGACTAGATCCTAGACGGTGCTCTCAAGGGGGCCAAGGGGGGGCGATCGAAATGGCGAGTTTGCGTTAAGAGACCGGTTAAGAGAGGAAAAGGTGTTTTCTACTTGTGCCAATGAGTTCTCATGCACAGATTTTAACTCACTTCAAGCATGCATTTAATCAAACAAACAGGTGCTATCCTGACCTTACCCTTTGGCCGAGGGGCTTTGCTGCCAGGCTCTGGTGGCTCACACACACCACACAGGACCGGCGTAGTGTGCGTTCTGCCTCCTATTGTCTTCTTCCCTGTTAGGGGTCAGGGACACTGGTGAGCTGTCTGTTTAGCAACCCTCCAGCTCAGAGCTCAACTGTTGCCATATGGCCCCCTGAGCGCGGCCCCCCCCCCCCCCCCCCCCCCCCCCCCCCCCCCCCCCTCCTCTCCCTTCCCGTACATGGTAGCCCTGATTTATCCACCGCTAGCCCAAGGCTAACTGTGGGCTCGTCCTACTCACCCCCAGTAGGAAACAATTGGCCCATTGATTGATGATTAGCCCGAGATTTATGCTTTATTGTCTTTACAGTCTTTTTAGCCCTCTCACAGTGACACTAGCCTGGGGATGTGTTCTCTGTAATCACCCCTCAGAAGTACTTAGGGATAAGCCCGCAGCACACGGCCACGTCGGGATAGACTCAAAATCATGTTTTTGAATTTTGGTGTCCAGAATAGACTTAAACACAATAACAATGTACAGCCCTAGCCAGTTTTGCTTGGTTGTGTTAAGTCAATATGATTATTAAAAAATGTATGGTCGCGCTCCAGATATGAATCGATATTCGTGCACTGTGTGATTTTCTTCTTGCATTTTCTATTGCGATTTAAAATGCTCTGGATTGTTGCTGGTGACCAGATCTTCAGCGGCTGACCCTTGTTTGTCTGGCAGTCACGTAGGGACTACCAAACGCTGGCTACTTTGCATGAGCACTAAATTAGCCCTCCAAATGCATAACTGCTATTAAAATGCTATTTCCTCACAAACGGAATACTTTTGTTTGGATTTAAAACACTATTACTGCTTGAATGTTGCGTCAAAGTTCAACAGAGAAAGTAAAAATGCGAGCATTTCCATAAATTTGCCTAATGAAGCCATCGGGCTCAGACAAAGGACAACGTTTGCAGGATACTGTTAGGTTAGGTCAGCCTTTCATCCCCAGCTCCTGATTTTCATATAAAAGTATTTTTTTGATACTCTGTGTTGCTAGAGTGCACTGATGGTCAAGGGACAAAAAACAACTGTGGATATTCAAAATGTACCATTGCTTTGAATTAGAAAGGATGGCAGGAAAATGTTATATTCATCATCAGATAACAAAAGGCCAATTAGGAGGTCTGTAGGACATGGGTGACCGACTACTGCTGGAGTCAGAGCAGCACAGGGGAGATTTCCAAAGCAAAGCTACACCTTTGCTTCCCGTTATATGAGAGTTATTTGTATTATTGTTTTGGTCACACAAGATAGATTTCCATTGAAAAATATTTATTTGAACCGTTTTTGGGACTAATTCGATTTTTGGAACAGGATGTTTTTGTCCTATAGGTAAAGAGTTAGACATAAGAGTTATGATATAATGTTGATATGTGGATTTTACATATGAAATATTGTTTTTTACTGTTTGTATTGTGGGAAAAAAAAATCCTTAGATCTATGAAACAGAAAATTTAATCTAAACTGTAAATTCTGCCAAAAGGTCCTTGAAATAATCAGTTGAAAATAATCCCCTGAAAGGGCTTTTATGTACTCATTTTGCTTGATGTTTCATTTCATACAGCGGTTAATATTCAGACAGGAAAAGGAAATGCATGAATGCTAATGGCCCTGAAATCATTTTGAATTATTATGAAATTGAATATGGCTAACATGCAGTGCAGCCATTGCATTGTTTCTATCATATGTTGTTCTTGCTCTTGTATCAGAGCTTTTCTTTGACGATCACATCAAGGAAATATTTAATCAAACAACATTTCACAGAGCGAAATGTAAGACTCAGCCAAAGCACAAATGTTTACGTAAACCAAAACATAGAAACTTAGAAACATGGATGCCGTAGATTAGTTTAGCTGTCTGTCCCAAGATCTGATAAACATTTATTTATTTTTTTACCTTACAGGACATTGTCTCTTATTACTAGAAAGCATTTTATGTGTTACTTTAATAATCAGCCACACTAAATCCAGAGCTATGTAATCACACATCGTCCATTTGAACTCCGAAGGTGCGATGAGGAGTCGGTGGAAGGCTTTAGACGGAGGCATCCTCCGCGAGGTGGTGTATTTACACCACTGCACCACCAGAGCCTGTGACCATTAACATGGAGGACCAAAAAGCTTCTCTCGTGCGCTCATAATTAATCAAGTTACATTATTTATCATTGGTACGGTGTGGTGTGGTTTATCATGGCGTGAGATTGGAAAGACTAAAACTATTACAGTTTTATTATTCTTTTATTATAAGTACGATTCTGTGAACTACCTCATTGGGCAGAATCCATTGCATTTTCTCGTTACATTTAATCAATCACAGTTCATTTGAAACATTCTGCGACCATGTGTTTGGCTGCGTCACTTTATAAACCTGAAAATATTATAGTGGGACGCTATGAGCATGAGTGAGTTGATAAAGAGGAGGGGTCGTTTTTAAACCAAGTGTCTGCACTGAACCCAGTAAAGCCCGCCAGCCCCGATGAGGCCCCCCCAGGTCGTCTGGACCCCCGACACCAGCCAGCAACAGGGCAGAACATTTGTATAAAAAAAGAGAAAGGGGGAGGATCTGATTATGTATTCTCTAGGGGGAAAGGAGACTGGGAATGAGATGGGGGGGGTCCTGGTTAACTAGATTGGGTTAGTGTTGGGGCACCAGGAGGTATAGAGAGGGAAGAATGGCTTGCGGGGGGTGGGGGGGGGGGGGGGGGGGTGGCGTGGTTAGTACAGCTGGAACAGGTGCCCCCCCCACACTCAGCTGGTGCCACTTTGAACCCTGAACTCTTACTTGACCTTGTGTGAGGCAAGGCCACTTTTCTTTTCTTCTCGCATCCTCCTCCCTCCCTTCCCTCCCCCTCCTCCCCTCCTTCCTCCCCCCTCCTCTCCCTCCCCCCTCCCTCCTCCCTCCCCCTCCTCCCTCCCCTCCTCCTCCCTGCTCCTCCCCCCTCCTCCCCTCCTCCTCCTCCCCCTCCTCTCCCTGCTCCTCCTCCTCCTCCCCCCTCCTCTCCCTCCTCCTCCTCCTCCCTCTTCCTTCTCCCTGCTCCTTCTCCTCTTCCTCCTCCTCCTCCTCACCTCCTCCTCCTCCTACTATAAATTGTTCTTCTGTTGCTCTTGCTCGGCATACCTTAGTTCATCTCCGCTTGGAAAATACTTAAAAGCAGCGAAGAAAATCAGAGGACCCACAAAGAGAGAGAGAGAAAGAAATAGAGAGAGAGGGAGAGAGAGAGAGAGAGAGAGAGAGAGAGAGAGAGAGAGAGAGAGAGAGAGAGAGAGAGAGAGAGAGAGAGAGAGAGAGAGAGAGAGAGAGAGAAGGAGAGAGAGAGAGAGAGAGAGAGAGAGAGAGAGAGAGAGAGAGAGAGAGAGAGAGAGCGAGAGAGAGAGAGAGGGAGAGAGGGAGAGAGAGACGGAGAGGGAAAGTGGGAGTGAAAGGGAGAGGGAGAGAGAGAGAGAGAGAGAGAGAGAGAGAGAGAGAGAGAGAGAGAGAGAGAGAGAGAGAGAGAGAGAGAGAGAGAGAGAGAGAGAGAGAGAGAGAGAGAGAGAGAGAGAGAGAGAGAGAGAGAGAGAGAGAGAGAGAGAGAGAGAGAGAGAGAGAGAGAGAGAGAGAGAGAGAGAGAGAGAGAGAGAGAGAGAGAGAGAGAGAGAGAGAGAGAGAGAGAGAGAGAAAGGGAGAAGAAAAAGACAGTATAGGAGGGGATGGGAGGGGTTTAAATGTTACTGTACTTGCTGTGCAGAAACAATTTCAGAATGAATAATTCTTTTTCAGTCCCTGTGGGGCACTCGTGTCTTTCTCACTTTCTCTTTCCAACCTCTCTCTCTCTCTCTCTCTCTCTCTCTCTCTCTCTCTCTCTCTCTCTCTCTCTCTCTCTCCCTCGTCTCTCTCTCTCTCTCTCTCTCTCTCTCTCTCTCTCTCTCTCTCTCTCTCTCTCTCTCTCTCCCTGTCTCTTTCCCCAGAGGAGGTGTAGGAAAAAGTCGGCATTAGCATAAAGGAACAAGCACAACAACAGCGTGTCTGAAAGGGCTAACTGGTGGGAGGATTAAGTGTGCCATTGAAAAGGAATTCTGTGGTAAATGCGAGGCGCGAGGGGGTGGGGGGGGGGTTGGGCGGTAGGGTACAGCCCGCCCTCCCCTCCCCTCTCCCCTCCTCCCTCCCCTCCCCCTCCCTCCCCTCCCCTCCCCTCCCCTCCCCTCCCCTCCCTCCTCCTCTCCATCTTCCAAATCTGGTCTTTTTAGAGAATACCTTGTAGTAATTACCCCCCAGATGGCTTTGTGTACGCGCGCAGGCCGTCCGACCAGGTGCCTGCAGGACCCGCTGAGCTTCGGCTATTTATCGGCACGGCACCCGGTGGAGAGACATGAACCAAGGTCACCGAGGGACTCTGTCTGCCACGCGCCCACCCCCCCCCCCCCCACTGAAACACACACACACACACGCATACACACACATACACACACACTACACACACCTACCCCGCCCACCCACCACCCCCCCCCACACACACACACACACACACACACACACACACACACACACACACACACACACACAACACACACACACACAACACACACACACATACACACAATACACACAACACGAGTCACATACACACACCAACCAAACACACACCACACACACAACAACACACACACAACACACACAAACAAACAAACACACACACACACACAACAACACACACCAAACAAACACAACACAACGCACACACACAAACACACAGACACAAAACATACACAGATAGTCACACACACACCAACAAACACACACACCAACAAACACACACACACAGCACACACACACACACACACACACACACCAACAAACACACACACACACACACACACACACACACACACACACACACACACACACAACACACAACACACACACACACACACACACACACACACACACACACACACACACACACACACACACACACACACACACACACACACACACACACACACACATCATTTTAAACAAATACAGTACTTTGTGCAGCACTTCGAGGCATGGCCATTTTTTTTCAGAACTGCAAATTACCTCAATGGAAGAAATAAATATGTCTAAATAATAAAAATAAATTGTCTTATATCATATATTTGTAATGTATTATATGTATCATTATATGTAATGTATTTTATATAATCAGGAATAAATGGTGAGAAAAACCTTATTTGCATAATGGTTTTTTTGAATGCCTTGGTCCTTTCAGATTTTTTCTGTCCTTTCTGTCTCGGACGTCCGTTTCCTCCCGGGAGGATTTTTCTTTCTGAAGGAAGTTTGCTTTGGCCACCCTTTATGCACAACTCAAAGCAATGACTTCCCCACTCTTGACCCTCTCAAGGGGACACAACATGAAGCTACCACAATCAGGAGTACAATCTGCTGTTCACTTCTTTATTTTCAGCATCTGGTAGCCAAATGCACACACCACAGGGACATTGATCCTGTCTGATGAGTTCTAAAGATCTGTGTGTAGTCATTGGCCTGGCAGAAAAATAGCTTTCTTCTTAAGCACAGTTCAGGATATTGACGTTCTGAGAGGGAAATCAAAGGACATAATGGCCGCGTCCTTGACACAGCTTTTCTCTCTCTCCGAAGGGCAATGAGTTATTTCACATTTTGGAGAACGTAAAGTAAAGTTTCTCACTAATGGTCAGATTCAATTAGGAAGATAATTCCACTGGTCATGATGTGTGACCAAGGAAATCTGTGAGATCTGTACATTCATGGTCAAAATAATATAAATAGAAGCTAATTGATCCTCAATACATTTCATTTTCTAATTGGGATTGAAATTGTTTAGCTGTTTTTGTTCTGCTGTCCCTTTCCCATCTCACCTTATATGCATGGTACTATCAGGCGTGTGGTCCTCAACCCCCTCCTCAAGTCTCCTGCACCCCCTCCCTCCCGCCATCCAACAGAAATGTGGTGTTCTCTCTCAAGCTGAGCTCATGAATAACAGCGTTTTTAGTAAACAATTGGTGTTTGACCTCTGCCATTGACACTTATAGAGGGTCCCAGGGCACTCATCAGTGTGCCGGAGCTTTCCAGGTTTATTAATGGGACAAAAAGATGCACCAAGATAGAGCAACAGAGGGTCCCTAAGGTGGTCCTCACTATTATACTCGAGGGAAATTCCATCCAAACCATAAAGAAAATGGCTAATGTTTGGGTATTGTTGTTTGTGCTTATATTACTTTGCAAAGTACCTATCATTAAATGACTTATTATGTGTGTTTTCCTGTCAACGATGTCTTCCCTTCATCCTGCCGTGGCAGATATAATAATATGTAGGAATTATCAATGTTTCGGAGGACAACAATTAATGGAGAAAATAAGGTTACAGTATCACACTGTTTAAAACATTGTTTATTTATAGTGCTGAACGTTAAACGCGACGACAGGGTTTCACGGAGCACAGTCTCCTTTCATATTCCCTCTCATGTTTTCTGCCTACATGAACCCCCCCCCCAAAACTGGTGGCGGCGGGCAAAAGACTCTAGCAGCATGTAGCTAGGGGCTAACGCTAACACGGTAACCAGCAATGTCTCCTACAGATGGCAGAGGACTCCCTTAGCCACCCGCCGCCCCCCCCCCCCCCCACATGTTCCTCCCAGGCGCAACGCACCCAGAGGGATATTGATTCTTTATTAAGGTCCATGAGGAGCGTGCCGAGGCAGTTTGCTCGGAGAGAGAGGTGCCATTTATCTGCTGGGACAAAGTGCACCCATCGGGCAGTGCAGGTGTCCACCGTGCGGCCCCCCTCAGACGTATCTAACCCTGGTGACATTTACTGGGCCCTCATGACTCAGCTGAAAGCCTCAATCTCCCCGATCTGCCCCTCCCAAGAGCTGGCAGGGAAGAAATATAGTTTTACACACAGCGCACAAAATCTAAATAGAAAAAAGTTAGTCAGAATGGATGTTTGTGATTATTAGCGTTGTCAACCAATATACACAATATATATTTTTTAATTATGCATTAAGTGCAGCCAGTGTTTATGGCATAGCTTACCTCGGACATGCACTCACTGTCCATATGTTTACTGATGTCCATCCAGGCTTGGAGAGGAAAACCAGTATCGATGGATTAAAATCCAGAACAAGCAGACTTGAATCCGCTCGACAATAACCACGGTAATCTGCTCCAAAGAGTTCTGAAATATCCCGAATCAAAGCTTCTACACATGTTTCACTGCTCCTATCCCATCCCTTCCACAGACAGTTCCCAGACAGTTCCCATATTTCCAATATTTCGAACAGTAGGCATTTTACTTTTAGTTCCATATATAATCCAATTTGCTTTGTACAGTTTACAAAAGTGTTAAAAAAAACGTTAAAAAACATATTTTTGAGATCTTTAAATCAACAAAACCTTTGAAATATAACAGTACCGTTTTACACCATACTTTTTCAGTATTAAATCTATTTCTCAATATTGGGTTATGAATATAACTAATTGTGTTTTCGGCTATTTAATACACTGAATTTGAATTTGTGAGAGCTTTTTGATGATCTGAGAATTAAAACCGTATGTTATGTTGAAAATTGTTTAAACATTGTTTTAGCAATACCTAGCAACACCTGCCATTGATCCCTCTTTGTTGTGGAGGGTCACATGATACTATATATATATATATATATATATATATATATATACATTTCAGGTGAATATTCCCCTGGCTGAGATAGAGTAGAGTCATGTGTGACCCCCACCATTATAAAGCCCCTCCATCTCCTCCACCTCCCGCACCACAATGAACCCAGCCATGTACTACTCCATCCTGGCCTTATTGTCAGCTGACAGCCCCCCGTCCCCCGTCCGTCCCCCTCGCCCCCAAGGTCTCCACGGTGATTATTGAGTATTGGCGATTTTGAGATGGTCCTCCACGGCTCACAAAGGTTGGACAAAAGAGAGGGGAGGGGGCGTGTGTCATACACAAGTCAGAGGGCTCAAAGTACACATAATTGCCCCCCCTCCTGATCGTCAGATTGCCGTGTCAGGGACTAACTTGCTCTGGTCCCATTCATTTCAATATCTCTAAATGAGGATAGCATAACAGCATGCTGCCGCGCACCGAGAGGTGCGCGGCAGCATGCTGTTATGCTATCCTCATTTAGAGATATTGATTTGAATCTGAGAAATTATGGCTTTGATAATTGATTTACCAATTAGTCGATTCATTCATTTGATGGTTAAAATACAAACCAAATGACTGGACAGTTGAGGTCAGAGCCAGGTTTGGAAAGTAAAATGTACAAATGATGGCAAATATAATCATTTACAAAAACAAAATGATAACATGTGTTTGTGAAGAAAGAACAGAAGAGCAGCGATAATAATGCTGATGGCCATATTGATATTGGTCATAATATGAATGATATTACTGATAGTGAGAGGACTACTACTTACAGCAATATGAAGACAAAGGAGAAGAAGAAGATGAAGAAGAAGAAGAAGAAGAAGAAGAAGAAGAAGAAGAAGAAGAAGAAGAAGAAGAAGAAGAAGAAGAAGAAGAAGAAGAAGAAGAAGAAGAAGAAGAAGAAGAAGAAGAAGAAGAAGAAGAAGAAGAAGAAGAAGAAGAAGAAGAAGAAGAAGAAGAAGAAGAAGAAGAAGAAGAAGAAGAAGAAGAAGAAGAAGAAGAAGAAGAAGAAGAAGAAGAAGAAGAAGAAGAAGAAGAAGAAGAAGAAGAAGAAGAAGAAGAAGAAGAAGAAGAAGAAGAAGAAGAAGAAGAGAGAAGAAGAAGAAGAAGAAGAAGAAGAAGAAGAAGAAGAAGAAGAAGAAGAAGAAGAAGAAGAAGAAGAAGAAGAAGAAGAAGAAGAAGAAGAAGAAGAAGAAGAAGAAGAAGAAGAAGAAGAGGAAGGATAGGAAGGATAGGAAGGATAGGGGGGAGAGGAGGAGAGGAAGAGGGAGGAGAAGAGAAAGGAGGAGTAGGTGGAGGAGGAGGTGAGAGGAGAAGAGGGAGGAGGAGGAGGAGAAGGAGGTGGAGAGAGAAGGTGGAGGAGGGTAAGCTAAATACAAGAATACAACATCAATAATAGATGTAATGTGCAGATGTCTTTCATAATACATCATTGGGTGATATTTACCGGTTTAAATTACAAACAGGCTGGTCACCAGAGGATCTGTGATCCATGTGAAAGTCCACCTCAAGCATTTCCCCGGTCACATATTCAAATGAACTGTTTTTCTTTGTATATTTCACTTGATCATTCATGTATTCCCCCCCACAGGTATCATCATCATCATCATCATCATCATCATCATCATCATCATCATCATCATCATCATCATAAGTGTCCCCCTCACCACACAAGGGATTAGTGTTAGAGGGAAGTTCAGCTGGATGCAACAAGAGGATGCAGCGCCGACAACAAGCAGAGCGGCTCTGGAGGGGATGAATGCCGTGGTGGACGGGCTACACATCCACCATTGGTCTTTCTATTGATTCCGTCGGGGTGTTTAAAAGGTCTTCGGTCGTGCCCTTACCAAAGGATACTAATTTGCTCGATCAAATCTGTCGGCGTATCGACTGGGGGGAGAGGGCGGCCCCGCCCGCCATTGTATTTGTTGCAGCGGGGGAGCTGGTCTGTGAAACAGGATTACCAGAGGTCAGGGGACCAGTGAAAGGATGTCCATCACTCCGGTGGGAGAGCAGCGAGGGGCGTGGCCACGGAAGTGATTGAGATGTAGGGACTAGAAAAGGAGCGAGGCCAGGGGGAGGGGGCCCCCCCGCGCCCTCCCCTTCATCTCCCTCCTTCTCTCTCTCTCCCTCTCTCTCTCTCTCTCTCTCTCTCTCTCTCTCTCTCTCTCTCTCTCTCTCTCTCTCTCTCTCTCTCTCTCTCTCTCTCTCTCTCTCTCTCTCTCTCTCTCTCTCCGCTCTCTCTCTCTCTCTCTCTCTCTC
This sequence comes from Melanogrammus aeglefinus, assembly GCA_900291075.1. NCBI lineage: Eukaryota > Metazoa > Chordata > Actinopteri > Gadiformes > Gadidae > Melanogrammus > Melanogrammus aeglefinus. The sequence continues at coordinate 298,208 of OLKM01000076.1, forward strand.
TCTCTCTCTCTCTCTCTCTCTCTCTCTCTCTCTCTCTCTCTCTCTCTCTCTGACACACTCACAGATGCATGCGCACACACACACACACACACACACACACACACACACACACACACACACACACACACACACATCACACACACACACACACACACACACACACACACACACACACACACACACACACATATGCCCATTTCCTGTCAAAGGCGACCTATGTAAAACATCTTCAAATCTCATGATTTATGACCCGCATTCTTTGGTGGATACTTTTTAACTTCATAAGCAAGTCAGGCTCGGTGGTTTCAAAGGTAACTAGCCTCCGGAGACAGCGGCTAACCCGCTAACCCCCCCCACAGTGATTCAGTGTGTGTGTTGGTCCATGCTTGTCATACCACTGTATTAACATGCCCATTGTGCGGGCGATCTGGTGCTCTGATAACCTCCCCGACCACATGAAACCCTAGCCCGGCCTCCCCTGCCACCACAGACGGTCACGGCCACCCCCTCTTTGTGGAGGGCAACCCTCTCCCAGCCTTTGAGCAAACACTCAATTATCATCCTTTTTTATTAATTTTTTTCCGGCGGCCGTGCGTACTGTGTGTCTGCAGCCCGGCGTGCGTCTCTTTGGTGCGCAAGGTGGCCCCGGCCCCTCTTACCTCTATAGGTAAGGGGACATCTGCCGGGGGTTTCTTTGCCTAGATAAGTGGCGCTTCCATGCAGCCCGCGGGCCTTTTCAACCCGATCACATAGGTATTTAGACCCGGGCCCTCTCCCGCCATCGTGTTTGTTTTATTTGCAGAGCAGGTGTTTTATAATGATTAGCGACTCCATTACGACCCCGTCCCTAAGTAGTAGGCAAACAGACAGTCGCAGCCGCACGGCCCCACCGCGCCCCTCAATGGAACCATCTGGTGACAAGGAGGGAGCGATGGCTCTGTGCTGGGCGCCAGTGTTTGCCAATGGTCACATAATTGTGTTAAAGGGGAAAGCTGGCAGATACCAGACAGGCCTCACTTAAGTGGTGTGGGTTTTTATAGAAAGGCTCCCAAGTCTTTGTCTGCTTGCGGTGTTTGCATTTATCAGTTTACATTTGGCCTTCTTTTCAATTAATGGATTTTTTTTTTTTTTTTTTGCAAACAGTAAATTATTGTGAGGCAGTGTCAATCAGTTATTAACATGACCTTTCTGCAATATGTAAACAATACGTTTTTTTTGTCATTTGGAAAATGTATTTGTTCATTTGTGTATATAAATTCCCTTTAATGTGTTCAACCATGATTTACTGCCCTAAACATTGTTCATGCATCGATGAACACCCTGTATAGTATAGGTGAGGGCTTATCTCAGATCCTAATGCCAGGCTGTTGTTTATATAAAGCAGTTTCTATGTAAAGTCCGTGTGTTATAAATATAAAGCAATATCTTTATAAAGCCTTTGTATTATTCATATAAGGCAGAATCTATGTAACACCAGTTTGTTATTTAAATAACGCAGTTCCTGAATAAAGCCACCGCTTTATTTGTTCAACAAAGTATCTATACAAAGTCAGTGTGTTATTATGGTGTGGGGGGTAATTTGTGTATACTCTCCATGGCCTCTTGGGGTTCAGCTTGTTTGTTGTTAAGGTTGTCAATGGTGATAATTATTCCCAAACAAAATGCTTCCGCCACTACACATAATTATTCCACTGATGCTAATTACTGCATAAGTTATTAATGACTCATTAAATGATTACGGTCACCGTCAACGATATGCTAATGAATTTCACATGGAACATGTATAAAAGTACGTCAAGGCCGCCGCGGGGCCGCCTGCCCGCCAGAGCAGGGCCAGGGCAGAGCCACTAGTGACTGACATGGATGGATGGCTTTTTAGTGCTCTTCATTGGCTTGATTAGCGTGTACTGATATATGCAATGGATGGTGTGGATGTCGGAGGCACACTCGACAATTCACATTCATCAGCACTATCTCAAAGAAAATGCTTAGTACGCTGTTCTATTTGAATTGCATTTGAATTACATGTTAGATATATGTATAGAATATATTTGACCAAAGAAAGTAGCATCTTCATAAGTAATGAATGGATGGATGGACGGGTAGTTGGAGGGATGAATGGTGGGAAGAAAGGAGGGCAAAATGGATGTATGGGTAAATGGATGGATGGATGGATGTATGGATGAATGGGTAAACAGATGGATGGAGAGAGGGAACGAGGGGTGAATGGTTGGATGGATGGATGGATGGATGGATGGATGGATGGATGGATGGATGGATGGATGGATGGATGGATGGATGGATGGATGGATGGATGGATGGATGGATGGATGGATGGATGGATGGATGGATGGATGGATGGATGGATGGATGGATGGATGGATGGATGGATGGATGGATGGGTAAACAGATGGATGGATGGATGAATGGGTAAACAGATGGATGGAGAGAGGGAACGAGGGGTGAATGGTTGGATGGATGGAGGTGGAGGGAAGGAAGGATGCTATGTCAGTGACATGAGTGTGTACGTGTGCGTGTATATAGGCTGGGGAGATGGAGCCCTAATGACCTGGCTCTACTAATTCTAAATGATGCCTACCCTCTACAGCCCCGGCGAGGAAACCTTGGGCAAATTGATTCATGGCTCCTCTGAGCTGCTGTTTGTTCCTTCTCTTCCTCCCCCCTCCAGGAGCATTATGGGTGGTTTTGAAATATTAATATGAGAGTACATTTAGTGGTGAGTTACTCGGCTGGGTATTCTCAAGTGACTCCCCCCACCCCCTCCTCCTCCATCCAGGTCTCAAGGGACCCCCCCCCCCCCCTTTCCCCAGCACACACACACTCACACACGGATTAGCTGATTTACTCTAAATGCTGCTTCCCTTTCTCTTGTGAAGCCCAGTGTAAAGTGGTGTTTTAGTTTTAAGAGATAGCTGTTCTTTTCTTTCTTTGGTTACTGTTAACATTTGATTTGTTTGGATTTTTACGTTTAGGAATAATAACGTGTCTCTGAGGACACGTCCAATGAGTGATAAATGCACACACATTCACACACACAAACACAAACGTAAACATTTTCAACGAAACACACGCATCGAAACACACCCAAGCACACAAAACCATGGAAACATGCAAGCGCACACACATTCGCAAACACATAAATATGCACGCAAACATAGGTACACACATATGCACGAGCACATGCACACAAACAGAAACACGTATCAGACACACACAAACACATAAAAACACACACACACACATACAGACAGAAACACACACATGCACACATGCACACACACTCATGCACCCAATTACCTACACACCCATACACACACACACACACAACCATACGCACACACACACACACACACACACACACACACACACACACACACACACACACACACACACACACACACACACACACACACACACACACACACACACACACACACATATGTACACACATAAGATCTCAGACACACACACACACACACACAAGCACACAAACACAAATACACACACACACACAAATCGCTAAGCATGCAGAGAGTCAGCATGCTGCTGTGTGTTCCTGGCCGGGCCCCAGCAAAGCTACACGCAACACTGATTGGAATAGACTGGGTGTCATATCGGGTAAAAACAAGAGACAGACAGCACCGCCCTCAGAGGGCTACAGGGACGATAGGGGATGCATACAAGAACACTCTCCACCCACCAGCTCACAAACAAACACCAGAGGAAAAACACAACACACACAAGCACACAGGCACACCAAGGAAGAACACACACAGAGTGGGATTCATCCTTAAGGAAACAGTAGATTCATCCTTAAGGAAACAGTAGATTCATCCTTAAGGAAATATTTTGTTTATGGTTGGAAATGTATAAGGGAAATGCAGGAGGGGATTTGTGTGTAAGAGGCCATATTGAGAATCATTTCAAATATTGATTTGAAATTATTGGGAACATGTCGAAGTAGCATCGGTTCACAGGGAAGAATCATTCAGGTTTGGATGAGGTTGCTATTTTCTTTAACCAAGCTAGCACTGGATGCCAAGGAGCAATAGTATATGTATGGCTACACTGGCATGCAAACCAAAGGAAAAATAAGACTTATCTATATATTGAATCATTAGTTTATTCAGGAAATGCTTATTTTCTTTCAGTTAATAATTGTTCATCAACGTGTTGACCTTATTCCGTAAGTTGAATCTTTCAAAGTGTCCAAATTGACACTTGTATGCGTATATAACCCTATCCCTACACATATTACATATATGTAGCCGTATATTAAAATACTATGTGCACTCCAATGCACATATCTAGAATTGAGGAGCAGAGACAAAGCCGAGATAAACTGGGACATTGTTTGTGTCCAGAGGACAGATGGACTGATATGGATCCCCTTGCTCCGCCAGCCTGTATGAGATGTGGAGGGCGGGGGGACGTACATGTCTGTGTGTGTGTGTGTGTGTGTGTGTGTTTCTTACTGTGTCTGTGTTGACAAAAGGGAGGGGTTCTGTGCACTATTGTTGCTTTAGCTATCCTCTCCCTATTTATTCTTCTTACAAACGTTTTTACTCTATTATTATTTTTTTTAGTCATTGTAATATTATTATTGGGAAATAGTGTGACAATTATATAAAAATTATTAAAAGTTATCATTTATATGCAGCAAATTAAAAGTGAAGAAATGTATCATTGAAAAGTTATTTTCGACACTCGTAAGTGTCGAGTTGAACAGTTAATGTTTACTGTCTTGTTATGGTCAGGCGATTAGGGAAGACATCCGAATTAAACATCAAGGTCACGCCTCATCATGTTTTACTAAACTATCGAAAACCAAAGAGGGAAGAGATGACGTCTCCCCTTTCGAAGATAAGATTGCTATTGACAGATTGGCAGAATAGCGCGCGCGCACACACACACACACACACCGCCAGCCTCAGCCTCACATCTTTGTTTACATGTAGCAGTCATCCTTGTTGATTTGGTGGTGAAGGAAACAGTGTCGATCAGGCTGCCACACTAAACATCGTTTGACAGTTGTTTGGGCTAGCTCAGTAACATATGTGCAGCACGTAGAAAAATGGTACTAATTTGTTAGGAACATGGTTACTTAAGCAGCTCTCACACTCTGGATGTCATATAGTAGAGGCCATATTTCCATGTTATGATAATATATTAGTGGGTATTATTGGGTGTTGTTGTCTTAGTCTGCTGTCACTGTCCAAAGAAGCTTACCGTCCCACATGGTGTTTGGGGAGGTTTATGTGAAATTATATTTACAGACCACAAGGATGCACCATAGTCTTGTCGGATGAGAAACTGCTGTGTTTAGTCTTGATTATAGAGTTTGATATGAATAACAATGTATTTTTGTAATATGCTGTACATGTAAAGCCTTATAATGTGTTTAAAGTTGGTTAGCATTTTACTCAGTGTTCTGTTACAGAGTAATTACACTATTATGTAATGTTTCCTGTTTCCATTTAATATATTACATACATGTATCTACATGCTGAAGCAGGTTGTTACATTGCTCATTACATGTGTGATCTTAAAAACGTACAGAAAGCATATTAGGTAGGCTACAAACTTTCTGTTATAGTTAGGGTTGAGATAAAAATCAGTTGCCCTGTATTCTAGTTGTTTCTTTGTGTTGATTGGAGTTGGAGTACAGACTGATATCGCATTAGTGAGAGGAAACATAGGACAACAGCAAGCATAGATCTTTTATTGAACATCTTTTATTTGCCGTCACAAATTCAACATCTCAGAGTGTCTTCATTGAGCATCATGTGAGAACAATTCCAACCTCTTACTTTTCTTCTTGTGAATAGCAGTTGCATTTCTGCCACTTTGATTTCTAACAAATAAACATAACGCTATAACAAGCCCTGCTTCTCATAGGAATATCCTTTGTTGTCATTCATTCTATCTCCTCCACAAAATCGTTTGTAAAGGGCTGGCGGCAGAAATACAGGGCAACACTGCCAAATTCAACAATTACAAAATGTAGTCTAAAAGCGGGTTCATAAAAACACAGGGGCTTTGATGTGTGAAATGAATTGGATTAACATCCCCTGGTATACTCTGCCTTATGTATTGAATGCACTTCATGGAGAAAACAAACCTATAATTATAGGGCTGTAGCCAATAAAGAGATCTAATTGTTCTAAAAAAAGAAAGATAAAAAATACACATTCTGCATATGTTCTTTATTTATATTCTGTAAATAATTGTATGCAGGTATTACATATATGTGGTTCTTAATAATACGTTAATAATATTGTTTATAAAAAAATCATATCATATTTTGTTCCCTGTTCACGTTAATGCAAATATTTCCGAAATATTTCACAGATTTTGTGAAAGATGCACTCCAATGCCATGGGGACAGACAAAACACTCTCGCTGAAAATGTCATTACTTTCAGTTGGGAATGTCATTTCTCCCGATCAAATTGTAGCTAATATTCCTAATATCTATGCAAAATTGTATACAGCTGATCTGGATATCATACAATGAGATATGTCTCACATCTGGTGCTTAATTACACTATCTGTAATTGTATATTACTACAAGAATCATGTTCATTGAAAACATTGTTATTGGTATTTGTTTACGATTAATTTGAGGTGTCTTCAAACCAATTTACACGCATCACCTCATATTAATTACAATCGAAAATGTATGATGGCATCCACAGACGGCCACCTCTAAAGAAAAAATCACCAGCAATCATCAACATCTTTAGTTTCCATGTATACTATTTAACAGTCTGAGTCTTGAGTTCATCATAAATTCCAATCATCCACAAGCTGAGCATAACCAGGCTCTCGGCATGAATGGGAACCGAAGGAACTAATGGATGCATTGGTTGGTTGAGTCATTTTTGTTAAATGGACAGCAACACACAGCGAGTTTATATCAGACTATTGCACCTGCTTGTCCACAGATGATCCATGTGAACCATAGTTCTGTAAAAAGATCCTTTTTTTATTAAGGACAGGTTTCTCCCATGTACTGTAAGTTTAAAACTCATCATAGCATGGGCAAGTGAAACAATGGAAACACATTAAAGGAATAAATACAGCATAAGGGGAAGCTATTTTGAAAAGTCTCCTAGACACAAGAAGCCCAAGAGCTGAGAGCTTGTGTTGGATTGTTGAATTATTGAGCACACAGCACCGGTGATGGGGCGAGGGAAGTCAGGCAGAAGATCAGAATAGGCTGTGTGTGTGTGTGTGTGTGTGTGTGTGTGTGTGTGTGTGTGTGTGTGTGTGTGTGTGTGTGTGTGTGTGTGTGTGTGTGTGTGTGTGTGTTGTGTGTGTGTGTGTGGTGTGTGTGTGTGTGTGTGTGTGTGTGTGTGTGTGTGTGTGTGTGTGTGTGTGTGTGTGTGTGTGTGTGTGTGTGTGTGTGTGTGTGTGTGTGTGTGTGTGTGTGTGTGTGTGTGTGTGTGTGTGTGTGTACACGTGTGCGTACTGTGTGAGTGCACTGTGTTGGGAAGAGTGTTAATGGGAAGGCGGGTAGCGAGGGGATGGGCAGCAGAGAACCAACATCAAGGCTTAAAGTTGTTCCCAATCCGATATCTGCAAACCATTGGAAGTGTTTCATGATGGAACATACATTTTGCTGAAGGGGGTTGGGGTACTTTGAAAGCCGAGACCTATATTCCGTATTTACAGAGATTGTGATCATCGATTCACATGTATTCCCAAAACACATCTGGCTGTGGATCATCATAAGAAGGCAGGCGTGCCTAATGCGCCGTTGTGTGTCGTCTCCAACACCCCCGCCCCCCCACCCCCCACCACCCCCACCCCCCCACCCCCCCATTAAAGTTTCAGGCGGCATGGGCCCGGGGCTTATGCGCATTGGCGTTTGGCACTCCTGTTTTACATGACTGCTTCCCTGTAAGTGAATCAGCAGCCGCTGGAAGGCTGCCATGGGGCAACAGCATGTCAGAGCCATGCCACAGTTGGTCTCCAGGTGCTTCAGTGGCAGATACAAGTGTCGGATTAGAGCCATTGGGAGCGTGGAGGTAGGGATGATAACACCGGCCTGCAGTGCTGGTAAGTATGTAACACTAGTTAAACGCGGAGACCCAGGGGTCTAGGCGACGCTCACACCACTTTGCACCATCACACACACTGACTGAAAACACACTGCAAATTGAAATGAGGACGAGCCAATCTAATTTCTTATGGAGCTAAATGTCACAAATATGCGCCTATTCAGCTGAAAAACGTCCACTTAATATCCACAGATGCACATTTCTTATATCTGTGCAAGTAATGCATGAAAAAACATTGGATGACAAATGGATTGTAAGTGCCATGTACAGTAAATGATCGACATCAACTGGCTCTAATCTGCATAACTATCAGATGAGCAGATTTGATCAGCTCCTAGAAGCGCGTGTGTGTGCGTGTGGTGTGTGTGTGCGTGTGTCGTGTGTGTGTGTGTGTGTGTGTGTGTGTGTGTGTGTGTGTGTGTGTGTGTGTGTGTGTGTGTAGTGTGTGTCTGTGTGTGTGTGTGTGTGTGTGTGTGGTGTGTGTGTGTTGTGTGTGTGTGTGTGTGTGTGTGTGTGTGTGTGTGTGTGTGTGTGTGTGTGTGTGTGTGTGTGTGTGTGTGTGTGTGTGTGTGTGTGTGTGTGTGTGTGTCTGTGTCTGTGTCTGTGTGTGTCTGTGTTTCGACTTTGGCATTACCTCAACATTTACCACATCCCATTTTAGTGAACACCTTATCAGCAGTACATGTTACTGTTGTGTCCATGCCCAGTGTCCATTATTATATCCATGAAAGAAAAGGTTTGGGTTTGTATTCTTATTTAAGCTTACATTACATATCTGTTCAACTATTGCAAATGATCTATACATACAGTATAACTGGACATTTAAAACTATAGTACTCTGAAATATTTTATAAAGAACTGATCAAAAGAACACACTGAAAATAAAAGCAAGCAGATTGGAATATACTGTACACTAGCACCATAAATGGAACTCTAGCACACACCTATGCACATGCGCACACACATACACATAAAAACATGCTAATACACACACACACACACACACACACACACACACACACACACACACACACACACACACACACACACACACACACACACACACACACACACACACACACACACACACACACACACACACACACACACACACTCACTCAAACACACACTGCATTACCAGAGGAAATCATATCTCTTGGTCACAGAACCATCTTTTTGAATGGACAATACTGAGGCTGTTTGAAAAGGTCTCATGAAGACCCAGACCACGCCAGAGCAGTGGAAAAAAAGGAAAAATGGAAACCTCCAAATTGCTACTTCAAACTCCAAGAGCTCTAAAGTGCTGTTTTCTTCCCATTTCAACCGAAAATAAATGTGTGTTTTTATTAGGACATGTGTCGGGAGGTGGCTAATGGGTTTGGAATAAAAGACAACGTTGTGATTCATCTATGCACCGGTGGCACATATCTGCTTTTCATATGTGCTCATCTAAAGCCTGAACAGGCAGCGTGGGTCCCGCCTTCGCTTCCCTATCATTGGCCCGAGTCAAAGATGACAACCCACTCCCCGTTAGGGCTTTGTCTGCACTTTTTTTCTATCCTGGATGGGGCCGAATATACTAGGTATCTCATGCGAGGTTCCGCAATCACTAATGGGGGGTTCATATGCTCACATTGAACATTCTTGTATTGAGTTAACTGTGGAAGGTGAGAGCTCACTCACAGAATGAATCAAATGGACTGTGGAACAATACAGGTGACTGGAAGATAGGAGCCCTCATGATCACATGGCTCGTAAGAGAGTCATGTCTGTTCAATTAAAAAAAGATATAATCACATATGATTTTTTTTTCATTTACCTCTCCGTTGCAGATAGAAAACGTTTCATGAATTTTCCATTAATCAAGACAACAAGCAAGCATCTGCTTGATAACAATTGAGACAACCCTAAATATTCCTGTCCGGTTTAATAAATAGGCCTAATGCTGGATTAATCGGCTTGCATTTGGACAAAAGGTGGCATGAACATGTTGGAAAGCGAATTGTATCCTATTTTCATCCCGTTGTATCGAAAGTGTTCCGACCAGATCCGCTAAGTCTTGCTTTGTTCTGATAATGAACACCACGATGTCTCACGGTTTAAAAACATTCATGGGTGGGGTGCTATGCGGGAGAAATTGTTTTAGACTATGTTAATTGTATCGGAAATGCAAGTTTTCTCTATCCTGAATGGAATGTAAATATAAATAGTGTGAATTAAATAGGCCTAAATGAGAACTAAATTGTAATCATTAATAAATAAAATGATCAAATGATCAAAAATCAAGTCAACTTCAGCATTAAATAATAAAGGGTAAACAGAAAGCATAGGTCTACATTGTTTCAGCCCGGTAATGGACAAGACTTTCTCATCTCAATGTGTAAAATGAATCAAAATCAAATAGTTGGATATTAAATTTGTTTTAGCTAGGGAGCCTATTTCAAAACGTGTAGGCCTAAAGATATTTTTTTCTAAACGCCAATTCTAAATTGTTTAATTAGCCTACATTGGTCCACGTGTGCTTTCAAACCCATTTCTCCAGCAAACTAAATGTTAGTTAGAGGGTGATTTATAGCCGATGACAAGGATAGTATAAACCATGTCCGCTTCACGGATAAAAACAAGACCATATCCATTGCACAAAAAGGAGTGTTGCTTCTGATAATAAAGGCATGGTCCCATCCCATCACACTGTTGTCAAAAACTTCCCGCGTTATCTGCTGGAGGACTCAAGAGCTCTTGAGCTCACGCGGTGAAGACAAATGGCGCGGAGTCGTCCGCCTGTGATTTAGGCCGTCCACGGAGTCTGCCGCGCTGGAGCTGCTGTCTCCATTTGTCACGCGTGGCCTCTTTATACACCAGCCAAGGCTAAAATGTCAAAAGTTGCTTGAAAAGTTACTTCCCTTGTGGGGACTGCCATTAATTGTGTGGCCTTTTAGTGGGGAGTAACAAGCGGAGTAAAAAGAGCACTCACCCCCCCCCCCCCCCCCCTCCCACCCCCCACCAATTCCCATTTGAGAGGCTTAATTTATGCTGGTTTCCATGGCAACTATCTCCCAGTGGGGTGAGAAAAAAAACATCCAAACCAGTCACCTGACATCATCCATTAATAACTGTATCTTTTCCTTAAGAAAGTACATCAGTATTTCTGTATACGTGGCGCGTCTCTGCTGGTAGTCTAAACACAGCCTACTTCAGCTTTTCATTTTGCCACCTTTAAGTGATGGGTTCAAGTTTCCCTGCGCTGAGGCTTAGTGCTATTTGAAAAATGGATTCTATTTATCCTGGGGGGAAATGACGTAGTGAGGGGTTCAAAGTCTGCTCAATGTCTGAACTGGTATTAGAAAGAAAGCCAGGGGACCATTATAACGGGACTTCCTATTCCAAAAATCTGCTGATTCAGAGATATGAACCAAAAATGTTTGGAATGACTTGGATACAGGCTGTGCATGAATTATTGAAAATGGAAGGCTAACAGTCCAAACTTTTAGCAGAACGTTCAAACTATTTAATTCAGTGTGCTCAAACCCAATTAATGGTGTAAAAAAAACTGATTGTGTTACTATGCCGATTAGTTGGCTAATTGTTGCGTAGGCTATAAAACCGTTATTACGAATAATCAAATGTGCTATTGTTAAAAACATAGGGCCAAGCCTAGGCCTATGAAGAAATAAATAGTAGACCGAAGCTAAGCCATAATGGAGAATTAGGCTATTCAATTATTCGTGGAGCTAATGTTAAAGGCAAATCATGTCAATGAGTAGCCTTGAGGTAAAGTGTTTGTCTAGCTTCTCTTCCTAAAAAATATGACCCTTCTATTGAACAGGAAGACTGATCAGGTAACCGTTGAAGCGGGGGAGAAAGTTAAAGTTGAGTCAAAACCAGGAATCAAATGCCGTTATTCCTACTTTCATAGCTTTGACTATTACAAAAATATGCAAATGAAAATGTACAAATACAAATTCCAATAAAAAATGGGATTAGTATGGTAAATTATTATTATCAATAATTATTATTAGGCTATATTATTATTATTATTATTATAAGTATCATTATTGATAATAATAATAATAATAATAATAATAATATTATAATTATTATTGTTATTAAAGCAGAATAGGTCATCTATATTTAGAAACACAAATCGTACATAATAAAATAAAGAAGATTCATGGTGGGACATAGTGGGCTTACTTATCCAACGACCGTTCACAAGAGAACTGTTTAGAATCTCAGCCACAATGCACAAGTTATGCCTATATGAATGATTTGTTTATGTTGATGTAATACTAGTGACTAATCATTAGCCCGTTATAATTCCGCTAAATTAATATGAAGAATGACAAGTAGCCCAGAGTCACGAAGCCGTGACAGTAATAGGGTGATGAGAAGGAACGCTTATTTATGCCTGCATGGCCGCAAACCAGCGGCGTTTAACGAGCCTTCATTACGGTCCTGTTTAGGCCGAATTAGTCAGACATGAGGACGTCTCTTTGTCTTGCGAGCTCCTCAGCCTTGGCGTCAAACTTTCAGTGGCTATAATCAATAAGGTTCCCCCCCCCCCCCCCACACTCACACACACACACACACACACACGGGCAAGCACACGCACGAACACACACAAACACACATACACACACAAACACACGCACACACCCACACCACACACGCGCGCACGCGCGCGCACGCAGACCCCCTCCCCAGGGTCTTACATCAGGTTGTGTGTGATGTAGACGGCCCACCTTGTGATTAGTGAGCCCATCCAGTGTAGTGGGGGGTGGGCGTCAAGTTGGGGAAAGATGAACAGCCATTCGTTGGCCCCCGCTGCAGTAAACAAACATTCATATAGCCTAACTTCAATTAACACACTATGAAGATTAGTTAATTAGTAGCTACCGCTCATAGAGCACAGCCACCCCACTCAGTAATGCCCGGGTGGTGGTGGTTGTTGTTGTTATTGTTGTTTTTGTTATTGTTGTTGTTGTTGTTTGCAGGACCATCATGGGCGGGACAAACAGGATGTTTTGAATGTCGTAAAAACAAATCTAGCTGATTTTGCTCAATGATTAAGCGGTTTAACAAGATCAAAAATCCTGGCTGTTTATCTCCTCTAACATTACAAAAAAGAGACTTTTGGTAAACTGGTAACTGCCTATTGCTTTATTTTTAATTAAATCCTTTGTCTACATTTTCTTTATGTCATTAGCCTATATTGCCTGACATACATTCATATGGACAACCACTATGATACAAAAAAAGTAAGACTTCAATATTGTTGAAGTGAATATTGAGAGGAACTCGATGGATTTGTTTCTCATTGTCACAACGGGGCAATGAATAAAAGAGAAAGAAAGGAAATAAGCAGTGAAAGTTGTAGACTAGGACTCGACATCTAGATCAGATTAGTGCTGCTTTACTACAGCCTATTGTGTCTGTGCTCTCATGGCAGCCTTTGTTTGACACCAATAGCCTACTTTTGCAGCTCTAGGCTCACCGGCTTTATAGAAAAATGCCCAGTAGGCTATATGAAATCCGCAAGTGAGAACAAAACATGTGTGTGCAACTTTGCATATTTATGTTGCACATAAAAACACACAATAAATCACACGAGCCTATCCTTTGACAAGCGCGGACCCAAATGCTTTAACCCCTTTTTTATGTGTACAAGTACAACTAGTATTTTATTATTTTTTAGTAAAATATGCATTAATAATACTTCAAAAAGATAGTGCCCTTAATAACCTGAGCGACAGCCTTTGGGCTGTCGGCTTATGACTTGTACCTAATCCTTGCTTGAGTTTGCATGGTTCAATATTACTAATGTCCATTCTATTGGCTGCATTTAACAGATGTCTAAAGTCCTCTCGGTCCGATCCCCATAGCCTACTTTTACTGCTAGTAAATGTACCAGAGTAAGGACTGGCCAAAGTGTAAAACATACAAGGCAATGTAGCCTATATCAGATTAAACACAATTTTGGTCTGAAAGCTTAAATTAAACAAATAGCCTATTGTTCCAATAAATCCATTAATACAGCCGATATCGGCAACATTGACTTCTAGAAAGGCCTATTTGCAGCAATAAAGTTTGGAAAGGTGACTTATAAAAACATCTACACAGCACTCCATGCAGACCGGCCTATTACTTCTAGAGATATCATTTAATTTGATGAAGAAATGATTTATTATCTTATTTTTTCTTTCTTTTTTTTTATAAAAAAAAAATAATATCCTAATAATTAAAGGCTTATTAATAGGCTAGCCTAAATTATACAACAACACCGTTTGAAAATAGACCAACTTAACTTTCCGGCGGTTTGCTCCTCCTAAGTGTGAGGGTTAGCGAGACTCTGAAAACAAGTAAAAAATAAGCCTAGGTAGGCTACAGTGGTTCAACGGCATCTTACAATCCTACTCATCGAGCGTTTGGGTAGCCTATTCAAAGGAAATATTTAAAATAATAACGTACACGGTATACAATATGATATAACAAACAACAGTTTGGCTGCAGTCTAAATAATTAAATGTAGGTCCTTTATAAATAAATAATATAGGCTACTTATTAATGATAATAAGTCTAATATATATTCTAATATTCCCGCCAGCATCAAAACCAACACCTATAGAATATTCCATTGCACTCCCCTCGTCGTCCATACATACTGTGATCTCGTTTCGAGGTTGCATGTCAGTCTACCTCCGAAAATCTTTGCGTGATGGTCCTTCTGAAGGAGCTTTTATTTTCAACGCATCCAGGTGTCTGGTCGCTGAATGCTGCATGGATTCAATGGCTCCTTTCTCTCCGTGGAGCAACCCCAACCCCGTGCAATTAATGTGAACTTACTGCAAGCACCATACCATTAGAGGCCAAACTGAGAACTATGTCATGACTCATCAGAATGGATGATTGACTTGGTGTTACACAGTTTCTGCACTTTATACAAATGAGAACCCAGACTGGCTCCAGATGGAATATATAGGCCTATGCCTATAGACCTACATGTTACAATCGTATAGGCCTATATGCACACGCACACGCACACGCGCGCGCGCGCGCACACACACACACACACACACACACACACACACACACACACACACACACACACACACACACACACACACACACACACACACACACACACACACACACACACACACACACACACACACACACAAATACATTTTCTTGCCATCCTATTGGGTTTTTGTCGACCCAGCACTGACAAAATATCCAAGCATTGTATTATTCAATAAGACAGCACTTACACCGGAATGGTGCAAAATTTACATCGGTAGGTTTTTATGTCAGCAGTAATCTATATAAGGTAAACTATAACTAAAGATAGGGTTGTCTGTCACAGTCTTGAGTATAGCTGCAGACCCATGACCGTGTACTGCCACCCAGTGAAGACAATAACAGCATGTGTCCTAACGAGACCCGTGGGCGGTGTACTCTGCTGCCCTCTTGTGGTAAAATACCGTCAATGCATCGTATTTTACGGCTGGGTTTGTAACAGCTTGCTATGCGATCGAAAGCGAAACAGAAACGATGGCTTTACTGTGCAGTTTAAACGCGGCTCGCTTAATTGTTGTCAAAAAAGATTATTTAGGGCTAGCTTAGTATTACGATTTATGCGCTTGATTTTAGAACTAGGCCTATCGCCTGATCCAATAAGAATACACGCGGTCCTGTTTGTTGCAGTAGGCCATGGCAGAAACTCCGTTTGAGGACGTAAGTTGCAAAGCTCACGTGTAGGCCTAAATGTAGTAGACCTAGATACATTTTGTAAGATGCATTTAATTCTTTTGTCACACGTTATTCCTGTTTATTGATCTGAATTGGACAGCTGGAAGATATGACCCGATATCGTTGTTGTGTTTGTTGTGTGCTGTCTTTCTGCACTTCTACATGTCTTGTTTTTTTCTGCTGCAGTATTTTAGTATTTTCTTATCTGAGCGATACAATTTCGCATTCATTTGGCAAATGATTGGTTTACAATCCTAAAAACACAGCTATCATATTTTACATATCCGCATAGGCCTATAGGCATACGTAAATATATTCCACTCCAGCCGACCCATTCCTATATATCTATCATTGACGCCTATATATAGCCTAGTAAAGATTGGCATTCATCAAAACTTTGAGTACCGGTATGTAAGAACTTGTTGATTTTTTTGCTCTCTTGTAGCTCATCACAGATGTCACAATCCTTGTTGATGAAACTGACTACACTGACAAAAGTCAGCTAAAGGAGATTCTCCGAGATTCTCATTCATCAACTGGTAAAACACGTTCCTCTTACAAAATAAGTGGCTCTGATGAGGAAATAGAAGATCTTTTCATGAAGCTGTGCACCCTGGGGCGTCCCATCAAGGCAGTTGTGGCCGCACCCGTCATGGAATACATCAAGAAAAGGCATTCTGCGGAACTAAATAAAATGAAAGGAAGCCACGTCGTCACAGAGGAACTCCTCAGCGCAGAAACAGATAGCATAACTATGGTCTTTAAACCCTTCAGCAGTCGTGTTAGGGAATCTCGCGTGCGTCTGGTCAGAGAGCGATTTGTCACATTCTACCAAATAATTGCCTCAAACCTGCATGTGACAGATGTGAACATCAAACATGACCAGTGCAGAGACTTGCAGAAACAATTTCCAGAGCTTGTTATCGATCCCCAACCGTTTGGGGCCACAGTAAGAGGATCTTATGCTAACATTGTGTCCTTGCAGGATTTCATTCAACAGAAATCCTCAGGCTTGAGAGATAGGCAGGCAAGGAGGGCGCTTGAAGCACCAATGCATTTCACCAACAACCATGTCCATAGCTCTTCTACTGCTAGCTGTGAGCAGTTAGATGAAGAGGAAACATGTGTCATTTGTATGGAGATCATCCGCAAGGCAGTGAAAAAGACTCTGAACTGCAAACACTCATTTTGCAGCGGCTGCTTGGAAAAGGCTTTTGTTTACAAACCGGTTTGCCCTACATGTGGAGCCCTCTATGGCACTCTAAAGGGAACACAACCTGAAGGAGGTGAAATGAATTGCAGTAATCAAACATATTCTTTGCCTGGTTATGAGAAGTTTGGGACAATCACTGTGCGTTACAATATTCCAAGGGGAATTCAGAAGGTAAGAACATATTTTGAAGGTCATACGATCGTATGCTTGTTTAACACAATTTGTTCTTAGCTGGAAGGATAAGCCTCTTGTTCAAGAATGTTTTAGGATCAGCTGTTATATTATTTAATATGTTCATGTGCTGCGGATGGTACACATACAGCTTGATACTTTTCTACATAGGCCTGCCCCCTCTTCAAATCCATAGAGTATTAACTGTATGCTACACATGAACCTCCTAAGATTGCACAATTTGATTGGTTTGCTATCTCGGGATATTGGGCAATATCCCATGATTGAGATCTCAAACTCGGGATATTGTTTTCATCACAAATGGAAAAAAAAAAACAAATAAATCCTTGCAAAAAGTATTATCTTGTTCGTTTAGTGTCCTCAGGCTCTGTGAATAGTGGGGAATAGCTATTCCCCACTATTCACTTCGCCTTCGACGAATAATTGAATAAATGTACCATCTGTACACATTCATAAAGTTGAATGTGTAATTTTCCCAGCAGAGGAATTATTCTTCCACAAATTAGGGGGCAGCATTTTATAACAAAGTGATGGTGTTCAGCCCTATGGTTAATGCAAGGAAATGCACAATCCATCCAATGCATCACCCAGCTGTATATAGCATAAAGCTTACTGTTTAAACTTTACAGTGAAACTGTGCTATAAAGTTGTCTCTTATTCACAAGTTTTTCTCATTCTATTGAATCGAAATTGTTCAGTTGTTCGGTATAGAAACAAGGAGGTGCAACATACCGGGTTCCGTGAGCCACTGAAAATACATAATAATTGTAACATTTCAGAATCTTGTTCTTAATGTGACCATCAGGTACATTTGACTCATACAAATGTGTAAATGTGGTTTATTAAACGGCAGGAGGAGCACCCTAACCCAGGACAGTCCTACGAAGGAGTGTCGCGCGTAGCTTACCTGCCTGACTCACCCGAAGGACGGAAAGTTAAGGAGTTACTCCAACGAGCTTTCAAGCTGAGGCTCATTTTCACTGTTGGACAATCCTCCACCAGCGGCAGAGACAACATGGTGACGTGGAACGACATTCACCACAAAACCTCCATAAGTGGAGGACCCACTTGGTGAGCATGGTGCCGACTAAAGATGCTGACCCTAACTCAAGCTAACGCAAGAACAATAAAAAATGTAGGCCTATTCAGTTTTATTTGTGTAATTATGCAAAACATTCTCAAAAACCTTTGAACATGCTTTCATCTTATGTATTAAAATCGTCTACGTCGGTAGCAAAATACAGCAGGCCCTGGCATCTTGGAAAAGCGCTCAGTGGTTTGTCATTGTCAACTTTATCCTTCAAACTGTAAATGCCAAATTTGATACTTCCATCATTTGTATTGCTTATAATTCAAATGAATGGAATTCAACATTTTTATTAGGCCTACATTTAACCTAAGTGATGATAAAGTGTTTATTCTAGGGAAACCTTGACGGCAAAGTAAGTCAAAGGTAAAAACACCATAAATTAACCACAATGGATGAGAAAGCACTAAAAGAATGAAAAAGCATATATGATATGATAATAAACTATATAACAATGATAATAAACTGACATAGCAATATGTCAATTAACTGAGATAAAATGTTAAACAGACATAGAAATGCTGATAAACTGAACTTTGTTAATAAACTCATGTAACAATATGTTAATAAACGGTAAGTAATTTAACACTTTTTGTTTTGCAGCTATGGTTACCCAGATCCTGATTATCTCAAGCGTGTTCAAGAGGAACTGAAGCTGAAAGGAGTTGAATAATGAGTCTAACAGACGGCCAGCAACTTACAGAACAAAGCTTTATGCAAGTTAAAATTTAATGAACATAAACAAGTACATAAGCTACTATTTTCATAACTGTAATTGTAAAATGCCAAAATAAATTAATTTGCAAAACAAGGAAAACTTCATAAAAACTTAATTGTAAAATTGCCTTGTTGCTTCGGCAATATTTACATTATATACAATGTGTATTTTCATCCTTTTACCATTACTCCATATTTGTAAGGCACCAAATGCTAACACAGCATAATTGTATGTACTTGTGCACAATAAAAAGTAAAAGGTACTGCTTGACAATGTAGAATGCTAGCAACAATCATAAAATGAATGCAAAAAAAGCCTGTACATTAAGGACTGCTTAGTTTGTTTTTTGCTATTTCAAGGGGTTACATTTTTTGATGGTGTCAATGGTGAATGCTTTATGTATTAATTGGAAGGAAATTGTTCATTCACCGTATTGAAATAAAGATGTTAAAATTGTATTTGTGATTCGTTTCTTGACATGATAGGTGTTTTGCATTCTTTAACATGCTCTGAAAACTGTATGAACTGAATGTGACCGATGACATTTGATTCCACCGTGAGTGATCTTCAAACTCAATATCTTTTTTTACATTATATATATATATATATATATGAGTTACATTTTTTATTAATTTTGTAAAAGAAAAAGGATTACTATATTGCTCATAAAGAATGGCAACAGGTACCAAGACTGACTTTGACTGTGGCGTCTGTAGTTGGGAGGTGTGTGGTATGTTTTAAAATAAATAAATTATACTGGGGAAATGAAGTCACTTACATTTTTTACCTGTTCTAAATGTAATGTGAAGATTATATAAGGATCATATAAATATTCAACATTTCATAAGGTTATGATTCACTATTTTCTGGAATAGTATGATCTTGCTTTTGGTTTTCTTCGTCAAAATTTGTGACTGCCCAAAAATGTATATAGGTAGACAGATAAAACACAATGAGCATAAGTGGCATACGCAGTTCTCTGACTTGTCTTTAAGCACAACAATATATAAAACCACTAGCAGAAAACACCAATTGTTTTTTTTATATAATAGAACAAAAACATTATCGAGGATGAAAGGATCCCTTTCAGAATGCTTGTTTGTTTAACAAGGGACTTGAAGCCAGCCAAAATAAATGTTTAAAATGCAGTACAATGGGCTGCTGCCTTTTATTGACCTTGATTCTACATTTCAGGTGTTGACATGATAGATGGACTGTAAAATGTTTGACAGGAATGTTTGCAGCCAATCTGCATTACGACCAATCCAGCCAACAAAGGCCACCTTAAATGCATTTTCTTTTCTAGATCATGATTTGTTTGAACAAATTTTACATCAGAAAAATACAGTGCATGAAGCACCTTCTATACATAAAGAACATTGTACTTTAAAGAGTACAACTCTTTGTAAACAAGGTTGGACTGTGGCATCTTTTCTGAACACAAACCACCCTTTTCAGCACTTATTTTGAAAAGCAAAGCTCTCAAAATAATATTTTATTTGAAATTGTTATTGTCTTCCAAACACCAAAAAGGTTGATTGTGACATAAACCTAAAGAGTTTCATTCTACATAGTTGCTCTGTTGTGAATGAAAAGTGAAATGTTCCAATGTGAAAGCCTTGTATTTAAAAGTATAACGTATACCCTTCTTTCTCGTTCACATGTATTAAAGTCAACTGGGAGTTTGACTGTGGGGTCAAGGGATATCTCCAGGTCCGGACTCTAAGAAGCAGGGTGCCGGATCATCCTGTGGCGGTCTGGTTACCAATCACACGGAGGATCTCGCGGTGGATGCAATTGTCTTGAGTGTTGAGGCTAGAGTCTCCAACCTGTCCGTCTTCATAGCTTCATTGTGAGAATAAAATCAACATTGGCAGTTGAAATTCTGTTATTTGAAATGAATAGCTAAATGCCAGACATGTCATAGATGAACCAACCAATTCACTCATTCAATCGTTCACGGATTCAACTTACACAAAGAAAAACCGCGTGCAAACATGGTCGGTGCTGGGAACGACCCAGATGTCCCCATGCTTGTGCAGTTCAGGAGAAGTAATCACTGAAAAAGTCAAAATAATCGAATTTCAGAATGAACTTTAAAGACAACATGCATCCTGACGTTATGGTAAAGCCGCTGTAGGCTATTACGATGCCAGAGATGCAAAGAGAGATCAGAAAGAGCAGAAGAGAGCCAAAATAAAAATAGTACCCTCCCTCTGCTCCCTCCCGCCCTATGTTTTGCCGCCATTGAGAGTTACATTTCATGCACCTTTGGTTGACAGACAAGCTGTAGAGACGCCCTTATTGGCCAGAAATTGAAGAAACTGTCTCATACAGAAGCAAGTGGAAACAGATATTCTCACTGCGCATTCCACTCAAAAACAGCTGACAGGTGGCTGTGCCATTTCTAACAAATCTCCCTCTTAACAATAGCTCTTTAATCGTACATACAGCACCTTTGATTTAGAGTGTATCAATTCCCGAAAACATGGTAAGTGAGTGTTTACATGAAAAAATAACATTAGATAAGGATTGGGTTAGGTGTCCTCAACAGGTTTCGCTCTGGCAAGAAACCGGTTTGGATGCTTACCTTGCAGTTTCATGGACTCATGGTTACAATCAGGTTTGTCTTACCTTCACATAAGGCTATGCACTTCAGATTACGACTCTGCAAGAACTGAGGCTGCTGTCCTTTCTTTTGTGACTGCAAATAATAAAACAAACATGCACAATTATGAAGCCTTTTGTCAATGTTTCTAATTCCTCAATTGTGCTCCTAAGAAAAGACCAATATTAAAGGCTGGCCACCTGCAAATGGATGTTGGTCTTGCTGCTTGCTGCCATTTCATCCTTTGAAATAACTTTTTGTTGTCTTTTGTTCATCCCTGTTTATTAAAAGATGAAGGTGATGCAAGTCATTTTAAACAATTTTCATAACAATCTATATTCCTGGCTATTTTTCTTATTGTTCTTTTCATGTCTTTTGAGGTGGTTTCATGCCCTTTGACTGTCACCTACTAGTGGTTGGAAATGGGCCAGTGGTTAACTTACATGATTTTCTCAATACTCTCTACTTCCGTCCCAGTGAATATATGGTTACCTGGATGTTTCCATCCAGCAGCATTGTGTATGGGGTAGAAATAACCTAAGTCTCTAGCACCCGCCTTTAAGTAAATCAACTATTCAGTTCATTGCATTGTCAGCTTGTGTTCATATATTCACGCTCAAAGTACTCTTTCCATTAAGTGCTGGGAGGCATTTCAGTTGTTACCTGAGTAACCAAAGGATATGCTTGATAAAGGACTGAGATATATTCCATTCCCATAGATGGCACCATGTAGCTGTGTGAAAACATAATTGTTGGATTTTAGAGGGCCACATAGAGAAAGAAATACAAATTGTAAAAGTCAAGCGTCTGTCAAAGGTAAGGAGAATGTAAGTACCTGAAGTCTGGTGTTGGAGGCCACAACCAGTCCATTCCTCAGAATAGAGTGCCAGTTCTCTATGTGGGAGCCACTAAGCAGATGCAGTTTATTACTTCTTCTTAGAGAGTAACCAAACACTTCAGTGAGAGAGCCATCTTGGATGAACACAAGTTAATGCCATTGCTTTTTTTTTGTGCCAGGTGTTGTGACTTGCCAATCAAACTAGGTTGTTTCGTTTTAGATTAATCTAATTCAAGACCAATTTGAAACTGAGATTCGAAAAGACAATAAATCACACAGTTCAATTTGTGTAGTTGTGGCTTATTTTGAGAAGTTACTAAGATGGTGTCTATGCCAATGGAAGGCTGTTTTTTTTTTTTAGTTACAACACAAAGTGGGGCTCTGTGATGGGTTGCATCGACATCGTATTTGCTGTGTTGCATTCTTGACGTTGGATACAAATACTAATAGAAAATGGTGTCGAGAGATGTGACTATGTAACCATGGCGTTCATGCCAATCAGAACGGAACACTTCGTATTCAGCATTGCTATATAACAGTATGTGGTTCGTTTCTTTTCTTTTTATTTGTCTAGCTTAACCTTCACCATTTTTACACTTAAATAAAGATGTGTTTTTTGCCCCACAATACACAGTTGTGTTTTGTTTATTTATTCATATATTTAATTTGATAAGTTTAAGTTTATATTTACAGAATATAGATAGCATTCACACCTGCACAAAAAGCACATACCTCATTTTGGTAAACTTACTGGAAAGCAAACGTGCTCCCAAAGAGATTCTTGGCGGCTCTAAAGTTGGACTCTTTGGCAGGCGGGCTGCTGAGCAAGAGAAACTGGTGCGGCGTGTGCATGAACTTGAGTTGCTGAAAGAATCCCACATGGGTACATATGAAAGCCACATCTTCAATGGTGTTTTTAGCAGGGTAGATATACCTCCAAGGCAGTAGCAATGTGCTATATAAAAAACATTGCATTAGATTCACTTACTCTGGGAACTGGAAGTTTAACAATGTGTGACCTGTTACTGGATATTACCCTACAATGAAGAAAAGTATGTTAGTTTCAAAATGCAGAAGGGAAAAGCAAAAGGGCTGCTGGATGTCTTGTGATTCAAAAAGAAAACCATTGTGATTACACTGTGTCATTTGATGAGCACAACTATTGTTTTTCCTTAGCTTGCGGTAGAGAACAATAAAGGCCACATCTCATCAGCAAAGTAGAACAATACATTGCTGTCAACTAGTATTATATTGACGGTATTATGGAATTTTGATTCTGGTAGTAAATCGGTTAGATTTTCTTTTTTATATATTTGATGGGAAAATGAAGCCGTGAAGACTCATCCAAAGTATTTTTAGTCAGTGGTTTGTTTTGCTCTCATAGTTCTGGAGCTCACCACTGAAGGAGAGGATGTGCCAGTGAGTCGTGCTTGTCCATCTGCTTCTTTATTTCTAAGTAAGGCGCCTGTGAGGAGCAAAAATAAAAAATCAATCTGGCTGTGTGTTCCCAAATACTTTCATCAGCCTCATTGCATTGAAGAGCACATCGACAGATTGTACCAGCGATGGGAAAACAAGTGGTGTGGTGTGCAACTGCTTCGAATGCTGCCGCGCTCGGCTGCAGTGCTACCGCTAACGCTGTCAAGCTGTTTCTGCATGTTTGGACTGCCAGGCCCCAGCAGAGATACCGGGGTTACGGCCAAGCTACTTATGAGCCTTCCCCCCCCTCCATGCACACTTTTACCACTAAAAACATCTGTCCATGCAACGGCATGTCTTACAGAACTAAGACGCTTAATGTGAGGTAACAAAGATAAGAGCTTATTAATACATCTTTGTAGCCTGGAATAGGATTACTTGTGCATGGATTCATTTACAGTAGGAGGAACAAGAGAAGGTGTTGAAGTGGAACGGCTGCCGTCGTTTCTTATATATTTCAATAAGTATTTTATGAGTTCCTCTGAATCCCTTCAGAATACCAATGACTCAACTCACAGTCCTGTGTTTATGATCTACACAACAATATTCCATGCTGACATTTCTGAGCTTGATTTCTGAGCCACAATGTTAATTGTCAGCTTGATACTGAAATAGCCATGTAATAATGTTAATGCTATGATATTTATTAAGACTACTAGATAAGTTTGATCTAACCCAAAACATCACTCCCCCTTGAACACTTGCCTTGTTAGTCAAACTAGGCCAGCTGTAATTCTTAGTCTAAAAAAAAGAAAAATATATTTAAAATCGATTTGCTTTACATTAATTAACCAGGGACGTTAAGCTGCTAGGGGGTTCTTTAAGCTCTAGGACAAATGTCTGACTGCAATAAAAAAAATCACAGTAAGCAAAAAGCATTCCCAAATGAAATAAACAGTGGAAAACCTTAACGGATAGGAATAATGAAAACAAAATATGGCAAAGATATGTCAAACTATATCAACAAATTATGACAACTATATATATGACAAAAGTGATGAAATAATAAATAAATAAATAAACAAAATACAAATGAAGAATAAAGTGGGATCAGATTCAGTAATTTGTCTCTTTGATTGACATCTGAACATATCTAGAAAATACTTTCAGAGTTCAAGTCACATAAGGATTTAGGATATCTAATATGTAGTCTGGGATGCTCCTCAAAAGTTCTGCATATAAATTTGAAGTTTCGGAAACATGGTACCATGAGAACCATTAGAGAAAACAAACGGCCAATGGTTTAGTTGTTCTCAGAGATATGACAATTCTCTAATTTTTTGAGTACATAAATCAAAAAGGTTGGGGTAGACCGGTCTACGGTGTCAACAACTGCTAGATACAACAAAGACAATCCCTGTCTGTTGGACCGAAGCCCAGACTGAGGTAGGTTATTTTAGATTCAATACGACTATCTTAATAATCAAAATATTCGAAATAATTTTGGTGAGCCAAAAAATAAGAAAATAAAAAGATGAAGATGAAGTGGACATTTATTTTATGGATTAACTATTAATTAATGATGAATTTATAATTGATTAATAATCAGGGTCAACATGGTAATATGTTAACATTTAACAACAAAAATGCAAGGGAAACCTACTAACTTCTGCCCCCATAAGGAGATCTTCACCTTTGTATACATATGCTTATTATGAGGAGTTATGAAGATACCTGGGTCATCTCTCGGATGGAAGTAAGGCTGTCAAGGGCTCGCATCACCCGGTCATAATCCTTCTTCTACAAAATACAAAAATACTGATGCACAATTCTGTTTTTGCAAAGGTAATGCATTTTCACAATTCTAGACAATTGCCTTAATTGGTTATTACAGCCAAATTAATTTAATAATGATTATTATTTCTTTGTTAGAACGTTTTTGGGGATTTTTCTAGGTTCGGACACTTACCCTTGGATTGAAGGCTAGGGTCTGAGGATCATTGGGGTCCACAACAGAGGGATATGGCTCGAAAATAACAACCTTCCTGGGAGACTCTAGCGCTGAGCGACACATGGAGACTAATAGATCAACCACCTATGGAATTGAAAGAACCCCATGCTTAATTCAAATGAACACACATGGCATACAGTTTAGCGTTTCTTAAACTATGGGTCGGTTCCCAAAGTGGGTCACGAGACATAGCACTCAGAGCACTCAGAAAACTGAGTGTGGTGATCCTGTCGTGTGCTGGGATCAGGGCCCACGGACTCACTGAAATTGTATTTTGGGTCTTGAGATAAAAAAGTTTGAGAGAATGACGGGTGCAGTACCTGCGCACCGGTAGCTATCTCGTCTGCAGCTTCGTTCATCACGCCCAGGGTTTGGAAAGCAAACACACACAGCTCCCGCTCACACACCGTTGGCTGGGATTGGAACAATCCACGCACAGGGACAAAACCAACAAAATATCTGAATCTATGAAGCTTGGGGTACTATTAAGCATTCACCAACATTTGAAAAATGAGAGAGTGCGGTCTTCTCGAATTGGGATATTTTGGTATTATGACACATTGACCTAAAGAGGTCTTAGCACTAGCATCGGCACCAGACTGGTATCCATTACTTTTATCAAACTCAAGGGTATTTAAGTTAAGACTGGACGTTTCTTCTTGGTTACTCACCCTGAGCATTGGCCCGTTCTCAAACACATGAGGTTCATCACAGACCACACAGAACTCATTCAACACTGGAATCCTTTGCTCCGCATACTCCATTATCTGCAATGACATCATCCGCATGAGCACCCGAGAACCAAGTCCTGATCCACTGATAATGTTTATTTTATTAAATATATCTCATACGGAACAATATGACCTTATGCATGTATCTGCTTAGCTCATTTAGAAGGGATACACAAAAACATTTTTTTTTTTTAAGGTATGTTGGTTAGCTTCAATGTTTCACTTGTTCACTTTAAATCATGGATTCTAGCTTGAACATGCTACGTAGTCTCTCATAATTGTGGTTCAAACTGAGAGGAAGCATCATCATTTTTCCAGCAAGTCAACGCTTGGCCAATTGGAACGAAAACACACTGTTTTGTATCCAATCTGTTGGGCTCCGCTTCGTATTTAGTTGTTGTTCCCTGTTTCATGTCTACATCTTGTGATGAGCCATGGGTGCATTAATAATAACATGGATGATTTATGTTATGATCTGTTCTCTTCAGTCCAATTTCTCCTCTCTCCGATGCTGTGTGGTGTGGAAATGGATGACTGGGTGTGACAGGTTTTTGGTTGTGTGTGCGGATGTGGTATGACTGTTGATATGACTTTGTGCATGGGTGTAGTGTGTCCGGTGAATGGCCTGGTGTCTACATATAAAGCCAGGAATCTCTTGTCTGTCTGTCTGTCTGTCTGTCTGTCTGTCTGTCTGTCTGTCTGTCTGTCTGTCTGTCTCTCTGTCTGTTCTGTCTGTCTGTCTGTCTCTGTCTGTCTGTCTGTCTGTCTGTCTGTCTGTCTGTCTGTCTCTCTGTCTGTCTGTCTGTCTGTCTGTCTGTCTGTCTGTCTGCCTGTCTGCCTGTCTGTCTGTCTGTCTGTCTGTCTGTCTGTCTGACGTTTGCATATCTCTAGAATTGTTAATCGGATCTACTGCACACACGATTTATTTGGCCTCAGGCCACGTTCAATATTAATAAACTTTTAACAAAACAAAACAAAACAACCCCGCTCTGTGCAGCAGCGGGGCTTCAAGGGGGCGGGGCTCCAAGGGGCGGGGCTTCAAGGGGGCGGGGCTTCATGGGGGCGGGGCTTCAGGCTTCTGCAGTATAGCAGTTCCCTTGGTCCCTGTACTTGAGTGCTGGATATACAACCATTATATAAATGTAACTATAATTATACAGTCCAATGCGGTGGCGCATGTCTTTACGTCATTATTGATGTTGGATGATGGGCTCACAGATGATGATGGTTGAATGTATATGTATACTGACGATGAAGGGAAAAACAAATAATAGGAAGATGCTCTTGTCCATTTACCGCCCTTTGGATGCAGAACGCTTTGTATGCTCATTGGAGGTTGAATGCAATTCCACTTAACAAGTGTCTGACGTGGTTTGTCTGATGACAATGCATCCTGGGTGCATAAACACTTTGCATCTTGGCGATATCCGACTCATATCTGATTGCCCAAAACGCATGTTAACGCTGGGTATAAAGGGTGTCTTATGTTTTATCCTAATTCCCTAATTTAAGAGAGTAATGCTTCATATGCGTGTCTGGTCTGCAGAGCTCTTGTGTTGTGAAAATAGCCAAGGTTGACAGTACCCCTTAAACAGGTGGCGTCCACATGTGTCAGAAAGGACTTCCTTTGTGGTTATGTAAAATCAAATTACATTCGAAACCATAACATAAAGTTGACTGTTTTTGCAAGCTTCTGCAAGTTGTTATGTGACACGCTGTGTGTGAAGCCATTAGAATGATTTATTCTATGAAACATATACTGTAGTAACTGGGCTTCAAGAACCATCTTCTTGTACCACAGTTGATTGTTCTTATTCAGCACAACACTTCCTTCTGAGATAACCTGATGTTACAAAACAAGCAACGCAGGTATTTTTCGAATATATTACACCAAGGAGAGATTGTACTGCTGTCTTTATCTGTATCTTTGTTGTGCAGTGGAAACACATGTTGCCAAAGGTTCTTACCTGTACCAGAAAGCCTTTATCTCCGATGGGTACCAATTTGGCACCATTGTTTGGCTATATAAAAAGCAAAACCTCAAATTAGTGGAAGAGTTTATACAAACATAGACATAAAGATGAACACATTTAAAAGGATGAACTAGTAAATATGGGGCACCATTTTAACAATATATTTTCATACATAATCATCAACCATTTAAATGGTCTGAAAGAGCAAGGATGCATCACCTAATGAATCATCGTGACAACATGGTTTAATTATACATTTGGCCCCGAATGTGGGACTGCGCTAAGGCTTCCAGTGAGTGTTGTTACGATACAAATGCATTGCAGTATTTGAGTGTGCCCTTATTTACCGCTGGTGGCATGGCGAGTGAGGGGGCCAAGATACCGATGAGCCCTGAGGTAAGAGAAAGCCGCCTAACTTCTGGCACCGAGTCCTTGAATATGTCCGCTCGCCCCATCTTGGTGCTGCTGGAGTAGGAGCGGCTGAGCAGGCGGTGGTGGTGCTTCAGCCCGTCCAGCTCCTCCGTCTTCATGGAGCCCGAGCAGGAGCGACTCAGCAGTCTTTGTGCCTTCAGCCCACCTCCCCCTGACCCCAGCCCCGTGCTGATGCCCCCGCTGATCCCACCCACGCTCACCCCTCCGCCCGGCGCGTCGCAGTGGGGGTCGCCGGAGCACGAACGGGGGAACAGCTTGCCGGGGGCCAGCCGCAGCCCCGCCGGGCAGTCCTCAGGCTTGATGGCTGCGGGACAGGGACCCCGGCCCAGAAGGCGGTGAGACTTCAGGGGGCCGGGATGAGCGGGCTCCATGCGCAGGCTGCCGGGGAGCGGGTGGCCCAGGAGCTTGTGTGTGGACTTGCCGGGTCCGGGGCTGAAGCCGTCCACCTCCGCCTGCTGCTTGACGGCGCCGGAGCAGCTCCTGCGGAGGAGCCGGTGGGACTTGGACACGCCATCCTCCGCAGGCTTCTTTTTGCTCTTTATGCACCCCGGCGGGGGGGAGCTGGGGGATCTGAGGAGGAGGACAGGTGACAAGGGAACCGTGTGTGGGGGTCCATTTAAAGTGATGGGGATTGAGGGAAATCTGAATGTTTTTTAAGTGTTTCCTGTTAGATATAGATATAAATATAAATCAATATAGATATAGATATATCGATATTGTAACTGCGTTTTACATTTTGTGCTGCTTGTCACACTTTTTTATTTTACAATTTAACAATTTTAAAAAAGTCTAACAACCAGCTTCAATGTCACAGATATAAGTTAGAAATATATCTGTTACGGCAGATTTGTGTGTAATAGAAATGTTTACCTCTGCTACTTGCTGTCAATTCACAGTGTTTTAAAAAGGCCATATTATTATATGCTAAATATTCATCAAGGATAGATGGACATCACATGACATCCATGCTGTTTGGACTATAACTCTAACAATCCCTACACTACAGTATATCTTATTAGACATTTAATACTTAAATTGCATTTCATTAAGATCATATCCTGTTTCAACAGGAATGAATCAGCGAATGATTTACGTAACAAAAATGAATCAGTTTGTTTCTTGAATAATTTGGAAATCTTTGAAAATCGCAATGTTTTTGTCGTTTATTCTCTCACCGGCGAAGAGTTGAGAAGATGTGAAGTGGAGACTTGACCTTCTTGTCATTAAGCTTTTTACTGTGTGGGCAGTTGAGCTTCTCTTTAGTCTGGTTCTTCCACTGCTGGGTGACAAATGTTTGCATGATCCTGACAAAAAACAAGAAGGTATCAGAAAAACCTGTTCATACAGAAGGTCTGCATTATTCCAACATGACTTACTATCCAACAAAAGCTGTGATCAGCCATCAAAGGTTTTCACTTTAATCCAAACACTACCTTGGCCGGTATTCAAACCAGTACACGAGAACCTGTGAGGGAGAAACATTTACTCCTGCACTAATCAGGGTCTGCCATCTCTGAAAGGACACAGTGCGAACATCTGAATGCTGCTTTACTAATCAGACCGTCCAAACCGGCAGAAAGGAAGAGCCGGTCTCAATAGAGAGTTAACATTGTGTAGATGTCACTTGGGCTGGGCAGACCTTAGTTCTTTGACTTCTCATTTTCTGTACTTGAATTTAGCCAAGGTAAAATTGTTGAATTTTTGGTAAAAAAAAGAAGAGCTCCACAGACACAATTTTATCAAAACCAAGGGGGGTGAGCAAAACTTGCTGAGGGTATATTGTTTTATATTAAATGGTTTCATTATAGCACCATCATATATATAAGGGGTGATATTAGGGGTGATCTTTTTCCTTGATGATTTGATAGCGCTGTCATTAATGAAAAAAGCTCAATTGAGCCAATCGTATATATGATTGTGGAGGGGGACGTGCAACATCTGGCCTGCAGGGGGAGGAAGGGGACGATTGGGAACACACCGGATCGGCTGGGGGGGGTTGGACCTGGTTGCGAGCAGGTGCCCGAGATCAGGTCCAATCAGGGAATGTGTATTTATGTGCCTGCTTTGTGTTTCAGTAGGGGGAGAGAGAGAAGAGAGAGAGAGGAGAGAGAGAGAGAGAGAGGAGAGAGGAGAGAGAGAGAGAGAGAGAGGAGAGAGAGAGAGAGAGAGAGAGAGAGAGAGAGAGAGAGAGAGAGAGAGAGAGAGAGAGAGAGAGAGAGAGAGAGAGAGAGAGAGAGAGAGAGAGAGAGAGAGAGAGAAGAGAGAGAGAGAAGAGAGGAGAGAGAGAGAGAGAGAGAGAGAGAGAGAGAGAGAGAGAGAGAGAGAGAGAGAGAGAGAGAGAGAGAGAGAGAGAGAGAGAGAGAGGAGAGAGAGAGAGAGAGAGAGAGAGAGAGAGAGAGAGAGAGAGAGAGAGAGAGAGAGAGAGAGAGAGAGTTCAACCTCGACAGAACCAGGAAGCGCATGGATCTCGACGGTTATAATATAGTTTTGGAGCCTGGCTTAAGTTTGCTTTATTGAAATAAAAGAACTCCCAACAAAGGGACAAAGGAAACTGGTCTCCAAAACAAAATATTCTCAGAGCACGTAGCTCAGTAAGCAATCGTGTTTACTTTCGGGACACCACAGAACACACATTAGAACAACACCACAAAATAGCGTTGAATCACACCATGAAGTTACATTTTCCCTCACTTTTTAAGCTGATGTCCCAGTCCAAATCTATCCTTTGTTGATACCTGGAAGACATCAACTGTTGGGACTGCAAAAAGAAGAGAAAAAGGTTACATTGGTGTTTATACTTTATAATGAAAAACACGAGTTTAAAGACTTTCTAGAAGAGCAGGTTTTCTCACCGGTTCCATTGAGGTACTGTGTCAGTGAACAGTGGAGTCGCACTATAACTGGTTCCCTCCTGACTACATCCCATGCCAGTGCAATCTCTTCCTGAATGACAGCATTGAGAGAAGAAAATAGTGAATATACTATACAAAACGTTTGTCTTGGAACATTTATTTGAAATACTGTTGCTGCACGGGCACTCCCAGATATTTTGACATTTCTAAAGTAAACTGCGCATGATACTGCTAAAAAAAAAGGCCAAAGGTCCTTTGCTGTCTAGTTGTTTAGGTCATAAGAACATAAACAAATATATGCATATATATATATATATATATATATATATATATAATAGTATATATATATATATATATATATATATATATATATATATATATATATTAAAGTTTAATTTAGTAATAACAGAAAAAAGGGAGGGGCTGCTAGATGGCCCTTTGCCACACCAAAGGTGCGCCAATATCCCCGGCATGTGTTATTGCTTTTATACAGTAGCTTCAATGCTGTTGAAAACCACAGACGGAAATGTCACATTTTCATTGTTTGAAACGGTTGGATTAGGCTACATTCATTTCCTCAAGAGACATAGTTCCCCAAGTGTTCACCATTGTTAAGCAACTTCATGCAAGTGTTGTGGTAAAAACCACTGCAGGGGAAAGCCATTCTTAGCTTGTTAGTCATTAAAGTGTAAGTGAACCCCCTGTTTCAGCTTGAAATCAAACAATCCTAGGAAGAAATAAAAGGAGTGTTAGGCCTACGAATATGAGTATTTTACTCCATCTCTTTTTTTTATTTGCTGTCTTGATTTAGTAACCGTTTTTGGGTTCAAAACACACCCCTTTAATATCATGGTTAGAGTGAAAAGCAATCCAAAGATGCCAAAAGTTTCAATTGAGGACCAACACAGAGTGATACGTTCGCATGTGAAATATCCGTTCATATATCTTGGACATTGCCACAGCTGGTTAGGTGCTCGATCAATCCCAATGTGCGGTCAAATTTAACTATGTTTAACATGCATTTTATTTTACATGTTGCTTTCAATTGTATTTCAGTAGTATAAGTGTTGCGATTAGAAGACAGACCCAAACGCAGACAAAGACAACGGAAGGAGGATAAATGAAAAGGGTTCTGTTGCAGCGGAAAAGGGGAATGAGAATGTTACAGAAGTGAATGAGAAGGCAAGGCAGGCAGGAAGTGGAAAGGGTGATGGAGGAGGGCAGAACTGAGCTGAGAAAGACGGTGGACGAGGGAGATGAGAAGGCAGGCAGGCAGATGAACAAGCAGGAAGGCAGGCAGGTGGGTAGTGATCATCAACATGAAAAGATCAGCTTTGGCTGAAACAATGATGAGTGAGTGAAGAACCGGGGTAGTTGATGAGCTGGAGATGTTTAACAGGTGTGCGGCTTGGAACAGGTGAACTGGATGAATGGTATTCAGTGGGCCGGGAAGAATGAATGGACTGCCCTGCCCATTGCGCGCGCACACACACACACACACACACACACACACCAAGAGAAGGAGACAGAGCGCAGAACACAGGACAGACAAGGAAGAGGAAAAACACAAGGACTGACAGGAGGCATGACTGTAGCCGTTACACTTAGTACCACTACAGATTCAGTATGACATGTGAAGTCATATTGGATGTACTCACGTCTAGGAAGCTAACATCAATGTGCAGATCAATGTCCACATCATCAATGGCACCATATTCCCTGCAGAACGACAGAAATACATTGGCTAAATCTGTAGTGTGTGTGGGTGTGTGTGGTCAAAGATTCAGAGAACCTCCTACAAATAGACAGAAATTATAGGAGGCACTTGGCCCTCAGTATTAGATTGCAGCTAAATCATTTAGAATTGTGGCTCAACTGACAACCAAAGTATCCTGCTCGCGTATGATATCGTGCCAGTGCAGCGGTCAACACAGCTTATGAAGCTTATGCACACATACACATACAATGCATAAACGTTTGACATGTATTGGTATGAGGTTTATTATTTACCCTCTCCAGATAATCTTCAATTCTTAAGAATAAAATATTAAGACCTTTAGCTGAGACTTCTTAATACATTTAATATCTCCGCGGGTGCCATAGTTCTGTGTACGTACCAGGGGGATGTCAAAATAAATACTAACTGAACTAACTGATACTAACTGATTTTTTCGTGTGGGTTAGGTTCATTGTGTCTACCTGTTCTCTGATTTCAAAAAAATTTCAAAACACTTTTGTATGTCCCCAATGTGGACATACCTTGGAAAGCCACCTTAAAAAATTGACTTAGTCATCAGGTAGGAATTATGGGAAAAGTATCTCTGTACTCTGTACTTAACTTCCATGCCCTTCCAACATATTGATGTAGTAGCAACATTGTCAAATAAGGGTTGTGATCTCTGGATGAATGTAGGATTTCCTATGGGAAGAACAGGGTAGGGCTGTACCTAAGAGACACTGCATGGGTTCCATATAGTTCCTTCACTGCCTGCAGGTCTGCCTCAAGTTGTGGATGCTTGTGGAGTTCACCATCATAGTTCACCTACCAGAAGGTGAAGAAAGTTAGCTGAAAGAAAACATATCTGAACTCATAGAGATATATCTGAACAAAAGATCAGGGTTTTCTCACACATACACACTGTTTTCGATTTTGGAATTTAGAAATATAGCACGAAAGCCCCTTAAAAAATCAGGGCCTGTACAATGCCTTTTGAAAGACATATCATTGATACTTAAGTTCCTTTGATTGTATGTTAAAGGTCCCATGGCATGCTACTTTATGGATGCTTATATACTGTATGTGTTAGTGGGCCCTTAATACATTAATGGAAGGCGTTCAAGAAATTCAACCTTGGTGCAGAATTACAGCAACTACGAGCCAGTCCCACAATGAGCTTTCACAAACATGTTGTTTTTCAGAGGCGGATCAAGGTGGAGGGAGGGGGTGTGGCCCTGAGCAGCTAGCTGCCACGGTTCCATGCGCTCTGTTTACAGTGGATGTATTGCAATGGCGAGGCGCACACATCTTTTGGCCGTGTTCTGTAAATATTCTAGAACACTCCTGTTCTAGAATAGCTCTATATCTAAATAATATCATATTATACATGTATATCTATATCATATAATATATATTATCACGGCCAAAAGCTGTGTGCGCCTCCAGACGATATTATGAACCTCAAACGACTGCGTCAGGTTTTCCGACGTCTCTGGTTCTTCCACATCAATCTGAAATAGACTGAACCACGACATGAAGGAGAAAGGGATTACTGTGGACCACGATTATCTCCCGCCGGAGCCCCGTGGCGGGACCCCCCGCTTCCGAGGTAACAACGCCTCGGAAGCAGGCGGTGATGCCTCGTGGCGGTGATGGCTCGTGGCGGTGGTGCCTCGGCAGCGGACACCACCGCCCCGCGTTGGTGGTGCCCCGTGGGGGTGGTGCCTCAGTACCTGGCCGTGATTGTCTCCCACTGGAGACCCACTGCCGAGGCGGGGTTCTGCCTCACGGCGGTGGTGCTTTGCGGTGGAGGTGCCTCGCGGCAGCGGGCAGCAGATCTCCGGTGGGAGACAATCGTGGGCAACAATCCCTTTCTCCTCCATGTCGCGGTTCATGTACTTCAGGGAGCCAAAGTTCCTTTCCCCGAAATCCTTCTCAACCATGGCTGAGATAACCCCCACTACGAGTCTCGTTGTGGAAATACCAGAGATGTCAAAGAACCCGACATGTTATGCGCCATAACACCAACAGCAGAACGGTTATCCAAATAACAAAGAAGTGTACAATACTTGCATTACAGATCACACACACACACACACACACACACACACACACACACACACACACACACACACACACACACACACACACACACACACACACACACACACACACACACACACACACACACACACACACACACACACACACACACACACACACATTGTCAAATTCGGGCCAAATTCTTTGGGCGGGCAAGGCAGAGAAAAGGGAAGTAACTTGGCCCCTTATGACGACATATGGGGCCAAATTCGAAATTGGAGCGTCTAAGCATTCATTTTTCAAAGGCGGAGCAGGATTCCTCGTTTTACACCTAACGCCATTGCTAGCTAATGGGGGACCATAGGCAGGCTAGAGGAAGTTATATTAATGTCAGAAAACCTCATAAAGTGAAATGTTCATGCCATGGGACCTTTAAACAATGATACCTGTGTTTTTCTTTACATCTCCCCAACAATAAAGTTTCCCCCATGTATAGATTGTTTGCATATGCATGCAGATAGTTTAGTAGCCTCTACCCTGGATTATTCTAATGCTATTATTATGTAGACAATACATAGAAGATCAGTCTGTGAGAATTTTGGGGAACTAAATTAGTCAACAGCACATTGAAACCGAGAGTAATCTATTAAATGATCTAAGCAAATTAAGATAAGAAATGTTACATAGGTATCTGGCAGGGTATCTGGATTACTTTAGTTAATTTACTGGGGTTGTACATATTTCTGAGTTCTCTATGGAAGCATGTTTTTTGAGCCATGTCATGATACTTATGCTGCCAAACATAGTAGCTCTGTGTCACTGCAGTGTTTCCCATACATTGATTGATTTCTGTTGACCTCCCACCATATCAACAGTGCCAAGTATTGAATTTTTAAATTGTTTAACTATCTCAGATGGGTAAAATCGTTATGCATTGATGGGCTGCACACAAACACATCTGTAACCCCTTCACTCCGTGCCCACTCTGAGTCAAAACATGATCATGTTCGGGGTGGAACGATTGTAATCGGCTTTTCCTTGTAGAGTAGACGGCTTCCCAAATTCCTTAATACAATTAATCTGGACATCACAAATTGTATTCAGGAAATAAACTTAGTGGTACGCATACATAATTAACTTAATGATCCAAACCTGTCTTCACCCCTGCTATTACACCTCTTTGATAAAGGCCCCATTGGCTTTAATAGAGAAATCAATCTCGAGGTATCAAAAGCAAGGCTTCCTTATGAGGTCACTACTTTGTGAAAGGGGTTGAAAAAGAGAGACAGCTTAACGAAGTAGCATCACGTGGCCGCAATAAGTCACGCTTGGCATAAATCTATTTCAATTAATTATGTTTACTTAGTGTATGAAACATGACATCAATCAAATAAAGGTTATGTTACATTATGCTACACACTTTGTAATATGTAATTACGCCTTTATATACATTCATTTAAAAGAGGAAGCGGATAACTTTCATTGCTCGTCTTGGGGCTGCACATACTGAATCAGGACTGTGATAAGTCAGCATATTAGCTTTATTTTCCACCTGTTTCAGAATAATCCTTGCAATGATGGTAAACAGCCTGTTGTATGTTGTCTCTACAATACTGTTGCGATGGGTCACCCAGCAGCGACTATGTGCTATGCCTGTGCTGGTATCGCTTGCAAGAGGTGAACAACTGCATAAGATTTACCTGAGCAAATACTGAATACATACTTATACTTCACAGATAGATGTAATACTTTTTTTGTACAGTCGGACACCAGAAAAATGAGTTAACATTTACATCCCATTTTTTCCTTACCTGACCTCCATAGTAAAACTCCTCAGAGTCGTTGTCACCCTCTGAGTCTTCTTCTATGGCATAATGATACTGAACAACAAAAACACAAGATTCACACACATCAATGGGATTTAAAGTGAGAATGATTAAAAAGCATGTTTGGCATCTGTACAATTATACTGTCATAATAAGATATTGCTAACAAGTATAGGTGACACAATTTAAATCCAACCTGGTTTTTTTCAAGCTGAAGTTTAGACTTCACAAAAAGACTGTTAGCAGGGTCGATATTTGGCCTTATCTCTGTTGAAAACACATTAGGAAAATGTTCAAATAACAAAACAATTTGATTCTCTTTTGTTATTTCAGTATAACACAAAGTACGTTTTTGTTGCATAGCTTTGATTCCAAAACAAAAAAAAACACCCTAAAACTCCATTACAGCGAATTTATGAAATGTTTTCTTACCTGATGCAATTCTATGAAAAATGACAGGAATAGCATCTGTTGTGATTAAAACATCATCGTTGTTATCAGAGTTTGATACGTATGTGTTGTCTGTAAAAAAAAAAAAAAAACAAGAGAAGAAAGAAAGAAATAAAGACAGGTTCAACTTTGGATTTTAGTTAGGATCCACTCCAAACGACTTGTAAAACAAAGATTGCGAGATGAAATGCCAACTAAGGGAAGCCTGCGGTTCTTCAAACCAAAGACAGCAGAACTGCCATTAAACCCCGCTTTACCAGAGAGAAGCATCAGTCAGGACAGCTCCAATGTGGAATATAACTGTGTTCTGTCTGTACATATGATATACAATATATGAAGTATACCACATATATTAAATGAGGCTTAAACTGATATTTAACTGAAGTTGAAAAACACGGTAAATATGATTATTGTGCGGTTTTGCGAAACGCATTGCAACCAGAGTATGTTTATTTTTCTCAACAGCGTGATTCGTTATTATAAGTTTGTTCCTATAAATATATGAATGGATCAAAGATGGTGGGGAAAGATGGGCATCACAGGGATTTCAGCTAGACAATATTTGCTTGCAAACAAAATAGAACTTATATTCAATGTGTAGGCCTATTTCTCCTGATATCAAGGACCTCGTTTGTCAATAAGGGAAAGATGGACGACACATGGTACAATGGGTTAATAAAACTAATTTGAAAAAAATCGTCTTTCAAGTGTAAAAAACAAATATTAAGTAAAGTAAAAATGTCCCCAAAACAATTATAATCTAATTTCAACAAAGGCTTTAATATAAATCTATCTAGCCCTACAGTGAGTTTCTGTGTTTTTGTGCCTGACAAACATCGGCATTTGAGCAGAGCGGAATCCTCAACAGCTTGAAGCGTTATTATTTGTTCGCTCTTATAATTATAACAAGAGTTTGCATGCGCATTGCGCATGCTCGACCTCTAGTTGTGATTAAACCCATAGCTATTATGTGGAAAACCCAGTCGACTCGATAATGTAAGATATTTCTGAGTGCATCATATAATAACATTTCTAATGAAGCAAGTATAATAATGTTCTCCTTACTTTATGAAGCAAGCATAATAATTTTCTAATTATAAGCCGTTATCACACTTTTTTTGCCGCATTTGTATATCAGGAGATTCGACCCTGAGGGTGATTCACACTTGATGCTTTATATGCAGACATCAATGTCGTCTAGCCATCAGTAGAATCAAAGGGGGGTTTAGGGGGGCAGGATATGATGTAGGGTTTAAGTTCGCAAGAGGTTGGATAAGTGTGGCCGCTGTCAACGAAGTTTGTTTTGATTTGACAGTAGACAAAGTGGAGGCAGAACGGGCAGAACTCATCGTGATCATCTTAAATGATGCTAAAATAATTAGCATCATATATTCCATTGCATCCACAAAATCCGAAGCATTGATTGATGACGGAGCATGAGTTAGAGACAAATAGAAGAAACAACAAAGAAGAAAGGTGTCGCAAACGACTGCTTTACCGGAGAAAGAGAGCTGATTTTTTTGCTTCATTTCACATATAACTAACACTTGGACAAATGTAGTTCATTTCTGTGTTTAACTAAGAAAACAGGAAGTGGAAGGACAGAACCCTATAATGTTCAGCTGACTGTTGATATTAATAATAAAAAAAACTTTTTCTATACACGTGCAGCTGTGAACTCATGTATTGTAATTTATTGTGTGATGTGTACTTTTAGGATGATAAGACCTATCATTTAGCATTCACCACGAATGACTCTTAAAAGCAGTGCTGCCAACATTTAAATATTTTTTAACCATTCAGCGAACAAAAGGCAACAGGCTGATTATCATTTAGGGGGCCACTCGATGACCTGCAGAAACGTCATCAACACTCCCACTCAAGTGGTGTGAGAAATTCCAAATTTCTACTCCTCATTCACATATAAGGTAATTTACATTTCCTACAGAGAGAAAATACTACCTCAGGGGTAGTATTATTCAGGAGATTTTCAAGATACAAATGCCAGGATAGGTTGTGCACACATACGGCCAATCAGGAGAATAGCAGGAGAATATCAGGATTTACACCTGTGTCTCAAAGCAGCTTGTGTGTGAGCATTTGATTACATTATAAAATGAGTAAATGTATGGGTTACAGGGGTAATAGTTCATTGGAAATTGTATTATACTATGCATGCAAATCAATTATTTAATAGCTTTTACTGTTATTCAGGGATCAAAGTGCATTGATATTTAAAAAATGCATGGCAACTATTATTTGTTAGTTGAAATAATAATAACAAACAGCTGAAATTTGTGTTAATTTACAGAAGCACCTTAGTGAAATCA
The DNA here is from genome assembly GCA_900291075.1 of Melanogrammus aeglefinus. Lineage (NCBI taxonomy): Eukaryota > Metazoa > Chordata > Actinopteri > Gadiformes > Gadidae > Melanogrammus > Melanogrammus aeglefinus. Next base: position 338,483 of record OLKM01000076.1, read on the forward strand.
ACGGAAATAAACAGCTATGGCAGCACCCTAGCTAACTATAGTGAAATAAAGCACAGGCTTGTGTGGGGAAGGGGGAGAGGGAGAAGCAGGGGTGTGAGGGCAAGATTGGGGATTGTGCGTTGGCTACCTGACGTGAGAGTGTTTTTACCAGAAGAATACGTCATTGAGATTAAACATCTCTTCAAGTGTCCTGACCAAGACTGGCAGCAGTAGCCTATAGTCACACATAGCATACACACAAAACATTAAAATAAAACCACTTAACAGTCAGCAGGGGGAGGGGGATATCCAAATCGCAAGACATTTCGGGCTCAAGGAAGAGAGTTATATTAACTATGAGCATACTGTGTTGTTGACATGTTTTCGTTCTGTGTTATAGGGACACTGTCTTTTTAAGATCACATGACTTGTGTGTTGATATGCCGGTCGGCGCGATGTTTGAATTTAACGGTTTTTATATGATAAAATTAACAACCTGCCGTTGAATTGTCCCTTCACTGCTTTTATCGCAATTTCTACATTCTATAGACAGAATGTCTTACCTGGGAGAGTTTGTTGACAGCAGGGCCATTAAAACAGACGGAAGGGGGGGAGGGGTGGATATCAATATCACAAGACATTGTGGGATGTGGGATCCATCTTACCGTTGTCTTTCAACGTATGGGTCCGCTCGCGAGTGTGTGCAGTGTGTGTCTGCGCGTGCATATGTGTGCGTGCTTAAAGGAGACATATTATACCACCAGGTGTGAGTGTGATTAGCCTTACAAGCCGTTTCGAAAATCTGCCCCATATGACATCACTAGTGGGCGTGTCCACCTAGATCTGTGCTGGATAGATCAGACTACCAGCCTACCCAGTGGACTGAAGTAAGCGTTGCTCATCTATCCAGCACAGATCTAAGTGGACACGCCCACTAGTGATGTCAAATGGGGCAGATTTTCAATACAGCTTGTAAGGCTAATCACACTCACACCTGGCGGTATATGTCTCCTTTAAATTGTGTTAGTAGATTTAAAGATTACCTAACTCTGTGTGTACTTATATCAGACACATGTCGCCATAGAAATTAAGTCTCACCTGGTCTCTGTATGTGCGCGCCCATCATACTTGCAAGTCTACCCAGACAACCAACCACAACTTTGTGACACTTTTTTAGTCCCGTTATTGTGTATGCGCATTATAATGAGCGATGTTGCATATGAAATGCACCACATATCTTAGTGTTAAACTATAGGGGCCCTATTTTAACGGTCTGAAACGCAAGTGGGAAAGCGCAAAGCGCAAGTAGCTTTGTGGGCGGTTCTACGGCGCTATCGCTATTTTACAGGCGGATAAATGACACTTCCGCCGCGGCGCAAGTGTCAAAAGGGTTGTCTGAAGCAGCCTATATAATGACGCGTATGTGGTTGCGATACGTGAAATGCACCATCAGAGTGTATCTTTCGCACGTGTTAAGAACGATCAGCGCAGGTCGTGCCGGGAATGCCATATGAGCGCCTGCCAGTCAGACGATGAAGGTTCACCACAGAAGATACCGATGATGCTTGTCAGGGCAGTCAGAACTCGACTGGTTTATGGGATGGGAGAAACCCACCCAAAATTGCTTCCGTGCAAGCGGCTGGAGAAATCGCCGTATGTTCAGCAGCATGCAATATTCTTCTTAGCATGACTATTATTTTATATTATTGTATCTTATGGACACCACAATGATCTTAATGTGTCGTACTATTACTATTGTCCTTGTAATTATGTATGGTTTGCAAAAATGGGAACTGCTGTCCGTGTAAGTAAATGAGAGAAGCAAAGTTGTATGCGCGAGGTGCACAAGCAACCGTATGCATCGCATGCGTATGTATGCATGCGCCCTTAAAATAGCATCTGAACAACGCGCCACTGACTTTAAACAGGTATTTCCTGGTCAGTAGCGCAAATGGTATCTCAGAAACGTCAAAATACCGTTTGCGCCAGAACACGCCTCCTCCTTCCGCCGAACCGCCCCTTGGGGCGCAAGATCATTCCCTAATTTACCGGCGAGTGGCGCTGGTGGCAAAAGAACGCTCTGCGCCAGTTGTAAACTAGCAACGACACATGCGCCAGTGACTAAGTCACTTGCGCCGGATGCAAGATAGGGCCCTAGGTGTCCGGGAAGCCAAACCCTCATTCAGACGAGGACATAAAATCTATCGCTGCTCAGATGGAGTTTCCCCAGCCACACACACACACACCTTAGCATGCTATAATTGTCCGGAAAGCCAAACCCTTACTCGAACAGAGGCATTAAATAAATTGCTGCTCAGACGGAGCTTCACCATCCACACTCATCTTAGTGTCAGAATATCTGAAAAGCTTTACTCTCTCGGAGACCACAGCACATGTCCACACACACCTTGCGTTTCCCCTTGGTCGTGGCGTCTTCAATGCCTCGGAAAAGGCAGTCCAGTGTTTAGCCAGTGCGAAATACCCAGGTATTGTGTGTTTGTGAGTGCTGCTAGATTGGGTCCATTTGTTCTGAGCGGCGTGGCTTTATTGGGAAGCATGACTACCATATTTCGGAGAGGCAGTTGTCGGCAGCCCCTTGAATCACTACAAACTGCGATCACTAGAAAACACAACATGAACATTTCACTATATAACATTAATATGAGTTTCCGTAGCCTGCCTATGGGCCCCCAGTAGCTAGAAATGGCGTTAGGTGTAAAAGGAGCACTAGGTATCCTGCTCCGCCGTTGAAAAATTAAAGCTCAGACGCTCCGATCTCGAATTTGGCCTCATATGTCTATCACAGGGGGCCAAGTTACCTCCTCTTCTCTGCTTCGCCCGCCCAGAGAATTTGGCCCGCCAATGAAAGAATGAGCTACGACTGTTGTACACTTCTTTGTTATTTGGATAACCGTTCTGCTGTTGGTGTTATGGTGCATAACACGTCAGGTTCTCTGTCGTCTCTGGTATTTCCACAACGAGACTCGTAGTGGGGGTTCTCTCAGCCATGCTTGAGAAGAAATAGGGGGAAAGGAACTTTGGCTTTGAATCCCTGAAGTACATGAACCGCGACATGGAGGACAAAGGGATTATTGCCTGCGATTGTCTCCCGCCGGAGCCCTGCTGCCCGCTGCCGCGAGGCACACATTGCCGCCGGATGCCCGCTGCCCGCTTCCGAGATGGTGGTACCTCGGCAGCGGAGCTCCAGCGGGAGACAATCGTGGTCAACAATGCGCAATCCTCTTCTCCTCCATGTCGTGGTTCAGTCTACTTCAGATTGATGTGAAAGTGGAAAAACCAAAGACGTCGGAGAACCAGACGCAGTCGTTTGAGATTCATAATATTGTCTGGAGGCGCACACAGCTTTTGGCCGTGATAATATATATTATATGATATAGATATACATGTATAATATGATATTATTTAGATATAGAGCTCCAGGACTCCCCCCGGAGCACTCGGAGTGTTCTAGAATATTTACAGAACACGGCCAAAAGCTGTGTGCACCTCGTTGCGAAACATCCACTGTAAACACGAGCGAATGGTACAATGGCTGCAAGCTGCTCAGGGCCACACCCCCAACCTCTATTAACCCGCCTCTAAAAAACAGCATGTTTGGAGAAAGCTCATTGTGGGACTGGCTCGTAGTGGCTGTTATTCTCCACCAAGGCTGAATTTCTTGAATGTCTTCAAATACTGTATTAAGGGCCCACTAAAATCTATAGATAAGCATCCATAAAGAAGCAAGCCATGGGACCTTTAAAGTCCCTCCACAACAAGTGTAACGTTTTCAGCTTTGCAGATATGGCTCAAAGAATCCGCGATTTCCTTACAAAGCGAGTTTGCAAGGAGAATCATGAGGGCAGGTGAAACAGTGCAGACATCGTCTGATGTTAATGGCATTTACAAAGTAATAATCCATGTGACTGTCGACATGTGGTCAACGTATCAGGTCTGGAAGTAGCAAAAGAGCAACTACCCCTCTCCAAAGTAGCACATCACAACAAGAAGAGGAAAGGTCCGGTGATAGATACGGTCAGAGTCAGGATGCACCGGATAGGTGAGTGCTTTCAGTTGCCAAGTCATTAGGAGTATATTTAACGCAAAGTCGATGTTAATGTTGTGATAAAATATGCTCCCAGAATGAGCACAAAATGTTTGGCACATTCTCCACTTTGTCTGCCTGGGCAACAACTCTGCCTAATTTCAGCTAGGGAAAACCTTGTATATATGCCATATACTGTATGTCAAAGTTATCGGTTCTTTCTGTCGCACAAGTTACTTAAGTTGGTCAGTGCGCATGTGCCAAGCAGCCTGCAGCTCACACACAGCACACGCGAACACGCGCAACGTTTCAAGACAAAGGCGGCGCAGGACCCCGCTTACACACACACCTCAGACACGCACGCACACACATGCACACAAAGCGGCCTGCTGCTCACACACACACACACACACGCACACGCGCACAAACACACAAGAGCGAACTTAATATTACTCTCCTCCTTGAGCCTCCCGAAATGTCTTGCGATATTGATATCCCCTTCCCCCCTGAGGACATTTTTGTTGTTTTATTTTTCTTATGTTTTGTGTGTATGCTATGTGTAACTGTAGGCTACTGCTGCCTGTCTTGACCAGGACAGTTGAAGAAATGTTTAATCTCAATGATAATTATTATTTTCAACTATCCGATAGTAGTTGCCATACATTTTAAAATGTCTATGTACTTTTCTTCCCTGAATAACAATAAAAGCTATTATATAATGCTCCAACACTAGCTGCTTTCTGAAAAACGTGTAAATCCTGCTATTCTCCTGCTATTCTCCTGATGGACCGTATGTGTGAATGACATAGACATTTGTACCCTGAAAATCTCCTGAATAATACTGCCCCTGAGGTAGTATTCTTTCCGAAGTAAATGTAAATTACCTTATATGTTAATGAGGAGTAGAATGTCTGTATTTCTCACATCACTTCAGTGGGCGTGTTGATGACGCTTCTGCATGTCATTGAGTGGCCCCTAAATGATAATCAAACTGTTGCCTTTGTTCGCTGAATGGATAAAAAATAATTAAATGTTGGCACTGCTTTTAAGAGTCATTTGTGGCGAACGCTAAAAGATAGGTCTTATCATAACCCTAAAAGTACACATCATACAATAAATTCCAAAAAATCAGTTCACAGCTGCACGTGTATAGATAATGATTTTTTTATTATTATTACTGACAACATTCAGCTGAACATTATAGGGTCCCGTCCTTCCACTTCCTGTATTCTCAGTTAAACATAGAAATCAACTACATTTGTCCAAGTGTGGATTATATCTGAAATAAAGCAAAAGAATACGCTCTCTTTCTCTGGTAACACAGTTGTTTGTGACACCTTTCTTCTTTGTTGTTTCTTCTATTTGTCTCTAACTCATGCTCCAGTCTTTCGTCGTTCGATGCTTCGGATTTTGTGGATGCATATGCTGCAAAATTTTAGCAACATTTAAGATGATGGCGATAAGTTCTGCCCATTCTGCCTCCATTTTGTAATGGTCAAATCAAAACAAACAACAGTGACAGTGGCCAAGCTTATCCCTGCCTCTTGCGAACTTAGACCCTACGTCATATACCGCCCCTTGCAAGCCCACCCCCTAAACCCCCCCCCATTGATGCTACCGATGTCTAAACAACATCGATGTCTGCATATAAAGAAACAAGTGTGAATCACCCTCAAGGTCGAATCTCAAATTTACAAATGCTGCAAAATGTTATACGTTGTAACATTATAGGCAAAATGTTATTATATTATACGCTCAGAAATTTGTTACATTATTGACTGGGGTTTCCACATTATTGCCATGAGTTTATTTACAACTAGAGATGTGTGCGGTAAATCTAGTATATTTAAATAGACAAATGTCACTGTTGCAATTATTATTATAATCCTATCTTATCTACTACTCAACAATGTAGGCCTATCATTGTTTATCCCCTCAAATACTACAGCCATTCTGTCTTTGGCAAAACAAACATTGCCACGGAAATAAAGAGAAAATAAAAGAGAAAAAAGATAATCCGGTCATGGTCCCACGTGAAAGCGATTGGTAGACGCTCAGTACTCTTACTCTTGCATATTTTAGCCCTTGCACTGATAGGTGCACATGCTTTAGTTATATGTGAAATATCTTAACAAGGTGTGGTTGTTTTGGCATCCTTTTTAAAAAATGTAATTTTTAGTAGCATTAGTATTTATTTTTTTAGTATTTTAAGCTAACAGTTTATATAAAGATGTTTGTAAGTTTAATACTAAAAGTATTTGTGAATCTATGTTTGTACTTGCAACATGTGATATGCCTGCTCATGCAGTGTTGATCTGGCTGGAGGGCCGACCAAATCTGTAATGTTTTTGCCTGCCCTGTTCTGACTCTTTAGCTGCCCTCTCTGTGGGCGTGTCGATCGAGGAGTGCATGAGACTGTGCTGCATGGGCTTCTATACTAATTGAAAACATTCAGGGCTGTAGCCCAGAAGAAAGGGTCATTTTAAGATGGTGGTTCGGGGGTTTATCCCCTGAGAAAATTTTAAAATCGGGCTGATGAACATGCAATTGTAACATAGTTTCATAAGGAAAGGAAAGACCAATCGTCATGTCTGACTCAGGCCTACTGAATAGGTTAATGTTTAGCTAAGCATAAGAAAGTGCATCGCATACACCAACAGCCAAAATGAGACATTAGAATAGCCTATAGCCTAATAAACACTGTCATGCACCTACCCGATGCCAAGGGGACCAGGGTGAATTCACTGCGGGTCTCTTAGTTTGCATTGATTATGTCCTGAATCAGTGCAAACTAAAAGCTATCACTGCTCCAACGGACGTTTTCTCTTCTCCCCCAACCGGCAAATAAGTCTGCTTTTAAGTTTCATATTTAAGTTATCACTTGTCAGTGTGTGTCAGTCGCTAACTGGATAGCAGACATGTCAGTGTCAGTCGTTTGGGTAGATCTTTTTTCAATGGCTACAATGTTGCATCTGAGTCTGTGGCTGCTGGTAATGCAACCACAAAAAATTCTACTCTATGGGGCTATTTTCATCATTATGTTTTTATTTATTTAATTTGATGGCACAGAGATCCGGGGCTATTCCCAAAAGAGCCACGGCCATAGCCGCGAATGCCCAGGTCTAACAACGCGCCTTGGCTCACTGGCCAATCAAAACTAAGTTAGTTAATGTGCAAATATGCAATAATGTATGCAAAAGGAGAGCGCAGCAGTGAGAGGGCTAACAAAAGCATGGACAAGAAAATGGAAAAAGTTAGAGGAGGTCCAGGGCCAAGTGCATCCCGTCCACACAACTGTTCCTAAACAATAAATATTGTGCTTTTCATCTGACTGCCTCAAGACCATATGTTTTCCTCCACACTCGGCATTTGAACTGAATTTCCTTCACCACTTTCTTTGAATTTGACTAGTTTAGTCAACTTTGTCATGCCTATGCTGTTCCAGGTCTCAAAATACCACTGTATGAAATAAAGGGAAAAAACGACATTTTGTTCATCCACCCGCTGGAGAACATTCCCATACACATGCCCACTCACCCGCACATCCATAACTACAAGCCCCCCCCCCCCTGAACACACACCACTTAACCCACGATCCCATACACAAGGAAAACATAAATATTGGGGGGAGAAATTAACATTGGAGAAAGGTATAACTGAAAGGAACCATTTATATTCAATGTAAATTCTCCGGTATCCAGCCAAAGAGAAGGTGGCATTAGGTTTCCCATGTTATAAATAAATTGCTCATGCTTTGTCTGTTATACAAGTTCTTACCTGGATAATCATCTGAAACATGCACAGCATACGTCACCCTAAGGGGTTAGAAACATGGTGTCATTATAGAATTATTGATTGTATGAAAGACCAATGGGGTATGGGTGTCTCACTAGACCCAAAAGCAGTCCTTATGGATAGAATTTTACACATTTCATTTGAATTGTACCAACACATTCATAAAAACACATACCATTTCAGAACAGAGTGCATGCACTGCAGACTATATTACCACTTATTTCTTTAAAATGAATGCTATACTAGGGCCAGTTGTAGGCAACAGCAACACTGCAAATCAAAGATGCACGTCAAAATCTCCGGGGAATCCCTTCAGATAACATATTGCCTTGCCTAAATTCATGCAAACCACATTACAAAGTCACTGAAAAGTGTTTTATGACTGAAGTGAGTTATAAATAGCCTATCATACCTTGTAGATCCTTTTGCATAGATGAATGTGAATGTGGAGTCAGTGTATCTAAAATCTGAAAAATGGATAGAATATATTAGATGATTAATATAGAATAAATTATATCATCAAATAAAATAACACATTTATTACAACTCGTATGGCTTTTTGGAAAAAGATCACAAGTACAGTTTCCATGGTAACAACAAAAGGGGTTCGAGGCAGACGTAAAATAAGGCATACATAATTGTGCAGCTTCACTGCATTCAAATGAACTGTCATGACTAAAGATGGTTTGAAGGCATACAATCGGGGGGACGTCATGTCGTTTGCGTTACGTTTAGTCTGCATTCTTAAAAACATTGCATGGCCTATCCGTCCTTAGAAAACACAAATATATTAAACGGAGCTAGGGTATTGTGTTGCTTTATTAATATTTCAGCCGGGCCTGGACGCTGTGTGTGCTCCCACGGGTGTGATCAGGGACAGGAAAGGATGACACTCACCGGAGAAAGGGCAGTCTCTCTCTGCCTTGCACCTCTGCAGAACGATGTCGACGTCTTTTTGTATTCTCTCCTGCCTTGAACACATCCCCATGAAATAAAGCCCACTGCGATCACCGGCTTCGTTATTTCGTGTCTTCTTCGTTTCAGGCTGAAACACAAGAACAACACATTCGCTTGAGGCCGTCCTGGTAGGGCAGGTGTGTCCCACCGGGCACACAATCAGACTCGGTTTGACGACGCTTTCATCTCGGACAACGACAGATTGTGGGGACTCGAGGTGGTAGAGCACATTTGAATGTCGATCAATTTCAAAAAGAGAATCCCTGATCTCTATTCGTCATCCCTCTGCTGAACCTAACAATGGCGGGTGGTGTTGGATGGCGTTAAGGGGTAGAGCTTCTTAAAGTGAAATCAACCTCACTGGCCGGTATAGGTGGATACACGTTATTATAACCGAGTAGATCTACCGAGTAGGGTCCCTGTGCTGCGCTCTCCTCCTCATGGCTCTACTGCGGTCAACAACATTGTGTCAGTTCATCAGATTGGATCAAATTGGAGTCACAATCGATTCTCAGCCGTTTTAATGACTTCAAAAATAATTCCGACATTCCGACAGAGAAACATGAAATATTAATGATTATCTTCAAATGCAAAACAAGGATCTATAAAATATTTCGTAAGGATTGAGTTTTTAATATCATGATGTCTATACAAAATATGGATAAAATGCATCCTTAATAAATACCGGCATGTATGCCAACATTCATAATAAGGCTGAAGAATGAAGGAGTCAAATTTTCCCATATTAGCCTATATTAAGTAGGCCTAGTCTCAAACGCACACATAGGCTGGATAGGAACTATAACTCAAATACTTACAGCTAGTAATGCCATAGAAGGAGAAACCGTGAACAAAGGGCAGCATAATAGACGGTCTGGAGTGCGATTCCTTTTACTTCCCCTTTTGAAACTCTTACTGAGTTTCATAATCTCGGAACCAGTGTTGTGTGTGTGTGTGTGTGTGTGTGTGTGTGTGTGTGTGTGTGTGTGTGTGTGTGTGTGTGTGTGTGTGTGTGTGTGTGTGTGTGTGTGTGTGTGTGGTGGTGTGTGTGTGTGTGTGCTGTGCGCGCGTGTGCGCGTGTGTGTGCGCGCGCGCGTGTGCGCACGTGTGCGTGTGCGTGCGTGCGTGTGCGTGCGTGTGCGTGTGTGTTTAATGGGGATTGTTTTCGAGCGGGAACACTTTTTTAAAGACGTCATCACTAAAGATGCGCGTATGCTCGCGCACAGACGCACTCCCACACGCACTCAAAAGTTGACTTAAAATAATCGCCAGATTTAGACGCTATTTATGCTTACTTAGGCTACGATATGACCCAACGAACTTTATCAACAACATTCATTAGGCCTGTGTGTGTTTCATTGCTTAATTTAATCACACAAATCATGCCAATTCATAACAATAGCAGAGAGACAGGAGGACCCGAGAACTAATTCACAGCAAAAGAATAGTCTGGTATAGCTAATTCAAGTTTGAGGGGGCGTCATATCATTGCCATTGCTTAATATTTAACACCACTTACATGGGTTTACTGTTACGTTACCATGGAAATTTTGATTTAAAAATATATATACTTCTTATCCCTAAAACATTGGAAAGAACATAGGGCGTCCGCCTCCAAAAAGAGACCCCCAATTCAGTCCCACCATATAACACCAAAAACAATGAGCACAAATATAGATACTCTTTTCTTCATACAACAGAACTGAAAGATTAATTAACTAATAGGCCCTACATGCTTGAAAAATCGGCACGACTTGAGTGGTTCAGCTGTCCCCAGCAACCCATGATACAAAGTCCTAAGGGTGCAAAGGAAGGCATCGTTGGTGCCTCGTGGCACTGTGTGCTCAGGTATCACAACAGGGGAAGGGTCCAATCCAGGGGTTGGCTCAGCCCCAGCTGGTCTGAGGAGTCTCATCGGTACTGGCGAGGATCTGGTAGGGTGCCAGCCGGTCCCAATGGATAAACCCTGCGGCCTCTGTAGACAAAATCTGTCGGTTTGGCCAGCATTGTGCTGTGCACCTGTTGCTGAGCTTGGGGGAGACCCCTTCCTGTGAGTCCAAGTGTGAGAATACCCACACTTGGGCCCTCATGCCTGCTTTTGGCGAATTCCAGCGTTAGGACAGAGGTCAAAAGTAAAAAATGTAAATTAATTTGAATAATTTAAGTCATTTTGAAATGTTACACCAGAGGGCCGCACTGAGCGGTGGAGGTCACTTGAGGTTAGGTGACGGTGGTTTAATTGATACACGCTTCCGGGTGCAGGGACTTTTTTTTGCGATCTAGTTAGTCGTATAGTGTAAATCTCCCAGCTGTCTTGCAGTATTTACATTTACATTTACATTTAGGGCATTTAGCAGACGCTTTTATCCAAAGCGACTTACAATAAGTACATTTGTCATAAGAAGTGCAACAATATATCGCTATCGGTACAGTAAGGATGTTCATAGAACCAAGTGCAAGTACAACAATCACTAGGCTAACCAATTCCCCGTGTTACAGCAATGATAGCAGCTACTGCAGTTGCTACACAGTTAAGTAATATAATACAATACAATACAACACAATACAATACAGTGTACAATGGTGGCCAGAGGGGGGAGGGTGGCTATGCAGAGTCGAGGTGGACTCTGAACAGGTGAGTCTTGAGTCTTTTTCGGAAGATAGTGAGCGACTCTGCGGTCCTGAGAACGGCAGGGAGCTCGTTCCACCACTGAGGTCCCAAAACCGAGAAGAGTTGTGACTTTGCTGAGCGACCTTTGTTAGCTCTTGGCGATGGCGGTACCAGACGTCCAGCTGAGGTAGTTGAGCGCAGCTATTGAGCTGGGGTGTGTGGCTTTAGCAATGCTTGGAGGTAGGCAGGGGCAGTTCCATCAACTGCCTTGTATGCCAGTACCATCGTCTTAAATTTGATGCGAGCTACTACAGGGAGCCAGTGGAGGTCCCGGAAGAGGGGGTCACATGGGAGTAACTTCGGTAGGTTGAACACGAGGCGCCGCTGCCGCATTCTGGATGCGCCTGCAAAGGTTTTAATCGCAGAGGCAGGAAGTCCAGCCAGGAGTGAGTTGCAGTAGTCGAGGCGGGAAATGACCAGTGATTGAACTAGAAGCTGAGCTGCTTCCCTTGTGAGGAAGAGCCGGATTCTGCGGATGTTGTAAAGTGCAAATCTGCAGGATCGGGCCAACGCAGTGATGTTTGCGGTGCAGTATAACTGATTGTCCAATACCACACCGAGGTTTCTGGCAGTTGGAGAAGGAGATACAGTGATGTTCTCAACGGTGACCAGTAAGTCCATGTGTGGGCAATCTTTCCCTGGGATTAGGAGGAGCTCGGTTTTGTTGAGGTTAAGCCTCAGGTGATGGGCAGTTGTCCAGGTGCTGACGTCCGCCAGACATTCCGATATGCGTGTTGCAATCAGGGCTTTATCCGATGAGGGGAAAGAGAGGAATAGCTGAGTGTCGTCAGCATAGCAGTGATAAGAAAAGCCATGTGACGCAATTACAGAGCCCAGTGATCTGGTATAGAGGGAGAACAGAAGAGGCCCCAGTACAGAGCCTTGGGGGACCCCAGTTTCAAGAGTGCAAGGTTTGGACAAGGAGCCATTCCATGTCACTTGATAGGTGCGGTTCATCAGGTAGGATGTTAAACAGGAGAGAGCAGATTCAGCGATGCCAAGTTCAGCAAGAGTGGCAAGGAGGATCTGGTGGTTCACCATGTCAAATGCTGCGGACAGGTCGAGGAGAATGAGAACCGATGAGAGGGTAAGAGGCTCTGGCAGCACGGAGGGACTCAAGTCACCGCAAAGGAGAGCGCGTCTCAGTAGAGTGTGCCTTCTTGAAGCCTGACTGGGTGAGGGTCGAGCAGGTTGTTAGATGAGAGATAGGAGGACAGTTGGTTAGCAATGGCTCGTTCCAGTGTTTTAGAGGGGAAGGAAAGAAGAGATACCGGTCTGTAGTTCTGGATGTCGGCAGTATTAAGAGTTTTTTTTTTGAGGAGAGGCTTTATTCTAGCAGTCTTGAAGGATGCTGGAACAATGCCTGAAGTGAGGGAGGAGTTGATAAGTGAGGTGAGAAATGGCAGAATGTCGCTTGAGACATCCTGGAGGAGAGAGGAGGGGATAGCATCAAGGGGGCAGGTGGTGGCATGGTTAGATGTTATTATTCCGTTGATCTCGTCAGAGGTGAGAGGGCTAAATTGGGTAAAGACGGAGGAGGAGGGGATTGGTGGAGGGAGGATGGCGGCAGGGATGAAAGAAGAGCTGATGTCCTTCACTTTCTGGGTAAAGTAGGTAACAAAATCATCAGCAGTGAGGCAGGAAGGAGGTGGGGGTGAGGGAGGGTTGAGGAGAGTCGAAAACAGGGCAAACAGTTTCCTGGGGTTTGAGGCGGAGGAGTTGATTTTGGTCCGGTAGAAAGGCAGAATTGGCTGTTGACACACTAGAGGTATAAAATCAGAAGAGAAGGAAAAGATAAGTGGGATAGATCATTAGGACAGTCGGATCTCTTCCATTTCCTCTCAGCTGCCCGCAACTTTGTTCTACAAGTCCGCAGAGGATCGGACAGCCAAGGAGGGGGGGGTGAGGATCGCGCTGGTCTGGAGTGGAAGGGACAGAGGGAATCAAAGGAGGAGGAGAGGGAGGATAGCAGAGTGTCTGAAGATTCATCTGTAGATAGTTGAGAGAATCGTTCAATAGAAGGTAGTGAAGACAGAACAGTAGAGGCGAAGGTAGAGGGAGAGAGGGATTTAAGGTTACGGCGAGTGGTGACAATGCGGGGACTAGAGAGGCTGGGGGAAGAGGATTTCAAGGGGAGAGAAAAATCAACAAAGTGATGGTCAGACACGGGGAGCGGGGTAACGGAGAGAACAGAGGTGCTGCAGGACCTAGTGAATATTAGGTCAAGCTGGTTCCCGGCCCTGTGTGTGGGAGGAGAAGGGGTTAGTGTTAAGTCGGAGGTGGCGAAAAAGTTGGTTAGTTGAGGTGGGGTGGCAAACTTCTCTGGCAGGATGTTTGAAGTCGCCGAGGATAACGAGTGGGTGTGCCATCCTCAGGAAAAGCAGCTGAGGAGGGCGTCCATCTCATCATAGAAGTCACGGAAGGGACCTGGCGGACGGTAGATCACCACAATGGAGAGCTTGATAGGGATGGTGACAGTGACAGTGTGGAGTTCAAACGCCGATCTGCCAAAGTGTTCTAGCGGAAGGACCTGGTAGGACCACATGGGCGAGATGAGTAGTCCAGTTCCTCCTCCTCGCCCGGATGGTCAAGGGGTGTGCGAGAATGAGTAGACGGTGGAGAGGGTAGCAGGAGTAGCAGAGTGATCCAAGTCTCTGTCAGGGCCAGGAAGTGTAGTGTCATGAGGGACGCGTAGGCTGAAATCGAGTCTGCCTTCTTGACCGCCGATTTGCAGTTCCATAGTCCTCCCATTACCTCAAAGTCAGTGTTAGCAAGCGTAGGTGGATGGCACAGATTACACGGGTTACTGCCCCGAGCAGAGGAGCTACGGTAACGCTGTCTACGGGTGGAAATCCTGACAATGAGGGACCTAAGACACATAGCTACAATAGGGCAGATGAACTCCCCGGGCTTCCTCGAGGGACTCCCACAGAGAGACTCCCTTGGTCTTAGTTTCCCGGGTCTTGGCTCCCACAGAGAGACTCCCTTGGTCTTAGTTTCCCGGGTCTTGACTCCCACAGAGAGACTCCCTTGGTCTTAGTTTCCCGGGTCTTCGTTTGCTGGGTCCTGACGCTACAGCTGACACTAATAATAGCTAGCCCTTAAGTGGGCAAGGTAGCTCAGGCAGACTTAGCTCCGCCCAGCTATCAAGGCTTTTGTTCCCACCCTAAGTGGCAGAAACTAGCAAGAATGAACGCTTAACTGATCACAACAGCACAGGCCTAAATCCCACTGGAGTAACAGATGGAATGTTATGCCGCGAACACATCAAGCGCGTACCTCGCGTACCATGTACGCGCGTAACGCAGCTAAAATGTTGCTTGACCATTTTGTGTCAAAAATGGTCAGATACGCGCGTAACGCGCGTAGATGAGACCGCCCAAAACTCCCCCCCCCCCGCCGCCATTTTTTCTTTTGCTGGAAACATTCACTGATCTTACCAGGACAGCCAGTTTTCCTCGGCCACGTCGACCCACGCCCTCTCTTTCTTGTTCCTGTCCCGGAACAACACAATCCTGGTTTTGTACAGGACAGGACGGCTGCACACTGCAATGATGAGGTTTTGGTCCTCCATTGCGGTTCTGTCCTCCTCCGTTCTCTCTGCCAGTGACGTCGGGTCAAGCTTCAACGCTGATTGGCTATTGCGGCGCGTACGCGCGTAAAAAGTTCAATTTTTTGAACTCCTCGTACGCGCGTATATGTACGCGCGTATATATACGCGCCTCATACGCGCCTAACGCGAGTAAAATGTTGCTTATACGCGTGTAACGCGTGTACGCGTCTCATACGCGCGTAAACCAATGGTTCCCTATGGAAAAATTGCCGATTTTCTACGCGTGATACGCGGGTAACGCTTTTGGTGTGGCCGTACCTTTAGAACAAGCAATTTTAATTCTAAACACTAGGAATCTTAGTAACCAAACTCACCTACAGCCAGATATGAAGCAACCTTCTTGGAAGACAAAATGTATTATACTGAGTTTCCTCAGCTTCTTGACTCTGCTAAATAGGCAGACTTAGCTCCGCCCAGCTATCAAGGCTTTTTTTCCCACCCTAAGTGGCAGAAACTAGCAAGAACGACCGCTTAACTGATCACAACAGCACAGGCCTAAATCACACTGGAGTAACAGATGGAAAGTTAGAACAAGCAATTGTAATTCTAAACACTAGGGGCCTCATGTACTAAGACTTGCGTGGATTTCATACTGAAACTTGGTGTACGCCAAAACCCAGAAACTGTCTTACGCACAAATAAATTCAGATGTATCAAAGTGTGCGAACGCACGGATCCAAGCACGTTTCTTTTGTACATCTCGATCAACGTGGAATTGAGCGCACATGCCGAGGTGCCAAACTCCTCCCTGTCCACGCCCTCATTTAAATATGCAATTTTATGTAAATAGGCCTCTGGACCTGAGATTCACCTCTTAATCCGATCACCTGGCACCATGAACAGAGGCAAAAACCGAAACTTCACGGAGTCCGAGCTCGAGATTTTGCTCCACGAGGTAGAAATGCGCAAGCATATGCTATTTGGAACCCTGTCAACAGGGATAAATACCAGAACAAAGAGAAGTGAGTGGGAGCGTGTTTGCGAGGCCGTCAATGCAGTGGGGTCTCAGGCAGCGCACACCACTCTGAAATTAAAAAAAAGGGGTCAGACCTCAAGGTGGAGGTGAAGGCGGAGGGTTTCTGCCCACCGCTGAAAGCGTGGACCGCAAAAGGTGGGGGGACGGCAGTGGGGGAACTCTCTCCCCTTCGATTTTGAGAGTGGCCGCTTTGGTCGGTGACACAGCTCTCACCCGGAGTGGTGGGAGCCCATGAAGGGACACCGATCATCCCCAAGGTAAATATGCCTGAAGTCATAAATGCTGTAATTATACTGGTCATACAATTTGGCTTGCTTACAATACACATAAGTCCGTGCGTAAAGATGCCAGGAATAATTAAAGACTTTGACTCGTGTTTATTTAACTTAAATTTTTTATTTTTGAATAGACAAGCAAGGAGAGGGCACGGACAACCCCTGGCTCCCCTGGCTACAGTGTGGCGCTCTAGGGCCGGCCGCAGCTCTGCGTACAGCTCCAGTAATACTGGCCTGGGGAAACGAAATCGGCTCATGAGTCAATCATCATTTGCGAGCAAGTCCTCGCGTTCCCTAAATATACCAACCCAGTCTCACCAAAATGCGTACAGATCGCACGGTTTGCCATGCGTGCAGTACATACGCCAAATGACCATTTCGCGTACATATGATACGCAAAACCCAGCATTAACTACTGTGGAGGGCGGATGCGTAAACATACCACGCATCACTTTATACCCATACCGACGTCACCAGCGATGCATGCTGCATTGAACTTTACTCAAGAATTCGGGAATTTCCGGCTTCCGATAAGGAAAAGGTGCAAATAAAATGGTTGTTAAAGTCTGGAATTCGGAAGAAAAAAATATACGCATCCGCCCTCCACATAGTTAATGCAAGTCTGAAATTCGGTAGTAGCCTACGTCACAGCCACAATTTGACACCGTTATTTGCGTATCATATGCATGCGAAATGGTCATTTGGCGTATGTAGGCCTACTGCACGGCATGTCAAACCGTGCGATCTGTACGCATTTTGGTGAGACTGGGTTTATACGTTCCCTTCGGATTTGACCATTTGCGATGTCCTCTAACAACGCTAAACGCTGCCATTTTTAAAACAATTTTCTTCATCCATTGCGCATGCTTTTATATTAGCCACCGATATAATTGCAAGGTGTGATAATTGTTCAATAGTGTGTCTCTGATGTGCAAATCACTCTGATGAGTCATTTTTTCACATTTTTCCCAGTTTCCCAGCGTCACCTCTAAGTGTCGCCAAAGGAACAATCGCTGTAGAAACGTGCGTACGACAGCTCTGGAGCTGGCGTGGGGACCGCACATTTTTACGGTCATTTCACGTTTTGTACATCTCAACGTGAGCGTGGAAAAGGACGTACGCCACGTTTTTGTGCGTACGCAACCTTAGTACATGAGGCCCTAGGAATCTTAGTAACCAAACTCACCTACAGCCAGATATGAAGCAACCTTCTTGGAAGACAAAATGTATTATATTTCACGGAGGCACGCCCCCTTTTGGTCGGTCCCACCCGGTATTCTCAGTAGGCCTATATCGAATTCAGTGAAGCTGACCGTACGATTCGACAACAAAAATGGCTGTGAAGGTAAAGATAATTAT
Organism: Melanogrammus aeglefinus; assembly: GCA_900291075.1. NCBI lineage: Eukaryota > Metazoa > Chordata > Actinopteri > Gadiformes > Gadidae > Melanogrammus > Melanogrammus aeglefinus. Next base: position 356,153 of record OLKM01000076.1, read on the forward strand.
TTTCTTGCTGACAACCTGCTGTCAACCTGCTGAAAACACCTGCAAACTTTTAGTCAAAGTTTTGGCGAAAAATAAATGAGTTGTGCACTGTGTCCTATGTTATAATCTGCCAATTTCTGGTTCAGGCTTTGAGGCACAACCTGTCAGTGGGTGCCCCACTGGTCAACTCGTGAGTCTTCCCGATCCACTGTCGTAGCTGTGAGAAATATTCTAGGTCAGGCTCACTGCCCAGTCCTAGTTCCGGAGGACCCCTGAACAGCAGGTCAACTGGGGTCTACAGCTCTCGTCTGAACATGAGAGCGGCCGGGCTGCAGTGTGTGGACTGCGCTTCTGTATGACTATAGGACCAGGGGCAAGTGAAGGTTGTAATAACTTGGACTTATATTAAACCGTTAATATATCCATAACAGTTAAGTGAGACGGAGACAAACTTCCACACGTCTGTCTCTCTTCATTGGAACTCTCCGACCGACAATATAGTCAACATCCGGGCATTACAGCATAACTTAGTCACCACTAGATGGCACTGTTTAACTACCAATAATAATGGCGCAGCTAAACAGTTATAGTATATATATATACTATACAATATACTACAAAGGTCCCAACCTCTTTAATGTTGGCTGGAGATGATAGCAAGCTGGGTGGCCACGGTCTTCACTACCAGCTGACAACAGACTTCCTGGAATAACTGGGCCTCAAAGTTACGCCCCTGGTCACTATGGAGTTCCCCTGGTGAACCGAATGGACAGAACATTTCCTGAACTTGTTTTTTCCAGTGTGGGGGCCGAGGTCTGATCTTGCACTGCATACTGTATGCCTCTGGCAATTTCATGAAATAGTCCATAGCCACGAGAACCTAGCGGTTGCCATTGTCAGTAATATGAAAAGGACCCAGGTTGTCGACTCCAACGCACTCCATAGGGGAGCATATGAGTTTTGTGTGGGCCCCTTACATGTGGTGCAGTTGTCACACTTGTGGAACAAAAGCTCAACATCCTGGCAGCAGTTTGGCCTCTAGAAGTCCACAAAGTCGCCTCAGGGTCTTGGCAACCCCAAAGTTGCCACCTCCCAGCGAGCTGTGAACCAGCAAGAGAACCTGGGAGTGAAGGTTGAGGGGTACCAAGAGTTGTCAGACCTAGTGGCCCCCCCTAGGTGCTTGTCAACTGTGGTACAGTAGTCCATCGGGCAGGGAGAGGTTAGCCCACTTTGTGTAATAGGCCTTGCTCTATTTGTCCAATGCTGAAACAGTAAGCCACTCTGGTCGCTGGCCAGCTGACATTCAGTCCTGCACCTGGTAGAGCACACAGTCATCCTCTTGTACCCACCACAGATGCTGAGGATTGATAGTGTTATTGGCCATCACCCCTGGATCAGCAGGTGGAGCAGGGGTAGCTGAAAAATGCATTCGGAGTCACAGAGATGGCATTTGACGCTCGACACCGGCCTCCTTGGCCGAATCGGTTGCCTCCCCCTCGCTGCTGATGACATGGCCAAGGGAACACCGTCTCTCTTTGAAACAGGTGGCACATTCCCAGGTGGAGGTAAAGGCCAGCTTGGAAAATGGCTCTGAACACCTCATGTAGGCTGGCAAGGGCCCCCTCAAAGCCGGCGACTCCGAGGAACATAAGATAAGATAAGATAGATAAGATAAGATATGATAAGTTGGCTTTTCTTGTCATTGTACAGTCACCTATGCAACGAAATTGGGAGTGCCATCTGAAGGTGCATTACACAGACAAAAAACAAATAGAAATTTAAGTTAAAAAATTCTAAAAACAAGACAGAAATAACAAGAAAAACATTTGGAACAAGACAAGGACAGGCAATGTGAATAAATAAATATAAAAGGCCCTAAGCATATTGCACATTATAGAAAGTGAGGTATATGTGTGTCTGTTTAATGTTTAATGTTTTATGAGTGTAAGTGTCCTGATTGCCCAAGGAAAGAAGCTGTTGTTCAGTCTGTTGGTTCTGCTCTTCGGCTCCTGTACCTCCTACCGGTGGGCAGTAGGCTGAACAGATGATGGCCGGGATGGAGGTGGTCACGGATGATCTTTCTTGTTCTTGAGATGCATCGAGAGCTGGCAATGTCATCCAAGGAGGGCAAAGGAGAGCCAATAGTTTTTTCAGCTGACCTTATCACCCTCTGCAGCCTTTTTCTGTCAGCCACTGTGCAGCCAGCATACCACACAGTGATGGAGAATGCCAGCACACTCTCAATGGTGGAGCGGTTAAAGGTCACAAGCAGCTTCTCCTCCAGTTTGTTTCTCTTGAGTACCCTCAGGAAGTGGAGTCGTTGTTGGGCCTTCTTCACCACCGCTGATGTGTTAGCTGACCAGGATATGTCCTCTGTGAGTTCCCAGGAACTTGAAGGTGGAGACTCTCTCCACACAGTCACAAATTATGTGGAGAGGGGCAGGGTCAGCTCTGTGTCTACTGAAATCCATTATAACCTCCTTTGTTTTTTTTGTGTTAAGGGTCAGGTTGTTTGCAGCACACCACTCCACTAGCCGCTGCACCCTATAGGCCGACTCGTCTCCTCCGGTTATGAGCCCCACCACAGTCGTATCATCCACGAATTTGACTATTGTGTTGGTCATGTGTATAAATGGCAAACAGGAGCGGGCTCAGCACACAGCCTTGAGGAGAACCCGTACTGAGCATGGGGTTGGAGGAGCTGTGGGTGCCATTTTAACAGACTGCGGTCGCTTTGTAAGAAAAAAATTTTCCTAGGAACAGGTGGCGGGGGGGAAGTCCAGGGCAGTCAGCTTGCTCACAAGGATGTCAGTGATGATGGTATTAAAGGCTGAGCTGAAGTCGATAAAGAGCATCCTTACTGAGGTCCCTGGGTGTTCCAGGCGGCTGAGTGCGGTGTGGAGGGCTGTGGAGATGGTATCATCAGTTGATCAGTTTGCTTGTATGAAAATTGGAAGGGGTCAAAGATTGAAGGGAGGCATTCTTTGATGTGATGAGTCATAAGCCTCTCAAAACATTTTGCAACCACTGGTGTTAGTGCAATGGGTCTGTAGTCACTGAGGTTATTGATAGTTGAATTTTGGGGACAGGGATTAGGGACAGATTGAAGATCTTAGTGAAGACCACTGCCAGCTGATCAGCACAAGCTTTGATTTACTTCGCCAGGCACTCCATCAGGTCCAGTGGCTCTTCTTGTGTTCACTAACCTGAATACATGACTCACTTGATGTTCCTGGATAGTGAGTGTGTGTTGGCTTGTGGTCGGAGGGGTCAGCATGTCTCAGTTGGGCCTTGTTGCCTCAAAGCGGGCAAAGAAATGGTTTAATTCCTCTGGCAGCGAGGCGTGGGCACTGATGGTCACTGAGGGGCTGCTTTTGTAGTTTGTGATATGTTTTAATCCCTGCCACACTTGACATTGGTTGTTGTTGGTCAGATGGCCCTCAACCTTCCTTTTGTAGGCCTCCTTCACACCTTTAGAGAGATAAGAGATAAGCCACTGTCTGTCGCACCAAACTGCGACAGACAGTGGCTTTATTTGAAACGAGACTAGCAGCATTAGAAAAATGCAAAGGACTCCTCCAGGATACAGTGCCGATGGGTGAGTATGCTGAGCTAACTCCGACAAATACAAATACACAACAAGATGATCAAAGCTGCACTGTATCCTTCCCGAAGCTGGACAAGAGAGAGTCACAGAGTGACTGGCACAGAGTCGGCGCTAAGCCAAAATAAAGTGAGTCAACAAGTTCAATCAACGCCAAATGCTAATCTTCCCAAAGATAAAGTTGCATGTATAGGCCGGATTAGCCCGTCACTGAAGTTAACCCTGCCGCTGAAGAACCGGTACCTGACACTTCAAGAGTCCATGAACGCGCCTGCCACCCATGCACCCCATGAGCCCCGAAATGCGTCCAGACAAACAGTGCGGACAGAGACCAACCATGAACCCGTCGCCAGAGAGGCGAGCTGTGCATGCGTCGGCCACCTGTGCACCCCTGAGCCCTGAAATGTGTCCGGACGGACGGTGCGGACAGAGATGGAACAAGAACCAGTCCCCAAGGAGGCGAGCTGCGCATGCGTCTGCCACCGCCACCTCAAGCCAACAAGGGCCAATCTCACAGAAAGCAGATGAACCAGACACTCTGATTATAGGAGACTCAACCATCAAGGAAATAACCGGTAAGAAGATCAAAACATGCTACTTCCCAGATGTGATGTTTAGTTATATCAACCAGAAACTAGCCACAATCATATTGGAAAACCTTAAAATCTCACAGATTTTTGTGCATGCATTTATGTGCATGATATTCGAAGAGAACAGTCAGAACTTCTGAAGAGGGATTACATTCATCTGTTGGATACACTGGAAAAAATACACATTAAGTCATTCATCAGTGGACCCATACAGCAGTTGACAGGGGAATAAAGAGATTCAGTCATTTACTTGCACTGAATACATGGCTTTCCATAGTCTGCAATGAAAGAGGAAGTGGCTTTATTGACATTTTGAACTTGTTCTGGGGGCAAAAATATCTTTTTAAAGCAGATGGCCTACACCCAAACAGGTTAGGCTCAAAACTGTTAAGGGACAATCTTCTCTTCTCGCTCTCCCGCAAATCTACCCTGCCATGGCCTGACGCACAGGCCACAGTCAGAGCACAGGTTGAGAAAAGCGAGACTACAGCCTCCCCCACATATCTACTCTTCCACTATCTGACACACAGATAGTAGACAGACCATAGACCTTGAAGGGAGACAGCAGCCTGCCCGACACCATGGACACCTGTGCCTTCCCCCATCGCTGATGCTGGCTTGGTGAGAAACGGCCACCCCCCTCCTCTGCACTCCCTCCATCGATGATGACCTTCAGCCTCATCTCTCCCATAGCCACAACAACAACTGCAGCTCCACTATCTTCTCCCTTTGCAATTTTCCAGCTGAATTTAAGAAACTGGAATATTTTGGCATCAAACTTGCATCTGTGTCAATGATAGCATTGCCACGTCACGGCCACAGGCTGATAACACCCAAGCGGAGGGAGCCCCAGCCCCCCCCCCCCCCCCCCCCCCCCCCTGTACTGATAGTAGTCCGGAGTATTACTGAGACAAAAAAGGGTTCAGCCGTAGACACAGTATAAAGTAAGTTTCGCATAATCTGCTGAACCCAAGGTTGCCTACGTCAAAACATGGCAACTTTTGTATTCCTGCTGTAACTACTAAGAGAGTAAACAAAGGGAAACTGAGATACACTGCTAACCTCATAAATCTCATACCTATTGCCTCCAAACCAAAAACAACCCTAAAGCCTATCAACAACACCTTCACCTGTGTTTCCCCTATATCAGTCCTTTCCTCCCAAACTTTTCCGGCCAGATGGTCTCTTGTGTTTCACAGTGCTTTCCCACGATTCAAATCCTGACCTACCACCAATCCTGCCTGCTCTCTAATCCCTACCTGTCTGGCTCTTCTGCCGGTTCCTGATCCCCGCCTGTCTGACTCTTCTGCCGGTTCCTGATCCCCGCCTGTCTGACTCTTCTGCCGGTTCCTGATCCCCGCCTGTCTGGCTCTTCTGCCGGTTCCTGATCCCCGCCTGTCTGGCTCTTCTGCCGGTTCCTGATCCCCGCCTGTTCTGGCTCTTCTGCCGGTTCCTGATCCCCGCCTGTCTGACTATTCTGCCTGCCGATCCTGTATCCGAATAAACTATTGACACTGTTCCACGCTCGTCGTCAGTCTGTGCACTTGGGTTCAGCCAAACTCCCTCGTCTCAATTTCAGGGAAAACCCAGAGTATGTGGGTGGCCGGTTTCCCGGCCACCCACATACTCTGCACATTTTTTCGATGACTTCACAGAATTGTCTAGCATCTCCACAGACTTTGACTGTCTAGTTATAACTGGTGACTTCAATTTTCATACTGATGATTTGAATGACAAGTGTGCAAAAAAACTTTTTACCATTTTGGACACATTTGAACTGTCTCAACATGTGAAAGAGGCTACTCATTGAAAGGGGCATACTCGTGACCTGGTTATCACAAAGGGCCTCAATGTTTCTGATCTATCTGTGACTGATCCTTTGTTTGACCACTTTCGGGTTTTCTTTAACATATCTTTTATTTCCGCCATACAGACAAAATCAAATACTGTCAAACGGTATCATTGAAGATTCTAATGTACTTTTTAAAAAGGCAATCTCCTTGCTACCACCTCTCAACCCATGTTCTGCTGATGATCTTGTAGAAAACTTTAATTTGAAAATTTTGAAAGTCAGAGATGTCATTGTCACTAAATGTACTTATTGTAAGTCGCTTTGGATAAAAGCGTCTGCTAAATGCCCTAAATGTAAATGTCATTGCACCTTATAAGGTTAAAACAATTTCTGGAAAGCAAAAGGCAATCTGGAGAAAAGCTGCTTCTGAAACAGCACAGAAAAAAGAAACAAAACTTCATATTCACCATGATATCTATAAAGAGAACCTCTGTGCCTACAATTTAGGCTTAAAAAGTGCTAGAGAAGCATTTTTCTCCAATATCATTAAAACCAATACTAATAATGCAAAAACCCTATTTGCAACTGTTGACCGACTGACCAACCCCCTAACACAAATTCCACCTGATCTCCATTCCACACAGAAAAGCAATGAGTTTGCAGCTTTTTATACTGATAAAATTGAAGGCATCACACGTGCTATCAATATCTCCACTTCAAACAAAGATGTTGGACTACCACCCTGTTCAGGCAAAAGTAACGTGGCAAGGATGGCACGCTTTAATGTTATAGACTCTAAAACTCTTGTGGAAACTGTGACACAACTAAAGCCATCCACCTGTTGCCTTGATACTTTACCTACCAACCTCTTTAAGAATGTTTTCGACTGCCTAGCAATAGACATATTGCAGATAGTTAACAACTCTCTCCAGTCAGGCAATTTCCCAAAAGCCTTGAAAACTACAGTTATTAAACCCCTTTTAAAAAAGCGGAGCCTAGATGCCTCTGTTATTAACAACTACAGACCAATATCAAATCTACCCTTCATAAGTAAAATCATTGAGAAAGTTGTCCTCCAGCTACTAAATCAATTCCTAGCATCAACTGGTTGCTATGACACCTTCCAATCAGGATTTCAACCACCGCACAGCACTGAGACCGCCCTTATTAAAGTTGTAAACAACATCCGTTTTAACACAGACTCTGGCAAAACCTCAATACTAATGCTACTAGACCTCAGTGCTGCATTCGACACTGTAGACCATACAATACTTTTGGACAGGTTAGAAAACTGGGTGGGGCTTTCAGGCACAGTCTTAAATTGGTTCAGGTCCTACCTACAAAATAGGAACTACTTTGTTTCCATTGGCGACTTTGTATCAACCAACGTGAATCAACCAACGTGACATGTGGAGTCCCACAAGGTTCGATCTTAGAACCCTCTTTATTCAACATCTACATGCTCCCACTAGGGCAAATCATGCAAAAATAACAATATTGACCATCATTGCTATGCTGATGACACGCAAATCTAAGTATTGCTATCACCAAATGACTATCGGCCCATAGATCTGCTGTGCCAGTGCATTGAGCAAGTTAAAGACTGGATGTGCCGAAATTTCCTTCAACTAAATGAGGACAAAACCGAGATAATTGTATTTGGTGCTAAAACGGAAAGGCGTAAAATAACCCAACACCTTCACTCTCTGTCCCTGAAAACATCAATCAAATCCAGAAATCTGGGGGTTATCATGGATTCAGATTTACATTTAGACAGTCACATCAAATCAGTTACAAAATCTGCATATTATCGCCTTAAAAATGTAGCAAGACTTAGAGGGCTTATGTCCACCGAAAACTTGTCCATGCCTTTATCACTAGTAAGCTTTATTACTGCAACGGTCTCCTTACAGAGCTCCTAAAACAAACTCTGAGGAAGCTTCAGCTTCTTCAGAATGCTGCTGCTAGAGTTCTAACAAAGACCAAAAAATGTGAACATATTACACCAATTCTTAAATCGTTACATTGGCTTCCTGTAGGTCAAGGAATTTATTTTAAAAACATGTAGCTATTCTATAAATCCCTACATGGTTTAGGCCCAAAATATTGAACTGATATGCTTCCACTACATATACACCTTCTAGACCACTGAGATCTTCTGAGACCGATCTGTTAATTATCCCCAGAGTAAACACAGAAACATGGGAAAGCAGGATTTAGTTACTATGCAACAAATAGCTGAAATAAACTCCCAGAGGATTTAAGACTTGCCCCAGCTCTGAGCACCTTTAAAACAAGACTATTATTGTTTTAAAGGCCCCGCCCCCTTCTGAAGTCGAAAAAAATCTCCAGATTGAAATGAATTAGTTTAATATTTAATTAATTAAATATTTATATATCTATATTATATATTTATATAAGTAGAACATTTTTTGTTAGATAATTAAAAGTAGACCATGTAGCTTTTATTCAATTATCGTTATTACGAGATCCGTATCTGACCATTGACAATCCACTTCCACCAATACAATGAAGAGGGTTGTAACCCCAATTAACACGTAGTACTTTTTCCATGGGGAGTGTGGTTCAGGTATAACCAGACAACATTACAATTTTTATTATTTATAACATGAAGACTAGGCTATATGTACAGTGTATCATACATTTAACATGTAGAGTTCGACTTGATGTATGTATGAGGTTATAGGCCGAATTCGGACAAAATACTGGAAGTTGGCGTGGTTTTTGGCCCTGATGCGCCGACTTCTTCTGCTGGCCCACAACTTCAACTTCAATGGATTCATCTCCTTTGCTTCAAGGAGTGTGACATACATTCACACATTCATACTAACAGGCCACATACTGTAATTCCTTGGCGACTAAAGAGGCATCCGGCTCATGTGAGGAGCCTAGGGAGGCGTCCAGCTGATACAAGGAGCCATTCATTCACTATCAATTCTGGAGATACTAGAAGGCCAGGTGTTTGTGAAACCTAGAGGCTCAAGGCCACAAAAACAAGTGTAATTCTCACACATAGCCACAAGAGGTCAGCACCAAGCCACAAAACAAAGGTGTTATGCCCACACATAGCCACAGGGGACACATAGGATATCTAGGAGGCGGGAGCACAGCACCATGCTTAGCCAATCAGAGCACATTAAGGGAGGCCACGCCTGCCTTTTATTAAAGTCACCACACATAGCCGAAGGTACCAGAACATTGCAGGCAGGACATCCACGGATATCCAGCTAAGCATATCTCCACACGTGCCTTTACAATTCCCCTCCTTTTGCTTCATAGACATCATACCAAACCTTTACCAACTAAATGAGTTACAATCGATCCCTGACTCAGCAACCTTTTCTAAAAGAACACGGCAGGAGGTCAAAGTTCTTAAATCCTGGCCGAAACACAGTTGAAAGGAGAATGAAGGAGCAATAGAGAGAGACACTGATGCACTATAGTCAAAAGTTGAGAAAACTGAAAAATCTGGTTGCATCATGTTGCCTTGATCATTTGCTTTTTCTCAACTTTTTTTATTTCTTTCAGTTTTTAAATAATCTAAAAGGTCCATGTTGATCTTTTTGAAGCAATTAGCAGCACATTTTAGTCAAAATGTTTAGGTATTACACAATAACGGTGGATCGGGTGTAGTGGATGCTGGGCCCGTACTCCACAGGATGATGGATCGAAAACAGCCTCTGCTAGTTTCTTTTTCAATGTTTCAGTCCAAAAATGTATTGCAATTGACATCCACAGAATCTCGTGCTGGTATTGGGATTTCACAACAAATTGTGCCCACATCACTAGTCAAGATGAAATTATAAACGTTTTTTACAAGTACAATGTGGATTGAGCCAGAGTTTAAAGGTTGCATCCCGAATTTGTGGAGCCGCGTAAGCGTGCTGGGCCCATAACCCAGAGGTCAATTTATCAAAGCCTTCCTTTACTAGCATCAAACATTTTCAATGTTTCAGTCCAAAAATGAATTGCAATTGACATCCAAGTCTAGAATCCCGTAGTGGCATTGGGAATCACCACACATTGGGCCTCTACGGATTCTGTATTTTTGGCCTATGAAATTTACCTTTCCTACCGAGATGACCCAGAAAAACGTGGAGGAAAGAATGATAAAAATAAAGGTTCCTTGATGCAACCTTTAACCCACCATTAGCATAGGTTACTTACTGCTTAGCAACCTTTACAAAAGGAAAGGAGATTTTTGTTACCCATAATCCTTTACGGCTGCAATATTTAAAGCAGGCCACCAACAAAGTTTACAGTCTGCGCGAAGACGCATGAGAGACGCGGTAAAGCAGAACAAGAGAAGAGAAGAAAATAAATAATAATGGATAATGGATACCATTTCCAGAAACATAATTATTTGAATCAAAATGAAATCATTTATTGCTGGTAAGTACATAATATACACCATTGGAAAATAAAAGGGCAACCTCACATTTAAGAAAAACTACCGGGGGCAGTTAATTTCAACATAAACATAAGTTTAGCCTCTTATTTTTCGATCTTGTTGAAATAATTAGCAGCAAATTTTAGTCTAAATATTTTTTGCACAAGTATTTAACAGGCGGAGGGGGACAGAGATTAGCAGTAAGATTCATTTTGTTGTTATTGCCAAGTTGAGTGGTGCAGCAGAAGCGTGCTTGGACCATAACCCATAGGTCAATGGGTCGAAACCATGTTCTTCTAGCAACATACATTTTCCAAGTTTCAGTCCAAAAATAAATTTCAATTGACAACCAAGTCCAAAATCCTGTGCTTGCATAGGGATTTCACCACACATTGTGCCCACAGCACAAATTAAGATGGAATGATAACGTTTTTAACAGGCACAATGTGGATTGAGCCAGAGTTTCAAGGTTGACTCCATCATTTTACACTGCAAAGTAGAGAGGCACAGCTGAAGTCTGCTGGGGCCATAACCCAGAGGTCGATGGATCAAAACCATCCTTTGCTAGCAGTATGATGTTTCATTGCTCAAAGTTAATTGCAAATAAAGTCCAAATCATGGCTACCTTGCTAGCATACAGATGTCTGAAGACTTGTGTGTGTGTGTGTGTGTGTGTGTGTGTGTGTGTGTGTGTGTGTGTGTGTGTGTGTGTGTGTGTGTGTGTGTGTGTGTGTGTGTGTGTGTGTGTGTGGTGTGTGTGTGTGTGTGTGGTGTGCGTACGGTATGTATAATTTTTATAATTTTTTATTCAACACGTCTTAACAGAAAAATTCAAACTCGAACATGGATGCTAATACCGTTTCAGGGGCCCAGCACAGTTCCACTGCAGAAAGCGGAGGTTAGAGTAGAGGTCTGCTTCAGCTTTTGAGGCCCTAAGCATAATAGAGTGGCAAAGTCACGCGCTTTCCGGTAGAGCCCATGGGACCTATGAGGTCGAAAAATATGAATGTGTTTTAAATGAAGAGAAAGTAATCAATCATTTTTCATGCAAAGAAATCTAAACATTTTCGTGAAGAAGTTTGATAATGTTAGTTTTTTTCCAAGGGGAGGATAAAAGCATTAAAGAGGTGAAAACCATTATAAGTCAGGGCATGTGGAGAGTTTCAGTTATGCCGATGGGGAGATTGTCGGTATTGCCCACGCCAGTCGCAGGGATACGAGACATATGTAGGCTACTCTTTCTCATTATGTTTTCTCTACAGCCTTTAACTGAACAATTTCACAATAAACGGTCATCCCTTGACATGATAAATTATAATTTAAATCCACAAACAACATATGTGTAATCCGGGGCATATAAAGACTGCGACCAGAAGATAAATACTTTCTCTCCATTGAAACCCATACATATTTTTCGATCTCATAGGTCCAATGGGCTCTACCGGAAGGGGTGTGACTTCACCACTGTATTGGTCAAAAATTGGTCAGGGGGACCAGAGCTTTGAAGGCTGTATCATTTCAGTCAAGCGGCAGGGGGGGGTTATTGAGTAATAGGGTACACAATTAAGAAAAAACAATGGTTCATAACTAATTAATATATTTTTTATAATGTCAAAATGTAATAATTATCATGACATTTTTTAAGCAACCTTAATTTTGGGGGCCCCTGCCAGGTACTTGGCGTTCTGCACACCCTCTGTGTATGGGGACCGGCGGTTCTAGAGGGGAAGAGTTTAAGGGTTGGATCTAAACTACTGAACTTCTCTACGTGACACCCTTCTGTTCCAATACCTGCAGCAGCTGTCATCTCATTTGAAAAGGGTACACAGTGCAAAACCAAAATAAAGAGAGGGATTATCTGCTTTATTTCCAACGTAGTGAGAATTCAATTCAGTAAAAAATATATATACATTTATTTTATACAGATATATTCCAATGATTTACAAAAAATCTTTAAATTAGCCATGTTGTGTCAGTCATATGGAAAATCAGATAGAATATAATAATGATGTACGAAGCTTAACCTCGCTGTGTTACGAATTGTTCAAGGTTAATTTCATTTTTATTTAAATGTACACTAAGCTAGTTAGATAAAAAATAATACATTCCGTCACCTCGTTTTAAATACACACCTTTTACAAAAAAAGCAACTTACAACAAAGCCGACAAATAATTACAAGATATTATTTACAAATAATTAATGAGTATATAACATTTGATGGCAATAAGTCCTATCCCAAGATACATTTTTTGTCAGTACATTTTGTCATTATGATCTCTTTGGCCAAGCGCGGCTCATGTTAAGTTTGTTCCTTGAATGGCCAGGCCAATTCCATCTCTTACACTGTTACTCATAACAACAAAGGATCAAAACAAAGAAGAAGCGACAAGGATACATTAACGTGACAACTGGATCTGCATATTCATGAGAGATCTGAAGCTGTTAAGGGAAAATAAAACATTTAGATTTAGGGCATTTAGCAGACGCTTTTATACCAAGCGACTTACAAGGTTCATGCACACATTCACACCCCGACGGCAGTCAACCATGCAAGTCGACAGTGAGCTCATTTTACCTCCTGAGCTAAACTGACCCCTTAAATAACTTAAGATTAAACTGCAGACAGTATAATATGGTATTGTGTGTCAAACACTTTAATTATAAATTAATCATGAATATCCCTTGTGTAAATTGTATTTTATTTGTTCAAATTAATCAAATTATTATATTAATTAAATTGTAACACGTACTGGCACAAAGTGTTATGTAGGAAATCGCTGACGTGTTGCACAAAGTACATACTCATTATAGGTGGAATGAAAGAAAATTAAAGTTGACAATTGGGTGACCTTCTTTGATCCATCTTCAGCCAGTTACCATTCGCTAAATCCTTGTCGTGATGTTCCCCCTTTGTAGAAAAGTCAGACGGATGTCCTTGGCTTGCGTATGACAAGCTGCACAGGACCATCGCCGACAGCCTTAATGAGGTTCCAGGCATCGTAGTGCATGAGGCCGACAAGGGGGTGGCTGTTGATGGCAAGGACCTCATCTCCCACATCAATGGCCCGGGACAGCTCTGCAGCACCCCCTGTTGTGGACAAAGTACTCTAGGTTTCCGCTGCATTTGCAATAAATAAAAGTCTACACTCCTTGACGGATGCATGGCTGGTTTTCCAACGCACTACCTATGATAGTATTCCAGCCGTTTCAGTCTTAAGGGTCATATTTTCTATTATAAGAAAGTACTGCTTCATCAACTTTTTGCAAAATAAATGGGTCGGCAACAAACCCACTTCCTGCGAGAAAAAAAGAGAGTTGATATTGCAGGCCGCAACTTTTCACAAAGCACATATGAAGCAGTACTCAAAAATAGCCCAACATAAGAATCCTCTTTAATTTGACTCCTTAGTATTATTATGACCATCAAATATAGCCTCCTTTGAAATAAGAGCTATAGATGGAGGACAACACAACAGTCACCCATAGATTTAGTAAAAATGTATACATATATATCTTACATATATAACATACATTATCTAGTTTAATATGAATCATATCTCATAATTCAGAGACATTTTCTTGTAATTAAAGAAAATGATTAATCTCATAATTAGAAGGTATTTCTCTGCATGTCCTAATTATGACATTTTGGTGTCAAATTTTCAAACAAATGAAAGCAATACATTTGTAGAATTTTCACGAGGAAAGCTTTTTACCTTTAAAAATGCGCTTGACATGCAGTGGTCTGTCTCCCTGAGCTGAGGCTCTTCCCCCCTCCAGGCTGAAGCCCAGCCCAGCAGAAGTCTTGTTAAGTTCTACCTTCAGAGCTCCATCAGGACCTACTTCAACTACTGAAAAAATAATGAAAGGTATGCAGTGTAAGAACAGGACACATGGATTCAAACATGCTGTTAGATAACAACTACCAAACACATTTAAGTGATCAATTATGGGTGGAATCCCTGGGGCCTAGTGTTCCAGTTTGTAAATTAAATTGATGCATGTGCCCTCATGCACTACTGTATTATACATAATATAATATACATAGTATAATCATAATCCAACATATAATCCAATGTTTCGATTGAATGATGAACATCAGACACTTTAAATCTGTATATTATAGTAAGTTCTATTTCTTAAAATAAATCAGGTGTTTGTATTTGCACACATTGGCCACATCTCATGTTATTCTGACCTGCTCCAGCCTCCATTGACTTCTTCTTGGTGCACAGAGAGGGCTGCCTTGGCTGATGTAATATGTCAAGGCATGGAGAGCCACGGTGTTCACTTTTTTTGCCTCTGCAAATGACAACTATGGTCTGGGTGAACATCCGGGCTTGATGGAGATGGAACAATGCTTCTCCATGGGTGGTGCCTTCCAGGCTTATGCCATTCATGGAGAGGATACTGTCCCCCCTGCGAATGGTGCCCTCAAGACAAGCCGTCCCTTTGGTGAACACCCGGTGAACCTTGGCAAAAATAACATGTAAGGATCAGTAGAAATAATTAATATGTAGATTTTCCCTGTAAATTGTTTGATGAATCATTGACACATCATTGACTTTGTTGACATTTGTGTTGAGTGAGATTGGATTCGGTTTGAGCAAGATATCCAACTCAAACTTGGTCCTTAATAACATATAGCTGATTATCCCCTATGGCCCTTTGGATAACAGCATTTGCTAAATTACTAAATTATTAGTACATCTTTTGTTAGTAATATGTGTCCTTACGGTTATAGATTTCTGCTCAAGATCCACTCCACCAGCAATACTAAAACCCAGCCCTGAGCCCTCTTCTTTGACGAGGACAACAAAGAAAGTATCAACTTTAACCTGTAGAGAGTGAAAATCCAGGTCAAGTCCAATTACTCTGTTATGGTCATTAACGAATCATACTTAGAAAATAATGGTAGACATGAATGGCTTAAATAATTGTAGATACTACTCTGTGATTGAGATAGTTACCTCAGATAGAGCCTTAGTTTCTTGGAGAAGGGACAGCACATCAGATTTACTCTTCAACAAGGACAGCACTGCCTGAAGCCTGCTCTGGTCCAGAGGGGAATTTGCCAACTCCTTTAGACTGCAGGAGTTATAACAAGTCACACAACACTTCAGGAAAAATACACACATTTTCTGTACTTCGATTCATAAATACAAATATTAATTGCCCTTCCAACTTGGTGGCAGGACTTTGTTTATCCAACGATTCTCATACATTTTTTAATCAGTACGTGAAACATCCTATTCATCTTACCTAATTGACCAGCCGCTGAGATCTGGGTGGTGGCCATCTGTTCTGGCGTGTTCCTGAATTGATTCTTTCACGGCCCTTGGATCGCCTTCTATAACAACCACCCCTGGTTCCGTTTGGTCAGAGCACATGTCCATGTTGGATTCTATCAAATCAGTAGGCTTTGTCCCTGGGTCAGTTTTAAAATACACTGCACTTGGATTGCTTCGGAAGTCCTCTGTGCATAGCTTGTCTAATTCAGGCATGCTGAGCGCCCTGAGCTCCCGCATTTTGATGCGGGAAAGGTTGGCATGCCCTCTTGCTTGCTTCTGTCTAAAGACAGGTGGCGTTGTTGGGCTGAGGCCATCAGTAGGTTTCAGAGCTACATCCATAAACTTGTCCTGGATGGCTGTGTTGCCATCTACAGCGTGATCAAAGCAAGTCAAAGTAAAGCTTGAAGGAGATTTGGTGAGACATAGTGAGGAAGAGGAGGAAAGGTTGAAGCTCTCCACACCAGAACTCAAACTCCTCTTCAGTGCGCGACCGTCAATAGCACTGACTAAACCCATATAACCAGACAACCTCTGGTTAAGTGAAGGTCTGCAACTTAAAGCGTAAGCTGAAGGAATGTCAATGCCTTTAACTACTGGCTTTTCAAAACTTGCTAAATTTTCAAAAGACTTGATCTTTTGTTGGACTGAGAACGGATTAAGGTCCACAGAAAATGCCCCATCTGTAGAAAAACTTCTTCTTTCCATCGCTTTTAAATACATTCTGGACCGACTGGTTTTAAAGCTTTCATCTGTCTCTGGTGTTTTGAAAGGTTTAATACTACTATCACTTGAATGCATCTCATTTATAGACTCTGATGATTTGACTGCTGCCTTACTAACGACGCCATTTGATTTGGACACACTTAGGATGGGGCATGGCAATATAACCATTGGAGATACATTATCATTTGGGCTTCCAATATTTTTGTCTTGCAAAACTGTGTTTTCAGTTGTGCTACTTTGCTTTATAGTCATATGTTTGTTATGTGTCTGACCCGGTGTGGGAGATGAGGTAGAAGACAATCTGACCTCTATAAATGTCCTCTGTGTTGCAGATGTTTCATGTTTACCACATGTTTTGGCAGAGACTAGATATCCTTGCTGTGGTTCACACTCTTTTGTCTTATTGTCAAATGTTGCTACCTCTAATGTTCTACCAGGATGACTTGAATTGCCTTTAGCTTGGCCTTTATTTAATTTAGGAGACGCAGGACATGTTATCTCCAACTGTTTAGCAACTCTTAACCTACTGGAAACATCAATTTTCTTAGGTTGTAGTTTGGGTGACTGACGAGGTGAGCAGTTAGCACCTTTAGTGACAGGGCTTTGTGCTCTGGTGGGTAATAGTACAAGTGGCTCCTGGTGCTTGTTTCTATTCTTAATTGTCAGGCCTTTTAATCTTGGAGCCATGGTTTTGGGTCTATTTTGAGATTTCTCCTGGGGATTAGTTTTGCCTGAAATGTTGACACAATTTGATTCTGTTTCCCTTTGCAATGGAATAGGAGTGGTAGTATTGGATATAGTCCTGCAGGTGGGAAGAACTTCTTTCCTTTCATTGTCTCCTATTGACTGAGAACTCGACAGTGTTGTTTGTGAGCTGCTGTTGTCTGAGACGGTAGACTTTGCATAATCTGGTGATGCCAAATTGTTCACACTCTCTTCAACATGTCTCAATGAAATTGCAGTATTTGATGGAGTCTTCTCCATCTCTTTGGGATTTGATACTGGGAATTGCTTGATATCCGATGTAGGGGCCTCAGTGCAATACATGCTTAAACACACAGCACTTGAAGTCTCAACTTTGGAACATGAGGAGATATTGCTGTGGCCCACTGAAGACTCCAAGGGCACTGGAATTGAATCTGTGGAAAACTTGCATGAATCATGACCAAAGGAAAGAGTAGATTCCCCAGACAAAGTGATCCCTGAGGCATGGGAAATTTTTAGATGATCTGTCGCAACTGAAGGAACATCTTTGCTTGTCAGTGAAATTAATTCAGGGTCCCCCAGCAAAGGAGAGGTCTGAGCAATGTTTTGCTCTACATTTTGGCCAGTATTCTGAGGAGACAAAGTCCCTTTTATTAACTTTTCCATCTGATCTGTTTTACGAAAACAGAGTTCAACTTCCTCCAAATCGGAGTCCAGTTCTTGGGATCCTTCAAGGTTGGCAGTTATATCCTTAGAAGGAGCATCAGTGATGGAGTCACTTTCTGAATCGCTATCCATCCCAATATTGTACATGTGTTTAGAGCCGTCATCTGATCCCTGTCCATTTGAGGGATTTAAAAGTAAATTGTTCTCTTTGAACTTGCCAAAATTTCTGGAGTAACTGTTTAAAAATCTTGTCCCCACAATCTGTAGGCAACCCTTATTACTTCCTGTGTCCAGGTTTGAAAGGTGCACACTGGGCTGTGTTGGTGCAGGAACACCAACACTCCAAGGTGGGTCGGGTCCACAGGGAACAGGTTCATTGCCTGATGGTTCAGCAGGGGAGCCACTTGTCAAATCAGAGGTCCCCAAGTTACCTTTAAGAATGGCTTTATTTGTGACTGGTATTTGAGAATCTTCGTTTGGTTGAACTATGGGGCTGGGATTCGTTCCTTGTAGGGAATTTCCTGGATTTTTCATGGCGGTTGGGCCATCGTTTACTTTCTGGTGGAGTCTGGGTACATTGTCTTTATTGGCTCCATCAAAACTTCCTGATGACATTATCAAACTTGAAAGTCGGTTTACAGCTGTGTGGAAAGATGAATGATGGAAATCATTATTTAGTTTGTTAGTTAGGAGCAAAAAATATCAGATACTTATTTGGAATGCATTTTTAAGACGTTGATCATTTCAAATAGTCTCACAGCTTTAGCCACAACAATTTAGCCGCAGCAATAGAAAATACAAAAAAAACACAGTTATATAGGAACTGGAATGGATTGTTCATCACCAATAGAAACTATAAACATTTTAAGCCGGAATGCTTATTAAGAGGTGATAATAAGGATAAGGTCTAAATGGTCAAAAGGGGAACTACATTTTGCTACTACTTTTAAAGGTTCCTAATATTATACCAGGCATACAGCGTGTAAAAACAACTAGGTAATCTACCATTGACTACTAAGGGCAAAATGAGGTAGATAGTCACCATAGAAATAAGGGCAGCTTCTCGCAGTTCCCTATTGGGGAGCGAAGGGTACTGGCAGCAAGGGAAGTGTGATCCTACTTGTTAGTAAGACAAACTGCTCTATTGTCTCCAAATAGTTATTTCTTACGTCGAAAGACATTTTCCGTTGATGCTAATATTTTCCTCAATTATTTATTATTCAGTATATGGCTATTCAATTAGAGAAACCTTTTAATTTTCCACATTACTCATGATTCCTATTTGAGACAAGATATATTATATCTGAGAGCTACATAAGCCAGATCTCTTAAAGACATATTTCTATGACACTGGGGCTACATGTACATGTGAAACAGCAGACCTAAAGTCACCAGTCCTTACATCCTACGATCGAGAAGATTTTCTAGATTCATACCTGATACAGGTCTCTTGATTTCCAAAGAGAGTGTTTCAGGAAGGCTTCGCATGAGATCACATATATCTTGATAGTTTGATCCGCAGACCTGCAAGTCCCCAATCACCACTATTTCATCTCCAACGCTCATTTTGCCATTGGATTCCTGGAAAAATAACAGAATTGCCCAGATTAACAGCAATCATCATAAAACGCTTATCCACCAACACAAGGAACAAACTAATCATGAAGTATCCTGAAATAATGAAATGGCGTGATGATCCCGTCAGGAATATAACCCTTTTAAGGTCCCATGGCATGAAAATCTCACTTAATGAGGTTTTGTAACATTGATATGAGTTCCCCTAACCTGCCTATCGTCCCCAAGTGGCTTAAACTTGTGTTTGGTGTAAAACAAGCACTACGTATCCTGCTCGCCTTGGAAAAAATGGAAGCTCAGGCGAGCTGATTTGGAATGTGGCCCCAAATGTCATCATAAGGGGCCAAGCTCCTCCCCTTTCTCTGCATTGCCCGCCCAGAGAATTTGGCCAGTGTGTGTGTGTGTGTGTGTGATTACACACACTTTAACGCAAGTGTTGTACACTTCTTTGTTATTTGGATATCCGTTCTGCTGTTGGTGTTATGGCGCATAACACGTTGGTTCTTTGACGTCTCTGGTATTTCAACGAGAACAACGAGACTATAGTTGGGGCTATCTCAGCCATGGTTGAGAAGGAATTGGGGGAAAGAAACTTTGGCTTTGACTCTCTGAAGTACATGAACTGCGACATGGAGGAGAAAGGGATTGTTGCCCGCGATTGTCTCCACCACCTCGGTACTGCCCGCTGCCCGCTGCAGGAGGCGGTGCTGCCTAAGCGCTGCCCGCTGCCCGCTGCCAAGGTGGTGGTCCCTCAGCAGCGAGGCTCCGGCAGGAGAAAAGCGTGGTTAACAATCGCGGGCAACAATCCCTTTCTCCTCCATGTCGTGGTTCAGTCTACTTCAGATTGATGTGGACGTGGAAGAACCAGAGACGTTTGAGATTCATAATATCGTCTGGAGGCGCACACAGCTTTTGGCCATCATAATATATATCATATGATATAGATATCTATGCATAATATGATATTATTTAGATCTAGAGCTTCAGGACTCCTGCCGGAGCACCCAGAGGGTTTTAGAATATTTACAGAACACGGCCAAAGGCTGTGTGCACCTCGGCATTGCGATACATCCACTGTAAACAGAGTGCATGGTAGCGTGATCTATATGATACCAAAGGGGTTGGACCACTTGAAGGATTAAAATTGTCAAAAGTAAACACATACCCTTTCAGCAGCCCCTCCTGGTCTTAATGCAGTGATGACCACCTTCAGAGGGGATGACTTTATCTCCAGATCTAGGCCAAAGGTTTCTTCCTTGCTCTTCCTCAAGACTACCTTGTCAATGGTGCACACACCAGCTAGTTCGCTGCCCTCTGCTCTCCTGCCATATTGAAGCAAAGGCAATGCTGGGGTCCTATCCAGGGCTTCACCTGAGGGTGTGTCTTGGGATTGGGATGGGGAAGACGTTGAAGTCAGAGTAAGATCCACACCTCCTTTGAGCTTTGGTGGCTGGCCGTTTTTGGGGACCTCAATGCTCATCATGCTCTTGACCCGCATCACTGCTTTGTGCTCCAGCTTCGGGGAGCGCTTTGACTCCTGCTGTCCACCGTCGTGGCTGATCTGAGGGTCTTTCTTTACATCCAGCTTACCGGACACAAAGCCAACGTCAGCCGCTTTGCATGCTTCGAGGTCAAAGGGACTGCGTATGGGTGCGAAGGGAGACTCTGAACCGGAGGTCACAGCCACGCTTTCCTCAGACTCCAGGGAGCTGCTGTAGAACGGCGTGGGTACCTCACTCCTCCAAAGCTGTCGCAGATCTCCCCCGTCATGACTGTCCTCGTCCACCTCTACGGACGACACTCCAATAACCATCTCAGAGTGGCTCTCAGGTGCATGGGAAACATGTGAAATGCTAGGGTCAGCAGTCCGGATGTTGGCTGTCCTGCGCGATGGCAGCAAGCCTTCAGCATCTCGGGGGTGCTTATTGTGGTTGTTGTCGTCATCGCTATGTTCCTCCTTATAGCAGATTACGCGGCGCTGGCGTAGGAGAGGGCTCCGCACCGAGGAAGGGCTGCCGGTGAGACCCTGCTGATGCTTTAGGTCCACATGGTGGTTAGTGACCGCGGGGCTGCTGCTGTTCTTTAGGTCTGATGCCTGGTACATGAGACCACTTTCTGTTTTTGGAGAAAGAGGCCATGGGGACGAGGAAGAATCACTTTTTAGTAGTTATCCAAGTAACTACTTGGATAATTATTTTAACTATAATTAACCAAGAAATTTGAACATCCAACATCAAATGAAGCTTTCAAATTAATATATTTACTATATACGTATTTCGAACCAATGGAATTTAATAACCATGGATCACTGACCTGTTTATTAACCTTTATAATGGTTATATATATATATTTTTCATTTGTATAGTAACTTTTCTAATGAATCACAATTTTTCCCTTTCTATGCCAACCTATACCTATTTTTTTTAATTGTTGGATGGTTTGGACCAGAACATTACCACTCTGAGCGATGGGGTGATCTGCTTGGGTGTGATGGGGTGCATCATAGTCAGAAGAACCCAGTGTAGTGGACGCAGATAGGGTTGAAGGGCTGGTCACTTCCTGGGAGAAATACTGGGAAAGCTCAGCCTCAGAGCTCAGGGACCCCTGCTGTGAATAGAAAATATATAGTATATTTTAGTTACTTATTTCTAGTTACTTTCTTTTCTTCAAACAAAAGATATTCAACATATTAGGTTTCTAATCTCACTGAAAACTTTCTTTATCTAATTTCACCAACAACTGCTGGTAACCAGCTATGATGATATATATTTTCAGGAGATCAACACTGTGTGACTCAAGATCTTTCTGAAATCCTTACCCTACTGGCCGGTTCCAGAAACCTCTTCATGGTCCAGCTGAGACTTGGAGAACCTTCTCCCTGCTTGGCCTTGACCGTTGGGGAGGGACTCTTGGAGGGCAGACCTGCACATTTAAAATACAGATCAGAACAACAGCTGTATATCCAACCTGACCTACTCCTTGTTTCAGCATGCAAAGCATTTGCATGCTCGTCGTGGGAAGAAGTTTGCCCAGAATATGAACAGTGCCTAAAGGGTGTTCAAGGAGTTCCCTGGGGAACAGTGGAAACTCTACTCGGTACTAACATACGATCAGTTTTTAAAACAGCAAGAAATAGAGGCAAAACACAGACCTAAGGTGTGACAAAAGTGGCCGTCCTTGCTTGTGCTGTCCCGATGGGTGGAACGAGCGATAATATTGTCCATCTCCTGCTCTGATACCTACCCCAAAAAGGACAAGCAATCATTTGAAATGGGTTTAAATAAGGAGAGAGTTTTGCTGTGTTGGGTTATGAGTTCTCTTGACAACTTTTATGATCCATTAAGGTCCTGGAAGTGATGCAATTAGCAGTGACAAATACATTTACGTTGTTTAGATCATTTGTTTGGAACATTACTATACATCAGAAAGAAGTCTATCAATGTTCATGTGTTACTGGCCTGAAAAATGTAGACCATTAATCTAGATCAGGTAGAATCACTGCAGATTGATCCAACTATGTAGACAACTATATTCATCTGCATTTCTAACGTAAATGGTTTTCATTAGCGCCCGATTGGAGAATCAGTAAGAAGCAAAGGGGAGAAGCTGTGACTCTTACCTTTGGGTTGGGGTGTCGGCCTATAATGAGGCTGACAGGCCCAGGGCCACACTCACTGAGGATGGCGTAGGCCTCGCTCAGAGCGACATGCCGTAGACTCACGGAATCCACCTCCAGTATCTGGTCGCCACGACTAAAGGGAAGTCAGTAATACAAATATAGATCAGTTACATATATTAAAAAGGGAAAATAATAATTGAAAGTTAAACCGTTATACGTAATTAATTTGTATTGGTTCATGTTGCGCACTGCTATCTACCGGTCAGGAAGCAATTATTTTGTCAAGCACATTCTTCTACACAGACACAGTGCACAGTTAGAAACATTTCTATTGTCTTGGTCTCAGACGCAAGCTAGCAGTTACAGCAGTTGATAGCTCTACTCACTAATACCCTTTGTGAATTGTAGCTGCGATAGCCAAGCTATGTTTTCATGCAGTACATTAGTGTTTGCTTTATACATTGGTAGAACTTTTGTATTCACATAGTTACGTGAATGATACATACCTTTTATATGCATATGCTATTGTTTGGGACTGGTTTTGTTTTCTTATCTATTCAATATTTCAGTTTTACAAACAAAAGCCTTCTGTGTTTCTTGGAGGACTTTAGAGTATTAACTAGCTGGCTAGCTTTGAACGAAGAGCACACTGCAAGGGCAGCATTATGACACTGTACTTACTCTACTTTCAAACACCTCAGAAAAGAAAACCCAAAATAAACCAAAACAAACAAATCGAATCCTCATTCTTATTCTGGATGAAATCAGTCGACAAAAACTAAATGTATCACAAGCACAAGTAGACGGAGGGCAAACAGAGGAGGAATGAGAAAGGATGGGAGGAGGAGAAGAAACAGAACATGAAGAGGAAAGAGCAGGAAAGAGGGGAGCAGTACATTTCAGGCTTTGATTCGAGGCAAAAAGACCCAGGTCATCTCACCTGAGCCGGCTGTCCATTTTGGCCACAGAGCCTGGCGCTAGACTGTGGATGTATATGCCAGGGGCAGAGTGTTCTAGGGTCAGGCAGCACGCTCCAATGCCCAGACCTACTCCGGGCTCTAGAGATGAAGAAGATGAAGAAGATGAGGTCATATCCTTTCAAATTGAAAACCTTTTAATTTATGTCACACTGTACCATTCATTTCTCAATTTGGGAAAATAAACTGAAAAACTGCAGTCTTTGAAAATTGTACTTTATTCTTCTGCCTTGGTAATAGCTCATGGTAAAAGATGTAAAGTCTTTTGTTATTCGTACAATTGTATAGTGCATTAAAAGACATTAAGTGCAAAGCACAAACAGGTGCAGACAAACTATCTACATATCTATCAGATTTTCCTTTCAAAGCTGAGTCTCAGGCCGCTCAATCTTGATGTGAAGAGTTTGAAGTACATACAGATGCTGCATTGATGTCAACCACACGCAATGCTACTCATGCATTGTTATTAACTTTCATACTAAGATAGACTGACCTTTATAGAGACGGACTGACAACCCTTTACTGAGGCGGACTGACCAACCTTTACTGAGACAGACTGACCTTAACTTAGACAGACTGACCAACCCTTTATGAGACAGACTGACCAACCTTTACTAAGACAGACTGACCATCCTTTATAGAGAAAGACAGACCTTTAAAAAGACAGACTGACCAACCTTAACTATGACAGACTGACCTTTACTGAGACAGACTGACCAGCCTTTACTGAGACAGACTGACCAACCTTTATAGAGACAGACTGACCAACTTTTATAGAGACAGACAGACCTTTAAAAAGACAGACTGACCAACTTTCACTAAGTCAGACTGACCAACCTTTACTGAGACAGACTGACCAACCTTTACTAAGACAGACTGACCAACCTTTATAGAGACCGACTGACCAACCTTTATAGAGACCGACTGACCAACCTTTATAGAGACAGACTGAACAGCCTTTACTGAGACAGACTAAACAACCTTTATAGAGACAGACTGAACAGCCTTTACTGAGACAGACTGACAAATCTTTACAGACAGACAGACCTTTAAAAAGACAGACTGTCCAACCTTCACTAAGACACACTGACCAACCTTTACTGAGACAGACTGACCACACTTTCACTAAGACAGACTGACCAGCCTTTACCAAGACAGACTGACCAACCTTTACTGAGACAGACTGACCAACCTTTATAGACAGACAGACCTTTAAAAAGACAGACTGACCAACTTTGACTAAGACAAACTGACCAACCTTTACTGAGACAGACTGAACAGCCTTTACTGAGACAGACTAAACAACCTTTATAGAGACAGACTTACTTACCTTTACTAAGACAGACTGACAAATCTTTATAGACAGACAGACCTTTAAAAAGACAGACTGTCCAACCTTCACTAAGACACACTGACCAACCTTTACTGAGACAGACTGACCCACTTTCACTAAGACAGACTGACCAGCCTTTACTAAGACAGACTGACCAACCTTTACTGAGACAGACTGACCAACCTTTATAAGACAGACTGACCACCTTTAAAAAGACAGACTGACCAACTTTACTGAGAACAGACTGACCAACCTTTATAGACAGACAGACCTTTAAAAAGACAGACTGACCAACTTTGACTAAGACAAACTGACCAACCTTTACTGAGACAGACTGACCGACTTTCACTAAGACAGACTGACCAACCTTTATAGAGACGGACTGACTAACCTTTACTGAGACAGACTAACCTTTATTGAGACAGACTGACCAACCTTTATAGAGACAGACTCACCAATGTATATAGAGACAGACGGACCAATCTTTATTGAGACAGACAGACTAACCTTTATTGAGAGAGACCTCCATGATGATGCGGTCCTTGGGGCCAGGACCCGGAGGCTTACGTCCCTCGGCCTCCTCGCTCCCGGGGGGGACGGGCGTTCCGCCACTGGCATTGGAGATGGGGGAGCTGGAGCGGCTGAGGAGGGTGGGGGTGGGGCAGGGCGTCAGGCTGGGGCTCCGCAGGCGCGTCCGCACTGTCAAGGTCACGACCCCTCTTTTCAGTTGCTGCAGGACAGAGAGAACATCACCACACCTCTCAATGTTAACACCACTTTCAGATGTGGACATAAAAAAAAAAAACCTTTCCAAACCACCGGGATCTAGATCCATTCAAGAATACTTTGAACTTTGAATTGTCTTAACTTTTATACTTAGTTCCACCTAGCAAAGACGTTAGTTTGCATGATGGCATGTAAGCCACAGTGCTAAATAACAGCTCTGGGGCCAGTGGCCTGACTGTCGATATGATTTTAAATAAAATCCTCATCAATGCAGCGAGCAGGAATCAAGGAAATGTGCAAAATATTCTGCCACATCCATTTACCTTGAAGGTCTGGATGGCTTTTTGGTGGGTAAGACCTTGAAGAGAGTCCCCATTCACTTCCAGAATCTCATCTCCTACAGAGTGCACACACCGGAAGAGAGGAAAGAAGGACACTCAGACAGGGTGAAAGATAAGCAGAGCTACATTGTGAACAGTGCTAATTGTTTTCAATGTAGTTTCACAATAGGCCCGCAACTTTTGTCGTCAATTCAACCAAAAAATTGTTACATACATTTTTTATAAAATGTCATAAATAAGTTATGTTTTAAGTTAAGAATCCGAATTGGTATTTCAATTTGCTTGCTTTATCAAAGTATACTTTCAGTATATTTTACAAATAAGATCCATCTGCCAAATATTTTGTGTTTCTGAAAAAATTGGCAGCATCGCTTGGTATTTGTACCAGACAAATGATTACGTGATTCTCCAAATGTAAAACTAATCAATAAATTGACTAATGGCAGGCCTGTAAGAGATAGGAGGTCATTATTACCTTCTTTGAGGCGACCATCAGCTGCAGCAGCTCCATTGTTAAAAATGGTCTTGACAAAAATACCCATCCGGCCCCTTGCAGAGTCTTGACCTCCAACGATACTGAAGCCCAGCCCCTGCAGGTGGAGAGGACCGGGAGGATGGATCACAATGGATTGATTGCAAAAAGACTCCTGCACTGGTCCAACTTACAATGAACCCCCTCGTTTAGTAATGGTAGCGTTTTAAACACTAGACCTTCATTAGTTTGCTGAAGCTCTGAAAATACTGATGGCATGGATCAATCGAGGCAAGAAAAAGAGGAGGTCATATCGGTCGTATTTATTCACAAAATAGCATTGCTGAGCTCCTCTGTAATATATATTGCCTGTATTAACACTAATTCACCAGCAGAGGGGGTGCAATGACTATGGAATGAAGCAATGAGAAACGATGCATTTAGCGGACCCATTTGATGGATTAATAAATATAGCCCTCTCCCCATGTCAGCCAAGAAAAGGAGGCCGTTGGTGACTTTGGAAAGAGCAGTTTTTAATTGTGGATATTCTGCCAACATAATTTAATTTGTTCACTTTTTGCACTGCTGGTTCAATGCTTTTGTTCTATAGTAGCCTACTTGTAATGTTTAATTGCATCAAATCATAGCTAACCAGACTGAAACCTTTTGAAGACGTTTTGCTGCATAAAATGAATGGCTTTTAATAAAGAGGACACTTGGAGCTCGGAGCTACCAATAGGTGCTCAGGTTTTGCCATTTCATAGATAAAATATGTTGACCACGGCATGTATAGAAGAAGTGTGGTTAGGGTCTTTGAACCCTTTGGGAAAGAGGGTGGGGGGTTGGGAGCTGATCCTTTTTGTTCATCTAAAATGTGTGATAATGTGTGTGCGTTTGGAGCAGGAAAAATCCTCTTCAGGCGACAGGCACTCTTAAAAAAATTTAAGCATTCAGACTTTCCTTCTCCGGACCGGCCATGGGTCTGTGTGGTGTCATGGAGACATGCATATGGTCTGCTGCACTTGTTAAATTGTAGTTAAAAAAGCACAACTTTAACATACTTTGTTGAAAGCAGATGGATCAGACATTTACATCTATTCCATTCTAATAGACCAACTCATAAATGTTAACAACTTGATGCCACTATTTATATTCAAGACAACTAAAGTTGATGTTTTGTAATCAGCTAAACCTCTATGTAGCTGCAGTGTGTGTGTAGCTGCAATATGTAAAACACAGCAAAACCAGCTTCCCCAAGGATATGCTTTTCCTAGGGAAAATTGTATGCCATCCCAGGAGCAGAGGTACATGTAAATGTATTATTTTATATTTATCGATATACCTAGTAGAATTGCAGAACTACATGGTTTAGAGCGTAGAATATTTGGCAGTAACAAGATGAACTCATTGCCGTAGTTCAACTCATCTTCGAAAAATGAATGCTACCAACAATGGTCAAAAAAGGCAGATTTAAACTGATTAATTCAACAGATTTGGGAGTGTGGTTGTGATTATTTGGTAGGAAGAGGCATTCAGAAACAAAAGACTCTTCTGCCAAACAAAATGCAAAGAGAAGAACCAACCAAAGATGGATGGAAGCATACAAATGCTGCTACTCACCTTTCCCTGTCCTTTCATCAAGACAATGTTGGAGATAATAGACGGCTGGGCCAGTCGCCATGGTGACTCCACTTGAACCGTGCTCAATGAACGAGCCGATTTCTTGACTATTTGATATTCCTTTGAACAAAAATAAGGTACAGAAGGAATTAGGTAAAGAAGAAATGAGGTAAACAAAACATGGATTTTTTTGTACCAGAACTGTATTTAGAATTGGGCCGGTTCCTTTTCATACAAAGCACTGCCTGTGCTTACCATGTTAGCAAATGCATGCTCTCAATATGTCGTAATGACCATGTCCATATTGAAATGATAAAAGTAAAGCATTAACGATAAAACAACTCTATTTAGAGCGATCGGGATGCTCCCAGGGACCAGGGATGACTGAAGACGGACACGTAACCAAAAAACTACGTAAACAGTCTCAATGTTTTGGTCACTGTATACAACAACATATGATGGCAAGGCAACGTTTGGTTTGATTTTTTTTTTTTAAGTTGGCGAGGCTACCAGACTTTCTTGACATTCTTTGTGACTGTTATTCTCTGTTATTCAGACTGTGATTTATCAACGGCTACGACAAGCCGTTGCACTTGTGTTTGCATATCGCGTTCAACTGGTGTAGTGTGGACTGTGGATATGGCCGAAGCGTGCTGAGAGTAGACTGACACCAGTAACCAAGACTAGGCTCTATCCTATCCTGGCCCTCATGCGCGCTGTACATTTCCCACGTACATTTTTCACTCAACAGGATATGCAGAGCAGAATACACACATCGAGCAGATGGTTGAGGACTGAAGAAGGCCCAGGGACTGACTAGGACCGACTGGGTCGTCTCGGCTGACTGGGACTGACCTGCCGCGTGCCTGTGGTGTCCAGCTGCTGGGGTAGGGAGTGCTTTCGCCTGCCGTGGGCAGACTTCTCCAAGGAGCCGCCGCCGGCCTCAGCGTTCTCCACAACGAGCTCATCGTCCTCCCCCACCGACTCCAGCCGAGTCCCGCCTCCTTTTCATTCACAAAGTGATCGTGGAAAATGACATAACAAGCCTAGCAGGGAAAACAGTTCATTCATCCTTTTCCCTGATCTTTCATCAAAACTTTTCATCAAAACATTCCTAAGAACCACAGTTTCTTTGATTCATGAATGACTCCATGGTGTTTTGTACCCTGATTGTTTTCAACGTACAAAGAGAACCTCCGGAGCGCGTGTCACAGCAAGTCGATGCTGATGGCCTAACATAGACAGTTAAGCCTTACTAAATAGCTGACGGTATCGGAGGGCTTTTGGGAATTGGCATCACCGGCTACAATGTAAGAATATAAACCTTTCATATAAGTCCTTTTTCGAATGAAACAAACCACACAATATAAGCAATGATTGATATGTCTTGTAATGCAACACTCCATCCCCACAAGGCAAGTACAAAGAATGCTACACGCATGGCGTAACATGACTGAAGTATCCTTAAAGGATAATCCCACAAGTGTGTGTGTGTGTGTGTGTGTGTGTGTGTGTGTGTGTGTGTGTGTGTGTGTGTGTGTTGTGTGTGTGTGTGTGTGCGTGTGTGGTGTGTGCGTGGTGTGTGCGTGTGTGTGTGTGCGTGCGTGCGTGCGTGCGTGCGTGCGTGCGTGCGTGCGTGCGTGCGTGCGTGCGTGCGTGCGTGCGTGCGTGCGTGCGTGTGCGTGTGCGTGCGTGCGTGCGTGCGTGTGTGTGTGTGTGTGTGCATGTATATGCATGTGTGTGCGTGCGTGAGCGTGTGCGTGCGTACATGCGTGTGTGCGTGTGTTTCCTCACCTTGGGACCAGCCACAGAACTTCATGGGTGAGGAGCTGCGTCCACATACTTTCGGGGACTCCCCACGGCCTCCCTCAGGCTTATCCAGCTCCGTCTGGGGGAACCACCACAATTCAAAATACATTCTTCTTTAAAAATATAATATATTGAAAATATAAAAATTATGATTTATTTTAGCATTTTTATGCATTTTGATAGGGTGAGATAGAAAAGAAGGTACGGGCGAGAGAGGGAAGGACATTCAGCAAAGGACCACGGGCAGGTATCGCACCCGGGTCTTGCTACCGTAAGCACAGGGCTTTAATGGTACAGACTCTACCCGCTAAGCCACCGGGGCTCCCCTGGAATCAGTGTATTTTTGCTGAACATGTAGCCTCCCTCCACCATCAAACTCTGTAGTCCTGGTCCAGGACCTGACAAGATACTGCAATTCTTCACTAGCTGGGACTACCAGGTTGCCCAGGATTCGCCACTCCACTCCATCTCAGTCCACTGGCCCTCTGTTGAAAACGTGCAAGAACGTTCAGACCAACTGTGTGGCCTTCGACAAAGAAATGGCCCCTGTCTACAAAGGGATCAGGATACAAAAGAGACGCTGTGAAAAAACCTTCCCTGGTGTTTGAGGTTAACACATGTAAAAGGGCTGTCAAAAGACAGCCTATTAGGGCCTGTTGAGCAGATACGAGGAGCGTAACAGACGCAACGAGAATGTCACCGAAACCTGGGT
The DNA here is from genome assembly GCA_900291075.1 of Melanogrammus aeglefinus. NCBI lineage: Eukaryota > Metazoa > Chordata > Actinopteri > Gadiformes > Gadidae > Melanogrammus > Melanogrammus aeglefinus. The sequence continues at coordinate 387,099 of OLKM01000076.1, forward strand.
TAAGAAACAAACTGAATATAACGTGGAATTGCCCTGAACCCGATTACCCATGAGAAGTTCATTCAGGGCCACTTGGGCACAAAGCTTTCAGAAGCATTTTGAGTTCAAAGGAACCAAGAAAAGGATGAGGACACAGGAGGGAAACTATGAGCAACTGTAAGAAGTATGTGTGTCGTGTGGATTGCTATTCAATTTCATGCTATAGAATAGCATGCATTGCAGTGAAGTCTACTTCAAAGTATATCTTAGACACTGAGGACAAAAGTTTGCACTGCTTTGGCTTTCAGTGAGTAATTGAGAGAAATGTTGCTCGTCTATTAGCATATAACGCAATGATTCTGGAACAAAATACGCCTGTGGCTTGGCGAATCTTTCTGAATGGACGCCGGTTCCTTCTCCCTTGTGATGGTGTTGGACTGAGCTACTAATGAGGTCGTCCGGGCGTTGCTGGGGAGACAGACAGGGGGAGGGCAGTGAGGGAAGTGGGAGTTGGGGGGGCTTTTTTACTATTATTAAGAGGCTTGAAGAGCCCCTTCAGGGTAAGGATGCTTTTGATCACCCACTTTGTTTGCCTTAACCATCCAAACATGGAATAACAATTCACTATTCTCGGCTGATTGTCTTGTCTCACTTTCCTCACAAGGTTTCTGTGAGGAAAGTGGAGAAAGGGAAGCAGCCAGAGGTTTTTTCAGCTGATGTCTTGTCAACGAGCTTAAAAGCTTGTAATTTCCTTACCTCTTGTGAACATCTAATTTGTTTAAAAGGAACATCAACCACCTCATGGTTGCATTATAACAAATCTGTGGCATACACTTGGTCCCTGAAACCAAACAAGGCCACATCTAGTCTTTGGTGATTCTTGAGCTCTTTCTAATGGCTCCCATGAGGAGACGGCCAGAGTCACATGGTATGCTGTCCAACACATTGTCAATGACACTCATATACTGTATAAAACAGCCCGTAATCCAGGTCTCTTAAAGTATTTCAGTGTGGAATATCGTAGTACAACCTGCTTAGATAATGCGCTTTAAAAGTACTCTGAGTTCCATCTCCCGCCTTTCCACTGCGGAACCTTTCTTAGAAGACAGCATCCTGGATCATTTAACCTAATCGAACCTCTTCATTCACAAAGTTCATCGTGGCTGATTAGATACATTTTATCTTATGGGCAAGCAAGACACACTTTAATCCACCCTCCAGGGAAGCTGTCTAGTGATCTTTTGATAGGCACTTAATCAAGTGCAGCTGCTTAGCGCCCAGTGTGACACCTTTGGTTGTTCTGGTAAGCCCCAGGCTTTAGCTACATTCAAACTCTCTTATGGACCTTATGGAGGTTACAAAAATCTTCTGGGAGGAGGTTACTACCAATCTGTAATAAAAACTACAACCTGAATTAGCTTTTCTTCCTCAAATCCTTAACAGCATAAACAACCCATGTGATCTCTTAATACAGACTTGGCTGTATTGAGATGAGATTCTTTCTCATCCGTTGAGGATGAGCAAGAGAGTGAGCTATCCGCTTTACACACATTTCAGCAGCCTTCACGTCAGACTTCAGAAGGGTTGGATTTGTGTCTTAATGTTACTGAAACACTTCGCTATGATTGTATCAGGGAAATATATTGGTATTATGTGCGGCATACATTCAAGCTCCGAATACAAACCATTTCGCTTCAGACAGGTATATGACTACCATGTGCATACCAACATTATTAGACTTTAAAAAGACAAGGTGGGTCCACATCCTTTGGGTTTATCTCTTGGTAATCCCTACCCCTCCTTTCCTCTTCTGCAGTGTCTGTGTGTGCGTGCATGAGTTTTTGTGTGTGTGTGCGGAGAAGCGTATGTGTGTGTCTTGTGTCTTAGAACAGGAAACTAGAAAGATAAAAAAAACATTCCCATCCCACATTGGCTCTCAGACAGGAAAACAATCATGACAGATCCGATGGCGACGGACATAATTACATGTGCTGGCTTCACATAGGATGTATCTTAAGGCAATAATGTATATACGCCCTATAACAACCAGCAGATAATAACAGTGGTACTCAATCTATTGGATTTGTTTTGACAGTTTCCTGGGAGTCACTAAATATTGTCAATGCATAGTCAATTGGTATCTTTGTCAGTTGTCCAGTGTTTGGGTCTCTCGTCGTTTGTTTGTAGTGGAGTCAGTTTCACTGACCCCATCATAGGCAACGTGTCCACTGTATGAAGCTATCTCTCGTAGCAGTACACCTAAGAGCCTCCTCTAGAGCCTCCACTGCTCTCCACCCCTCCCCGAGCTGGGGCGGTGGCAGGCCGGTCGGCTTGGGTGGTGTTTAATCAAATGGTCAATATATCAGCTTCCTTTTCTTATTTATAAGTGGCTACAGTGGCTACGGATGACATTCGCCTCCATCCACCAGATGTCATCATGAGTCAAATGCAAAAAGTATTCAAGTATCCAGCAATGTACAGTATGTACAGAAGTAATCCAATCACTAAATAATTCAACTATAACCGGCACGTGCATTCGGTGGATAACAACGAGGCCGGAAGCCGATGAAGTGAAGAGGCGAGGAGACACACTCGTAACACCCCCCCACACCAACCCCCCACCCACCCCCCCACCCACCCACCCCACACCCACACCCCCCCACACCCCCACCCCCCAGAGGTGGGTCCACCAGAGGCGTGTAGAACCACACAGGAGACGAGAAGCAGAGGAGTCCGTACTCACCGGGTCGTGGGCAGGCAGGGAGAGGCCTGCTCCCTCCTCGCTCAGGGAGGAGGAGGAGTGGGAGGCCACGATGGCCACGCTGCCCGCCAGCACGGCCTGGGGAGGGGGCGAGGCACTGCAGGTGCTCAGCAGGTCCGGGAGGCTGGTGGACGGGTAGCGCTGGAAGTCCACCTCCGACTCCTCCTGGCAACGTGCAGAGAGAGCGAGAAGCACGGATGACAACCATTGGATGGCAGAGGACCGGTAGTGGAAGAGAGGGCTGATGAATGTGTGTGTTTGTGTGTGTGTGTGTGTGTGTGTGGGGGGGGGGCGGGATTGTCTGTCAGTGAGGATTAGATGATGGGTGAGAAGATAAAACGTGCCGGGTCTTGTTAGGTTGGGAGTGTCTGTTTAGGGGACAGAACCAACTCTCCCTATGCCAACGTGTAGACTTTGGTGAGAAATGTTCTTCTTCATCGTGAATCTTTCCCTTCCAGCACCTCCCTACGCGCGATCTACGTGTGAACCGGCACAACCCAAGTTGGGTATTTTTATCCATGTTGTGAAAGTCAGGGCCCCTCCCCTCACCCCTCCCCCTCACAAGAGTTGTTAAGAGGCAGCCTTTTCAATTTTTCAGATGGTACACTGGGTCGAGGAGAGCAGGGAGAGACGCAGCGAGGAACGGCTCGCCTGTGGACAAAGCTCTTAGGTAGCAGTCACGTATAGGGACATACACAATCATTTCTCATACTATCCAAAGTAATACATCACCTTGAGCGAATATATTTATTGGCTCCAGCCATTTACAGTTTTACTATTCTTTCCTCTCCAATTACAGATATTGTTAACACGATGAATAAATAAACATATTTAATTTTCTAAATATGAAATACCCATTTGAACAACTTTTCAGATTCTGTTATAGTTTTTTCACTGCCTGGCTGCGCTGAAACGCGTGCTCGGAATTTTCTATGAAAGTGTATTGAACTTCTGGTACCAAACCCAGCTAGATGTGTGAAGCTTAAAGGATACCGCCCTTGGGTTAGATTACTACTTCTTAATAACACACCATCCAAGACATCACATTACCAAGTGTATATCAGCTTGAGAACACTTGAAAAGCAAAAAAGGAAAAGATGTGATATACAAACAGAACTTAAGCTGCTCAGCATTTACTTTGGAGTTCCCCAAACACACTTTTGTTTATGTATTTTGTAAATGATAATATATGCCACCTCAGGTAAGCATCCATTACACTAAACACTGATACAGTAGACAGAAAGGAACAGCAGTCGACTAGAACAGACATTTCACACACAAATAGCTGACGGATGGCTTTAGCATATTTAACAGATTACACCAATCCTTAAATCACAGTCACAGTCTCAGACGCTTACAGGTTCAGAATATGTGAATCAAAGTCTGAGGAAGGTGCAGACAGGCAGGGGAGGGGAAAGGGGATAAGGGTTAGGGGTTAGGGATAGGGTGAGTGGTTAGGGGTAGGGTGAGGGGTTAGGGGTTAGGGATAGGGCTAGGGGTTAGGGATAGGGTGAGGGGTTAGGGGTTAGGGATAGGGCTAGGGGTTAGGGATAGGGTGAGGGGTTAGGGGTAGGGTGAGGGGTTAGGGGTAGGGTGAGGGGTTAGGGGTAGGGTGAGGGGTTAGGGATAGGGTGAGGGGTTAGGGGTTAGGGATAGGGCTAGGGGTTAGGGATAGGGTAAGGGGTTAGGGGTAGGGTGAGGGGTTAGGGGTAGGGTAAGGGGCTAGGGGTTAGGGATAGGGTGAGGGGTTAGGGGTAGGGTGAGGGGTTAGGGGTAGGGTAAGGGGTTAGGGGTAGGGTGAGGGGTTAGAGGTAGGGTTAGGGTTAGGGGTAGGGTAAGGGGTTAGGGGTAGGGTAAGGGGCTAGGGGTTAGGGGTAGGGTGAGGGGTTAGGGGTTAGGGGTAGGGTTAGGGGTTAGGGGTAGGGTAAGGGGTTAGGGGTAGGGTAAGGGGCTAGGGGTTAGGGTTAGGGGTAGGGTGAGGGGTTAGGGGTTAGGGGTTAGGGATAGGGTGAGGGGTTAGGGGTAGGGTAAGGGGTTAGGGGTTAGGGGTTAGGGGTAGGGTTAGGGGTTAGGGGTAGGGTAAGGGGTTAGGGGTAGGGTATAGGGGTTAGGGGTGTTAGGGGTTAGGGGTAGGGTGAGGGGTTAGGGGTTAGGGGTAGGGTAGGGTAGGGGTTAGGGGTTAGGGGTAGGGTGAGGGGTTAGGGGTAGGGTAAGGGGTTAGGGGTAGGGTGAGGGGTTAGGGGTTAGGGGTTAGGGATAGGGTGAGGGGTGTAGGTCATAGTGATGTGGTGCTGTGTGTTTGCCCACCCTGCTGGCGACCACGAGCTGTACAAGGCCGGCTGCGGAGCGGAGGATGGACACCGCCTCCTGGTGAGAAAGGCCCACCAGGGACTTTCCGTTTATCATCAACAGCTCATCACCGACTCGCAGGCGGCCGTCCCTGAGAACAAAAACACAAACGATTAGCATAAATGTGCTGGGATTCTGCGTCTGCATGTTCTATTACGAAGACTATGAGTTATACTGATATTAAATCTCCATTGATGAATGTCCTTTGCATGTCTCTAGAACTGTTCATTTGATCTACTTGACATTTGGCGTGTGTAAAACTGGGGACCCGAGGAAGTGCAGTGTTGAACTTATTTTGACACAGGTCACGTTCCTCACGTTCTAAACTTTGAACAAAACAGCAAGCAGCGCTCTGTACAGCGAGTGGGAGGGGCTTCAGGGGGGCGGGGCTTCAAGGCTCAACTGACTCTTCAACTACGTCAGCAACGGGAACTCACAAACCGCGGTTCAATGTGTGCTGTTCTTGGTCACTGTACATGGATGCTGGATATACCACTGTTATATCATTAGTGGAGTGTCTGTAGGTCCTTGAGTTTCTCGACGACCGTTCATTCAACCTTGTCAGGGGTTTGCTTGGAACCCAAGGAAGTGAAGTGTTGAGCATGACGTTGTTTTGATTAGCGGTCCTCGAGAAAGCTGCACACATCAATACCAGAGGCCAAGCAATCGGCACTGCAATAGTAATTACTAATAATAATATTATGAATACATAAATATAATTATATAAACAATAATTATGATAGACACGAAATCACTGTTTTAATTAAAAGCGCAGACACAAAAATGGGAACACACAGACTCAATGTTTGACAAACGTGTGTGGCTATTCATATTGCATTTTGCACTGGAATTATTTCAAATAAATGAGCTGTATTTGCATGCTGTAGAAAAGGCATGCAAACCGGCGTCTCTTTTTCAACCCGTGGCTAAGTAAGGATTGAGCCTTCATGGTGAGGGCCAGGGCACCATGTGCGTGGTACCTCTGGATCGTCCCCCCATCCTCCACGTGGGCGATGATGATGCCGTGAGGGGAGCGCCTGGAGCCGCGGCCCCCCGTGATCTGGATCCCCAGGCCCTCCTGGCTCTTCACCAGGTGCATCTTCCAGATGTGGCCCCCCTCTCTTGGCTGCAAGAGGTGGAAATAAAATGAACGACAAAAAAGGTACACTGAGATGTTAACTTAGGCTTGGTCCTTGAGGCAGGATGAAAACTCACACCACAGCCTGGCTCTCTCAGAGCCTATGAAAGTGAAAACATGAATTAACAATAATTGAATAATAGAAATCGATAACCCTAACCCTAACTCTAAGCATTACAATGCTTAGTGTTAGGGTTACACGTGACAGGGTTTTTAGTTTTTGGGTTGGTAAATGTTTTCCTCATAGCACTCCTTAATCACTCGCATAATTCTTGATTTATGAATAAGCACATGCATATTATTTTCTGTGTATGTGTGCACAGATTTACATCAGAATAATACAAAATATATTTCCAATGCATGTCAAATGTATACACAATTAATTAATGAGCTCTCTCTGGCCACAATAGTGCTTATATGGACAGAAGGAGTGTCAACTGCTTTATGATGCTAATAGTGCCACATCAAAAGTATTAAATTACAGGAAAGACCCAGCAGGGCTCAAGGCTGGAGGAGAAGGCCCCTGACCCTTCCTGGATCAGCCAAGAAAGGTTCATTCAAAGGGTTTCGCTACATTAAAGTCATTTTGGAAACATAGTGGATGTGTTGGAGGCCCAAGGCATTGAGTGATGTCAGATTTGTCTGAGTTAACCATTCTCAAAATAATTAAATAATAAAAATAATAAAGTCATAATTAAAATATTGTCTATTTAGCACATTGTTTGTGGCACAACATACCACAAACAAATGGAAATCGATCAAATACCATTTTCAACTATTAATGCTTCCTGTCCCGAAATACTTTACGGTTAGATGTTGGCGGCGCTATTATATCCCATAGACTTTTATGTAAAATTTGTGCCACATGTCAAACTTTTTGCAGTCTGTTTAACAATATCTAGTCGTAAAAAGAGAGATGGCTCCTGATTTATCTCCGATATCCCATGCATGTACGTGTTTGTTTTTCGTCTTTCTGTCTGTCTGTCTGTCTGTCTGTCTGTCTGTCTGTCTGTCTGTCTGTCTGTCTGTCTGTCTGTCTGTCTGTCTGTCTGTCTGTCTGTCTGTCTGTCTGTCTGTCTGTCTGTCTGTCTGTCTGTCTGTCTGTCTGTCTGTCTGTCTGTCTGTCTGTCTGTCTGTCTGTCTGTCTGTGCGCTTGGGTGGCCTTAATGATAAAACAAAGAAGATTGTTTGCCGTGATTGTTCTGAGCATGCTATTAAGGGGGGGTGTCAGCATTTATCAACTTCACTCTCCCTTGTATGACGAAATAGGCTAAATAAAGAAGCATGAAAGTATTGTGTTGACCTTTGATGCCTATAAAGTTCTCTGAACGTTATGGAAGTATGTCGTTGAGCCTCCCTTGTGTCCCGTAACTCACAGCCTCAGGAATCCTCTTTATCAGATTGAAGGTTCATAAAAGTGACTATTTCAACTGCTTGTCTTTTCTTCTACAAACACACAAATAAATGTACATAAATGCAGTCAATAAATTTCTATGCCAAAAGAGAGTTTGTTTTTAATTATCAAGCAATGCAAAAGGGTATATAGGAATCTTAATACCCAAAATATGCGCTATTATGCATTGTCAATTTGTAGAGACATATATAGTTAATCAATTATAGTTAGGTCAGTGCTGCATGCAGCCTCAACTCTTGTTCTTCATAAGTTTTATTCATTCTTTCTTTCTTTCTTTCTTTCTTTCTTTCTTTCTTTCTTTCTTTCTTTCTTTCTTTCTTTCTTTCTTTCTTTCTTTCTTTCTTTCTTTCTTTCTTTCTTTCTTTCTTTCTTTCTTTCTTTCTTTCTTTCTTTCTTTCTTATTCTCTACAAACTTTGGGACCTATCTCCTTCCTCAATTTTTCACCTAGAGAATCTATTCAAATTTTAAAATGTTCAAAATAGCTTGGAATCGCGCCCTCCTTTTCAGATTTTTCAAATATTTTATACTTTTTCAGATACTCTACTTTTAAAATACTATCTTTTTTTATCACGGGAGTCAATGGGAGGATGGCGGAGCCATCTTCGTTAAAACCATTTAACAAATCGACCCACTCAATAATATCTTAACGGAATTTCAATATCATTTAAACTTTCTTCAGAATCACAGTTTTAGTTTCATACCGGCTTCGTTTTCAGCTGTTTTCATTGAAGACGTCTGCCCATTCTGACAATCCTACTTCTGAAGACATCGTTACTCAATAATTTTTCAACCGTTTACCTTCGTTCAAACCATTTAACCAATCTACACACTTGTATTTTCAATAATATCCAAACGGAATTTCGATATCATTTAATGAGAGAGCTGAGTAATCTCTCTTAATGAGAGAGCCAGATGGGTTATTCTAACAGAAAAACACATTTTATACACAGCTGACCATAGTCCTACCTGGCTTGACGCCTCGCTGCTGACAGAGCCCGTCTTGCGTTCCAGAAGTCGGTACCGTGTTGGTAGGGTGGCTGTCCCTCCGTTTTGCAGATGACTCGGGGCCCCTTTAGCATGAGGTAACGTGTTGGCTCGTTCGTCCCTTGGCCGATCTTCTGAAGGGGCCTCCTCATGATCTTTATCCAGGGGTCCAGGGACCGCAGGAAGGCACGGACTGTGGTATCCATTCTCAAGTTCAGAGTCCCGACTGTCTATGCTGTCCTTGCTGTCTCTGTTCGAGGACGAGCGGGAAACCACACCAAACTTGCGCGTCCGTTTGCCATTTTGAGCCGGACTGCCGGGCGTCTCGAAGCTGCAGTCCCCAGTCCGCTGTTCCTCTGAGCGGCAGACCTCCCTGCTTGCCGTGACGGCCGTACCATTAGCGTCACCGTTGCCATTACAAGGCGGAGGAGGGGCCTTTCTTTTGATTCGCCGGAGCATGATCAGGTAGATGCAGCCGCCATTCCAGCACTGGTCTGCCAGGTAGCTGAGGGGGAAACACAGGGAGAGAGAGAGAGCGTAAGGTGTTGTGGCCATTCATACCATCAGGAGGTTCCAGTGGAAAGAGCCTGCAAGCCTCCCCATGAGACGCCGTGTGTTCCCTCATCTCCCGCCAAAAACCTGAGAACCTTTTCCAAAATCCCTGAGGTCAGTTTCAAGGATTTTTCTTCCCCATTGAGAATGTCTAATGGGAAAAAATACTTTATGTCCAATATATTTAGAGCCTAAAACAGTCGAGCAAACAGCTAAAAATCTATCTCTGAATTATCAAATAATATTTTCCCGATGTTTTGTACACTGCTATTTGGCAAATGATGTGTGACTTTGAAATATGCTTTGTTTCATATGTGAAATATGCTCTGAATGCCATTGGACAATCCAATAATTACATACCCCTCCCAAACCCATACTTTGCACTCCAACTGAAGTATCTTACGGATGGGCTTAATGTGAACTATATTCATGACCAGTTGTATTGGCCAAAACCCCTAGTGTCATGTTTCACACGGAGGCTTGGCACACCTTAGCAACACATCAATAAAGTACCCAGAGGAGACAGACAGCTTTGCATGCCACAATATACTGTATTTTATTTTACATGCATTATAAGGAATGTACAACCTTGACTGTAGCAATTTTGAAAATTCTTAAATAAAAACACTGTTGATCATTATATGAAACACTGCAATCTGAGCATGAGAGGTTAAAATGCTCTTAATTGGTCGAATGCAAGGGGGATGGTACTGAACAGAAAATGTTAAAAAAATTACTACTTAGCATTGTTCTATATGAGTTAGCTGTTCTTGGCAAATCCTTCAAGTCAACCCAACAAAGTTGATATGTATTTGCATTCAAATGACAGAAACACAATATATGACCAACAAAAAAGTACAGACCTTGAACTCTGCTTCAGGAAAAGAAAGCAACCTTTTATAGTTTAAAGATCAGACACAAGCTAAGCCTCTTGCAAGGGGTTTTCAAATCCACTGTCACCTGTGTCAGTCTCATCTATCTGTATCACTCTATGTCTCTCTCTCTCTCTCTCTCTCTCTCTCTCTCTCTCTCTCTCTCTCTCTCTCTCTCTCTCTCTCTCTCTCTCTCTCTCTCTCTCTCTCTCTCTCTCTCTCTCTCTCTCTCTCTCTCTCTCTCTATCCCTCTCTCTCTCTCTCTCTCCTTCTTCTCTCTCTCTCTCTCTCTCTCTCTCTCTCTCTCTCTCTCTCTCTCTCTCTCTCTCTCTCTCTCTCTCTCTCTCTCTCTCTCTCTCTCTCTCTCTCTCTCTCTCTCTCTCTCTCTCTCTCTCTCTCTCTCTCTCTCTCCCTCTCTCTCTCTCTCCCTCTCTCTCTCTCTCTCTCTCTCTCTCTCTATCCCTCTGTCATCTCTCTCACTGTCTCTCTCTCCCTCCCTAAAAAATAGGGCCAACCCGTCAGCTATTCAGCGACCTGGCTTGTTGTTTGACAGCACTAATGCAACCATCCTAACAACAACAAAGCATTTGCTTACGTGCTCAAACTGGACGGCAGACAAAGAGTCTGAAAAACAGTTTGGAGCCACAGAAGTGAACCACATTTGTATGGCAGATAATTTGGCACGCTTTAGGCCGTTATCAGGGGGGATTAAATGCTTCCACACCGTTTTTTTCTTCATAAAAAGAAAAAAAGCACAAAGTAAATTTTACTTCTTCAAATCTATCTAGTACTATTCAATGCAACTTTGATCGATTGGTTGAATTTCTTTGAAATACAATTTTTCAATGAATGTTGCCCCGCACGCAGGAGACAAAAAACTTTAGTGGAGAGAGACTCAAAGGGAAATCTCCACACATGTGTGGCAGAAGGACCCATTTTATCACAGACATCAAGTCAGGCACAGAACGCTCCCATCCGTTTGTTTTGATGTCTGTAAATGCTAGACTTCCTCAACCTAAAGGATGGGTGAGCATCTAATATAAGGCTAGGTTACTGAGAGAGACACACATGTTTTTTAAGGGGCAGCACCTATTTAGGGTAACATGCAAATCTGCTAAAAACATCCAATCTTGGAGCCTGGTAACACAGACATGCAGAGTGCAGGCACCTTTGGAGGATGACAATGCCCTTAAAGTCTACAACATGATTTAGCAACATAACATGTCGATATCATCGAACAGGAATGTGGGCCGATCCCTACAGCCCATCCACTAACAACCGATGGTTCGTTTGAGGGGGTGATTTTCCTGTGTGGGATTTGTAAAATAGGCGAGCAAGTGGCTGCTGCTTTTGCAACCATGTGATTTGTTTCAGAAATATGTTTTTAAGATGTGTGAAGCAATTTCATGAGTGAGGCCACAATGTTTGTCTGAAATTATTCCATGCTGAATTCCCATCCCATTCCGCTGAGCAAAACAAGCTAGTATGACTAGCACCAAACTATCATGAAAATTGAACAAATGCCAAGTTATAAAACAATTTTGTTCTCTTGTTAATACATGTGTATACTACTAAAATAGTTGTCTCACTTATCAGACTTTAGATTAATCAATATCCGTTGGAAGACAAGCTCAAATCTCCTGGAAATGGATGTTTATTTTTAATTATTTCCCTTCATACTCATGTTCTTGGAAGCAGGGGTCTGAAAGAGGTGATTGATGAAGACAATCTCGGCCATCAGTAGTGCAGTGAAAAAAGTGTCTGCAAAGGTTTTAAATCAACACTGAAATACCAGATTCATCATTGGGTTGAATTGGTTTTCTTTGGTGGAATATCTCCTTAATAAACAGGAAACAAGCCGTTCCCTGTCCCCCTACATGTTCTGGTTTCAGGCCAAGGCTAGTCGCGTCTCCCCTGAGAAACCCGGCTATGACATAGCAGGACCGCTGGACCTAAGATTACCTGAATCGTCTCACATAAACATCTAAGGATATTGTATTATTATTATTATTATTACTACCATGGCATTGTCATCTTCAAATAGTTTACAAAATAAACACCTAAAATATGGATTCCCATTCACAATTCAATAGAAACCTTGTGCAACTACAACTGAGTACAAACATCTGTATGTTCAACATTTGATAAAAAACAATATGGATGAGTAGAAAACATTCAAAACATCACACAACAAGTCCACGGCTTCACTCCCTGTCATTTAGCATAATAACATGCCTTTACTGCGTCAAGAACACATGATGCTAAATGTCATCCTAGGGTCCTGCAGAGACACAGCCTCAACGCCGCAAACATCATACACCCCCTCATCACTGCTCTGTCCAACACTTCCAGATGGGGTTGACATTGCATGCCAAACATTTTGCTGTTCCTTCAGAAATAAAAACATATATTTTTTAATTTTTTAAAGTAGACTCCCTTCATAGATTTTTCGCAGACTCGTGGAGTAGTAAAGTATTGAAGAGTTTTCCTTTCATGGTTTTACAAAAAGAAAAACATAAAGGACTAATCTTATAGCTGATTGATTTCTTTAGAGTTGCCTGATCCTTTCTCACTGTCCTGTTGTGATTTGAGCGCTGCACTCGACACACTCCAGGGGGGAAATAAAAGGTAAGATGAAGGCCTTGATGAGTCACCGGTTCAATCTCCTGGATTCACATGCTTTGCTCATCGGTGTTTCCCTTTCATTAGACGACAAACAAGAAGGAAAACAAGTACAGCAGGATCAGATGTAAAGGGTGTGGTAAAGGACGGCTATAAAAGTGGAGGCTAATCATGGAGCCAGGGGCCTTTTTCTCTTGGAAGTGCTGCATGAGGCAACAGTTCCTGTTTGCTATGAAACTGAAATGTAATATCTCATGAACAAGTCGGTGCAACCACACTCCATGGAGCGAGGCACCACTACAGTAGACATCGATAGCCTCCCTCCTCAGGACTTCCATGTTCCTGTGAAACCAGGGTTATCTGCTAGCAGGTCGTGTTGTGCACACAGAGAAGGTGGATCCATTAGCTGATTGTGCAGCATAGATCCAAATCTACATGTGTATGATTGAATTAGGAAATTCCTTGAGCCAATTTTAGATCTCCACTCGGTCAGTTAGAGGGAGAGCGCATAAGCAGGCGTGGAGCAATAGAAGGAGATGACACCAGTTCACTCTTCCAGAAAAACATTAACCATCTGCTCTTTTAGTGTATAAACAATGAATACAAATTGTGACAGCATTAACAGTGAGGACATCGTCAGGAAACAAGAAAATTATGAGGCAGATGGTCGGTGACGCATTCATCTAGGTTGGCGATAAGTTGCAAAGATGTGTGTTCCTCTGTAGCCCTTTAGTGAATCTGCTGGAAGACATACCCTTCACCATGCCCTGGATATCACTGGGTACCGTGGCGTGGACCCGGCACCAAGTATTTCAGCCAGCAGTAAACACATTCCTTGGTTAGGTGGAACTGCTTTGGTTTGCAGGAACCACTTTGCTCAGCACTTTCTTTTTAAATAAGCAAAAGCGACCAGGCAGAGGAAACGGTGCCCACAGCAGCTCACTAGGGGGGGGGGGGGGGGGGGGGGGGTCCCCCGGGGGCTCCTGATTAGATTGCAGACAGACTTCAACTCAACTCTGGGGCCCTCCAAGTAGCAGACCTAGGCTGAAATGAGAAATTCACCCATTAATCCAAGAATATCTATCTATATAATATAGTCCCACTATCAGGGCCATAGTGAGCATCTGTTGCATCATCCATAGTGTTGTTGTTTTAACACATAATAAGCAGGGGTTAAGGGTCAGTAAAAATGAAAAAAAAAAAAAAAAAAGCCTTAGGCATGCATTTGTGATGCTAGAAAAGGGCAGGGTCCAATGCTTTAGGCACCAAGCGTATAGAAACAGCTATAGCCAGAGACTATAGCCCGACCTATCCATGAGTTAGTCCAGTACTGCAGCTAGAGGTGAGAGTCCCATAATTCACCATCTGCCCTGCTCGTCTGCAAGATGAGAAGGGCAACGCTACGAATGTAACATAATCCTTCATGGATGTTCAATAGTGTGTTTGTCTGTGTGTAACTAACACCATTTTCTTACCAATGTCTGTTTGCTTATGTTGCTGTCCTATCCTTTGATAAATGTGTTGCAATTATGGAGAAATGTAAATATCATTTAGACCTGGCCCGAGGTGATGTTGAGAGGTAGTTTGATGCGAGAGAAGGCAGAGTGCTAAATATGACATTCATTCTGTCACTCTAATGATATTAACTATGATGGTTTTTCATATAGTCATTCTTGTTTTTTAATTGTGTCAATGAAATGCACACTATACATATGTACAGTGCCTACATACTTGGATCTGATTATCTAATGGGCAGGTTTGTGTGTGAAGAATAGCCTGACCCCACAAAACATATTTTTAAATAGCAGGGTTTATACATTTAATTGTTCACGCCAGTTTGAACAGGACAATGCACAAAGAGAATAAGAAGTCTACTGGATAAAATATGCAAAATTAGTACAGATTCAGTTTTACTCTCGTTGTATCATTTATATAATTATATCTACCTGTATGGAGTATATCGTTGTAATCAATATGGATAAAATATAAGGGCTACTATTCAAGCAGCGTGTCCTATGAGCTCATTTGACGTTCATCCCAACACTACAAACTATCAGAGTTTTTTCCTCTTTTTTTTTCCAATCATAGATTTACAAAAAATAAGTTTGGGAACAATAACACTTACTGAGCTATTCAGTGTTGGGTTGTGGTCTATATGAAACAGACAATTTTGTATTTAATACTGATAATAAATAACTAGTCATCAGGGTTCACTGTTTAGTTGCGTGTTGTATCCTGGAGATCACCTGCTGCCAGCCTTAAGAAAGGATTGACCTCATTGTGTAAGGTTTTCTCTCCCTAGCAGGTAGTTTAAAACGCTTAATACTTAGCCTACTCTGTTGCTTAGCGGTCAAATTAATTACACACAGTAACCAACTGCTATGGTTTGGGTTTTTCCTAGTCCAAACATCTTGCCATAACTTTCACACATTGCATCCATGGTAGGAAGGCTGGAGTAGGCCTACTAGGATATAACATTCAACATCCTCGTAAAGCATTTCATCATATAACTTGCAAATTGTCTCGTGTCTCGTCTCTTCCGTTTATTGCACTTTCCTATTCAGAAATGTTACTTTTTCTAAGCACCTTGTGAATGAATTAATGAATAGGCCTACCTGACAACAAGTGCGAAGCCACTGCTTTTAGATCGCCAGGAGTAATGGTATTTAACGATGGTTTCTGAGCACGTTACAGTAATAACCGCCTACTAACATGACCAAAACATACCATGACCGCTGACAACCTGGGGGAGCAGTGTGCCTACCTGGAGTGTCCATCAATCCGCACAAAAGTCGCGCAAGGTATGCAATATCGAAGTGCGTTAATCTGCCCTCAGTCGATCCTGCAATCCATGAGTTAAACCACTAGTTGAATCACTAGATCACCGAGCCGGCACAACGCTGAATTAAGTATTTTGCTCCATACTCCCCAAACAACAGACCATGACAGCCCGAACTAGACGTGCCTGCCCGTGTTCAGACTCTGCGTTACATCTTTACTTTTCTCCCCAGCCAGTGTTGCCAGATTGGGCCCGATTTCCTGGAAATCTGGGGCAACACTGCTCCCAGCCTTTTAGCGCCAAGGCGAGCATATAAACACTCTGTTTGAGGCAGGGGAGGGGCGGCATACATACATATATTGCCGTGTTCTATTGGTCGGGATTAAAGTTAATTTATTCTTGGGAATTAAGATTACAGCCATTGCGTCATATGTGCGCATATGCTACATGTATGTGATACCGAGAGGGCAAACCAAACCAATCTTTGAGAATAAAAAAACTGGGTACAAGTTGTTTTGGTTAATTCATTCGCTGACAAAGGTTGCCTCCCAGGGGCGGTAATCGGAACGTTTAGAAATCACACCACGCGGTGTATGCGATGCAAAACCAGATGTGATGCATGTGCAGCCTCACTAATATTCAATGGAACAACTATTGTTTTCACTAAAAAACAATATTTTTGCACAAACTTCTTTGTCCAATAGTGACATTTTTATTGGTTAATTGTTGACCGAAAACCGTGTGCAATAGACATTTTGGTGTCGCACAAAAATAATTTAAAAAAAATAAAAAATAATATAAAAAAAATAAATCCCACTATGCATTTCAGATTATTATTATTATTATTATTTTTAATTAGCCATAAAGAAAGATCGTGCACATGGGGTAAAGGCATGGGATGGGACCTATATGACCACTGAATTATATTTTTACGGGGAAGAAATGTCCAAAAGTTTAAGTATGCAACTTTCAAATAAACTGCTATTTTAGACAAGAGATATTGATGCTCTCATTTTAAAAGCCAATGACTGAATACTGCAATTTATGCAAATCATATCAGCGGTCTTAAGTGACAGCTCCTTATGAAAATGATTTCCTGTATGTTACCTATGAGCGCCATTGCCTCTAGTCATAAAAGGAGAAGCTTATATAGTTGCCTTTAGCTTTGATGAGAAAGTCCTCATCAAATCAGTGAATTTGGATAAACAGCTCTAATTTCAGACATATCAGGATTTCATTTCACAGGTATTCTATTATGAGACACCTTTACTTTTTGTGCATTTGTGAAAGACGATGAATTGAGGCATGTCATTGGGGACCCGGTAGGCATCTTGCACAAGGATGCTTACAGGTAAGCTGTGGACATTGAGGATTGAATCGAAGTCAATTCACAGCCGGGAATTAAATCTATGCAAACGGACATAGGTAAACATGACATAGTAATCTCTCACTGGGGCACTTAACACTAAATTGACGTCAGAACAAGGGAAATGGCTTTGTTAGCACAAAGAACAAACAAGAAAGGTAAATAACAGAACTGACTAGGTATTTGACTTCTACAGGCCCTTGGTAAAGTATTGACTTTCTGCCTCATTCCTCTAGTATTACAAGGAATCGCCATCCACGAATTAGTCACCCAAAGGGATGAGAAAAAGGTGGGTTTCTCAGTCCTCAGACAGTAATACCTGCAAATCCATCGTGTCCCCCATTAATCCCAGGGCCAGTCGGTGGGATTAATGGGGAGGGGTTAGAGACGATCCCCAAATCGGAAATTGACCTATTTCTCAGTTGGGGGAGAGGTGTTTCGGTAGAACATGTCGCAGAGTACAAGGTCCATATGCGGATAACGTGTGTGGACATTGACTCGACACAAGTCATTATATCCCCCCCACCCTCCCCCAACACAATGTACTTGTTTATATTTCATCTTGTGTTGCTATGCTTACAAAACAAAAAAATAAGACGTAAAATATTAATATTGATTGTCAAATGAAGGTAAGATGGGAAATTGCTGTCTGTGTGGGTACTGATTGTGCTATTGGCGTGCAGACGGAATAGGTTGGGAAACTGTGGTTGGGAAACTGTCCTACCAAAAACACAAAAAAACAATGCCCTAACCCAAAGACCACCGCCCAGACCCCTGACCGCAGCGCTCCAGAATGAGTGTGAAGATACCAGTATACTACACATAGCAAACGTTTGGTTCGACCACATACATTCTGACACAAAGGTGTCAAGAGGGCTGTATAAAGTCGTATTGGAATGTTCCTTAAAGCCTGGTGATAAAACCTTTTTTCCACATCCATTTGTTTGAATAACAAACCAGTTCTGTCACATACTAGATTTTGTAATAATGATTTAGAACTGTGTTATTACATTTTGATGTTGGCTGTAAAAGGGAACTAAATCCTCTCTCTTCCCACAACAATGGGCCAATTTAGCAACTAAACTCCTCTGTTTTTCTGATCAGTAGGAGACCACATGGACTATGAAAGGTCCCGTCATTATACATATGCCTGACTCTGCGTTGAAAAGCTGCAATTTGTCTAAAGATTTCTGGGGGAGGGAGTGACAGTAAACTACATGTAAACGACCAGCTCCTTCTTTGAAAATCATTCAGAAGCTCATAATCCTGCCCCTGCCTCTTCTTTATTTTCTTTTGTCCAGCAACAATATGACCCCTAGAAAAACAAGCCAAATATTTACCAGGACAACCCATATCAATAGACATGGCAGATTGTAGTTGCACTCGTATGCAAAGCCTTCACTTATTATAAAGCACTCCAAGACTCCCATCTTCCAGACACAATAGCCCACCTTGAAAAGCATTCATAGTTTTCCTCGCAGACAGATTGAGAAATATGGGAATGAAATCGGGAAGGCCGTAAATGTTGACTCATCCATTTCCTTTTCCAAGTCTGAAAATCTGAGGCATTCAAATAATTTTCCATCCGAACTGATGTTTACAAGTAAAACGAGTTTAGGATGAGAATAACTACGGTGTACTTTGATGATTGGTGATTGTGGATGTGTCTGCTGCTTACTTTCAAACAGGTCAAAACAAAAACAGGTTTGTCGGACCTGTATATAACGATATACAGAGTTGTCATTATCCCAGGGTCGAGATGCATTAACAGGACCAGTGGCTGCAGGCGAGTGAGCAAACCAAGTAAAATACAGAAAAGTATGTTGTTGATATTGTTGGTCATTCTCAGTGAGAAAAAAAAACACAACGCAGACTGGCATGAAACCTAAAGTGAATGATGTGTCGGATATCTAATGAGTTTTCATCATCATCATCATCATCATCATCCATCATCATCATCATCATCATCATCATCATCAATCATATCACTATTCATCATAATCATCAATAATCCTAGCACCTTGTGTTGTATACTGGGAATGGGTTAACCTACAATTATAATCCTGGGCAGCCTATTCTATCTATAAACATCCTGATACTGTGACCACAGCGATATAATTGTTGTTTCTCTTTCTTCTGACAAATATACTTGTAAGTCGCTTTGGATAAAAGCGTCTGCTAAAAGCCCTAAATGTACAGTAATTGTAAATCATGTGTTAAACTGCATAGCTCAGCGCCTCGGCCCTCATCCCTGTCGTGCCCCCGTAACGCCTCTGATCTAACGTTCACCTACCTGGCGCCAGTGACGTCCACCCCCACCATCAGCTGCCCGTTGAGCGAGAGCAGCTCGTCCCGAAGCTTGATCTGCCCGCAGCGCGCCGCCGGGCTCCTCTTCTTCACCTCCGTCACCCAGATGCAGCCCACCTCAAGCACGGGCCCCTGGTCGCCCTTCTTCTTCCTCCTCCGGCCGGTCTTCTTGCCGCCCTCAGGGTCCCCAAAGATGGGGATGTTCCCGAAGCTGAGGCCGAACTCGGCCGAGTCCCTTTCGGCCCTCTTCAGGCAGATGGGACGGCCCGCACCTCCACGTCCAGCCCCTCCCGAGGGGGGTCTGAGGGGGGCCGTGGGGCCGCTGCGCTCCCTCGCCCTCTCCCTCACCCTCCACAAAGTTGAGCTGGATGTATGGCACCCAGCTTTGTTGGATGGCTATGCCATGCAGAGGGACCTGTCCCCTATGCTGCTGCTGCTGCTGCTGCTGCTGCTGCACAGGCTGTCACTCTCACCGTCTGGCTTCGGGTCCGAGCAGAGGAAGAAGAATCACATCGTTAGTGGTGATTGTGTGGAAATAGTAGAGAACCATGAAGAAGAACCAAATGCTTAAAGCGAACATTGATTTATAATGTTTACAAGTCAAAACATGATGTATACATTCAGCCACATTTAATGAATCAACTAAAGTATTGTGTTGTTGATTCCACATTGCAATAATTAAACAATATATAAAGGAATTGATGTAAATATTTAAAGGGTATTGGTTGATTGCTTTGCTAAATTTGATCAAATACTTGGCATTATCATATTATATTTTAGATTTTAAAAAGAATTGCATTGTTTATTTGGGACGCAGCTGGCATAAAGCAGGGTTCTGCCTTTCATATCTTCAACCACTGTGTTTGTTTTCCTATTTGTATTAACCGCTTACAGTTAGCCTACACTTATGTTGGATCATCTGGAAGACTGGAGCTCAAGGGCAACCCTGCGCAGTAACATTAAAGGTCCCTAACCCTAAAGTCCAAAACATCCCTTCTCTACTACATTTGTGTATTCTGAGATAAAGTATCACCAGAAAAAGATTAGAAAGATTACAATTTTGATACACATCATCGGATATGACAGAGGCTCATATTCATTCAAATATGATCCGCGCAGTCCCCCCCTGTGCTTATAGGGTACGGGCTAAAAATAATACCTTTGAACAACTGTAGCCATCCTGGTTCCGGGCAGTGTTGTGGTTTTGGTCTCCTGATTCCCTGGTTCTGTGCTGACCCCCAAGCCAGGTAACTAGGAGTGGGAGGTGGCTTACGGCGTTTTCCTGAGTGATGGGCATGCTGGCTGGTTCTGTCCGGGGCCATCCAGCACCCTTACGGACAGTAACCGGGCTGGAGCATGCAGCTGGACCCGGAGAGGAGGCTTAAGATGCTGGTGGTAGATCCAGGAACAAACACAGTGGAGCTGCATGTGTGGAAGTCAACAGTGGTGTCTCCATCTCTGGGGGGCCTGCAGA
Source organism: Melanogrammus aeglefinus (assembly GCA_900291075.1). Lineage (NCBI taxonomy): Eukaryota > Metazoa > Chordata > Actinopteri > Gadiformes > Gadidae > Melanogrammus > Melanogrammus aeglefinus. The sequence continues at coordinate 407,697 of OLKM01000076.1, forward strand.
AGGGGACCCCCAAGGGCCTGAGCTGGAGGATCCGTATCATCAGGGTCCCCTTTGGATCATGACCTCATCCTTGTATAAAGCAGGCGTTAAGGAGGCTAAGATGTGCTGCTGTGTGGGGCTGAGGGGGCGGATAGCAGCAGTCTGTGTTGTGTGTGTGTGTGTGTGTGGTTGTGATGTGTGATACTGTTGTGTGTGTGTGTGTGAGTGACGTTGAGGTTGTGCTGTGTGGGTGTGTGTGGCGTGTGTGTGTGTGAGGTGTGTGTGTAGTGTGTGTGTGTGTGGTGTGTGTGCGTTGCTGAGCAGTCTGCTCGTGTCGTGTGTGACTCTACGTCGCAGACTTGCCAGAGTCAATCGCGAGTACGAAATGCGAGCACTGTCGCTATCCTCTTGGCGAGAGAATTATAAATCTGAGTCTGGATGGAAAAAGTGGGAACACCAGCCAGGATCAGTGTGCATGGGTGCCAGCTCCCGCGTAGACTCAAACACACCCGTCGTCGTCAGGCCTCACCTGTAGAAGAATGTCAATGTTTTTAATCAAACAAAATGTAACACAATCATACATAGAGTCGAAGAAGAATCTATCCAAACTGAAGTTCTGTATCATTTTTTAAAATCCCTGGCCAACCACCGTAGCCTAAACATGTTAGCGTTTCATTCTTTGATTGAAATACTAATAAACCTAGTTCCAGTTTATACCAGCTTGTGCTGCTCTTGGAACGCAGCCCGGGATCTAGATCCCATGAATTGAAGAGGCCACTTTTGGAAATATGTGGTTCACGGGGCCTGGATCATTCTGGTTTGCGTCAATACCAAAGGTGTTCCCAATCCTGACAGCAACATTTCAGCCTAGTAGGTATAAAACTAAATATCACAGTTTATCTTTTTTATATATACAAGATAAAGCATGAAAAAAAATATGACTCTCAAAAAAATATTTTTAACACTAATAATATAATAATAATAATAATAATAATAATAATAATAATAATAATAATAATAATAATAATAATAATAATAATAATAATAATAATAATAATAATAATAATAATAATAATAATAAGTGGTTGCTGGACTATTTTCCTCGTCTGGTCAGGCCTGTCACAAAATCCCGGTGATGCCTACAGCAGACAAGGTAGGAGTGGCCTCCACTGCCATATCTTCTCAGATGAACAACCACAGAAAACAGAATAGCATGGCCCCTGTTACAGAAAATGTCTTGAAATGGTATTATATTTACAAAAACATACTCAAATGAATACATGAATAGTATTGATGTTATACAATTACACTATTTCATATCTTGTAATATTCAATAATAGGATGAAATAGAAACTATGCTAACTAGTTAGTATTTTATTACAGTACCCGGATACACTCTTGAACATATCCCAGTGAAACTGTTTTGTATTTGTGTCGTTTTCTTTTTTTAATATACTTTTCAGTTACATTACGGAGTAAAAATCCACAGCAACCACATTTCTGGCAGATATAGTCAGAAAAAAGCAGGGTTCCATAAGACCACAGTGAAATTACTATCTAGTGCTAGGGTTTCAAATAAACTGTTGGGCATTGTGGTACCATCTGTGTCTGCTATTCCTGTATGTTTTCACATAGGGAACAACAGCCTCGCTGTCTTTAAGAGAGCATTTTGTCTTACGATTTTTCATCTTTTTATATATGAAGCAAATTCCAATTTCAGGGAATGTTGCATTGCATACTGCAGGACTAGTGTGGAGATAATGCACAAGCTCACATCAGAGAGTACTACTGACAGGCTTCGGTTACTCACAAGCCTCTTGGATCGTAATGATTGAGTTGAATGGGGGACAGTATGTGTGTGTGTGTGCGTGTGTGTGTGTGTGTGTGTGTGTGTGTGTGTGTGTGTGTGTGTGTGTGTGTGTGTGTGTGTGTGTGTGTGTGTGTGTGTGTGTGTGTGTGTGTGTGTGTGTGTGCTGTGTGTTGTGTGTGTGGTGTGTGTGGTGTGTGTGTGTGTGCGTGTGTGTGTGTGTGTGTGTGGTGAGGTTGGATTACTTTGAAATAAAGTCAGTGACTGATTACAAAATACATGGTCATTTTTGGAATCACCATTGCAACCGACTCGATTGCCAACGTAAGCAATCTAAATATCTGTTATGTCTGCCCATTGTGGCACCCATTGCACTCGTGATCATCCGTGGAAGCAGGGATTCTCCTCGTCCTTTAGAGGGCTCTGATTAAGAGGGTGTGGTATAAGGAGGCCTGAAAGCTCTTTGATACCGTAGCTGTGATTAAAGGGATGTACAATTTAACGTACATGAATTGACTTGAATTGAAGTCTTCGACTAGTTGATTGTCTTTATTTAAAACCTATAATTTTTCAATATATGATATACTGTTTATGAATTCTGAAGAAAATGTCATGACACATCCACACTTTGGTTCCTCCAAAGAAAAGGTGGCATATTTTGCAGTAATAATTTCAATTTCCATCCTGATACATCCTTTGTCTAATCAGTGTTCAAAGCAACACTGATTAGACACCCAGAGCCGTGCAATGCTGTTAGCAAATACATTTTGATGTTTTGAGGTTTTTTGAGGCTCTTTCTTGAAAGGTTTACGGAAGTGAGCGGTAGGGTATTATGTGATGAAATTTCTGAAGTATTTACAGCCGAGCAGGGCAGTTATTTTTTTCAACAAAAAAACATAATTGACGAATGAATACTGATTATCAACACTGACTTCAAATTGCAAGCCAATAATAAAAACCTTATTGAATCAGAGAATCTGTGGATGGGTCTTGAGTTTGGTCATGGATTCACACATTTAACCAAAGTTCCATTCGTCACAATATAATAATTGATTTCACCCATGTCAAACAGCTGATGCTATGGCAACACATGCCTTTTCATTCGTTGAAGATTGCTGTGTGCGTCAGTGTTACAGGTGAGTCACGAAGTGATCAAGTCCGGGTCTGAGTCAGTCAATGTAAACAACAAATAGGTTACGGTTATCAAATAAAATACATATATATTGAGAGCATTGAAGTTTAACACAATTCTACTTTTGTGACAATCACGGACTTCCTGATCTGAATATCACTTTCATCCTCATATGAATAGAAGCCAGCTTTTAAAACTTGCTTTTGTGTGGAAGATTAACAGTAACCCCAATAGACAAACATTTGTTTTCGTTGGTTTGCATTGCATTGCCCTGAGAACATTTTGACCTAAACAGAGTCCTAAACTGTTGAGTCTGAGTCTAAGTCTGAGTCATTTTCATGATGATTCAAATTCCAGCCCTGCAAGAAGGCCACTTGAGTCTTGGTCAAGAGTCTGTTGTCTTGATTATTGTTAACGTGCTGTGCTCTGAAGTAATCTGGGCACATGCAGCCCGATTGATGAAAATAACCAATAATGACCTGGATTCATTCACTAGACAGTGAATCATCAGACATTGTTGTTTTCTGCCATAAACGGACACAGCTCAACCTCTTATAAACAGAAAACTTGACTCAAAAATGATTTCATATACTTAAAGGGATTGGATGGGAAAATCTGAGGTCAAAAAGTGTGAATGCTTGATGTCAACAATGACATGCACTTTCTCACATGGTATCAATAAAGGGTTTTCTTGTCTCAATTTTTTTTATAATTTCTTCTTTTCTGGCCTGTACATTTAAGTGTCATGTTTGCATTTCCCCCTTAATGCCATGCAAAGCATATTTAAAAGATTGAAGATTGAATTATGTCTTACTGCTTTGTTTTATTGGATTATATTTGCGTTCATGTTGTATTTCAGAACCAACCCGGAGGAATACTAAGCATATATTTAAACATGCAGTAGTAGGGATGAGAAAATAAAACTTTGATAAAATCGAATGAAGAAATCCTAAACTCAGCATTTCAATTTCTCTGACCGTCTTCAATGGGTTTTACTGCTTTGCGTGTAACGTTGTAAACACTAATGTAGCAGTTGAAAACCGACTAATCCAATAGGTTGACTGCAGACATACTGTATTTGCATGTGCATTCAGGCCCCCAGACATTCAGTGCAGACCCACTGTAGCCCACCGCTAACCTCAAAGTTGCAGACTCTGATGGATACAGAAAAATCCAACATGAATGACGCTGGTGAAGAAGTGTGACTGTGTGTAGACATGCAGACTAAATCTTTCATTTGACAACGATACAACCGAAACGACGCAGCAGACAAAGCAAAGCAGCAGTGCAAAGTGATATGGATTTAAGGCACAAAGCCATTCCCTCTAATCCCAGGGATTTGCTGTATGTAGGCTATTCCATGTTAACAATGCTGTCACCGTTTTAAACGTTTAACAAAAGCATTGCTTCAAATAATCTCATCTTCACCTACATTTGGCATGTACCACTAAGTAAATGTTAAATCTTCCTGGTGTTTTAATCCAACAAATTATAAGAGTGGTCATTTAATCTACAGTCTTTTGCTTATTTGAGTTTAAAAAAAAACTCCAAAATACTCTAAAAAACCTGTCCAGCACACAAATATGGGTGGCTTCCATTTTCAACCTCTAATTATAGTTTAACTCAGCTCCCTACAGATGTAGGAAACTCTTCAAACAAAATACAATTGGTTTTCGTTTCTGCTGATGTTAGCCAGATGTGAGTTGACTAGGGAGCTCCAGTAGTAGCGCTCCGGCTGGGTCTTTAGGCCGCTTTCCAACAAGTAAACTTCAGTCACACGGTCTGAAAAAAGGGGTGAGTTCCGAGGGTGTCCTTCAGTTTCAAGCCAATGCAATTGATTTCCCTGCATTGTCCCCTCTGTCCTGAGCTGACCTATATGGGCCGTATAAACCTCCTCCCCGGGCCAGACACCCCCGGTTCCCCCCATCCCATTCACTCTCTGTGCGCCTCCCCCACAACACTAATTCCATCCCGGGACCCATATGGTAAAAGATTAGCCAGGCCTTTGCATTTCCGCATTTCTCCCATCATGCCACATGGCCAGGGAGGAACATAAAAACAACTTCATGAGTAGAAGGGGGTACTGTAATATAAACAAGTTGTAGCGGTAAAATATTAACCCTTGTGATTAAAATAATTGACATGTGTGAAATGAAATGAGGTTCATTAAAGTTATGGTTATTATTGTGAACCCTGGGCTATACTGCCTATCTAGAAGTGGAGCCATGAAACAGTTATTGACATAATGTTAACCAGATGACAGACCAGGTACATTTCTTAAATTGTTAACTATTCTATTCAGAGTTTGCATTCTGAATAGAGTAGTGCCAACAGATAGGATCAAAGGTGTTTTGAGCTTTGAAATAATTTCAAGATGAATTACTGCCGATTCTTATATGTTATTTTAAATAACTTGTTAGGTCTACTTAACTTGCCAAACTTTTTCATAGGTCATAAAACCCTAACCCTAATTAACCAACAATTCCTTCGTACACACTGAATACATGTCAGCATTTATTATCCCTTATACATACCAAGACCCTGATATTTTTTTCCTTCCGCTTTGGGGAAGGACAAGGATATTTTGAAATGACCAAAGCATGGAAGTCTCAGTAGTGGAAAACCCAGACTGACAGGTGACAAGCAGTGAGTGCATATCTGACAATGTATGAGAATAAATGGCTGGGTGGGATCTCTAAGATGTAAATAGACAATAACGGAAGCAAGAAAGCCCTCTAGTCAGGAGCACTAGCAGTTCTGAGGGGGGGGCCAGGGGAGCGTGTGCCCCTTTAAGATATGTGGAGTCAATATTATAAGTGAATATTTGATCGCAAATGATGATTGAAATTAACCATAATTCATAATAGTTAGAAAACAATTTGCCAATAAAAAGTAACTAACAAGATGAGATTTAAACATGCCAAATGCAGGGTTCCCAATTAAGTTCTAAATACCAGTCTGAGAGAGACTCTTTCCAATTTTAGTTCACAAAGCCAAGTCAGTAATGTCATTGTTCAATCGCTTAAGAGTGTGGTTGCAATGGTAAATTATACTTTATTATAATCTGTAAACACTGATGGATACACATTGCCAAACACCTCGGTTGTGAAAAAGAATGACAAAAGTTGGTCTAAGAACCGCCAATGTTGAATGGGTGCTTTCGCGTGGTGTTAAGGCCCCTGGAAGAGAGCCACCATCCCAGCCTGGCCCCCTGGTTTAAATGGTCTAGAACCGCCACCGGTCAGTAGTACCGATGTTAAACATGTGTTGGATTCTCGGCTTCACAATGCAACCACAACAAAACTCAACAAAAGCAAAAGACACACCCATCATTGTGTTGTGAGTGTCAAAGGCTCTGTTCCAATTCCAAACATCACAATAGCCGGCTTCCAGCACATTGCATATTACAGACTAACAGAAGGCCAGGAAACACACTTTATTTATAGGACAAGGATGGGAAACGTGGGAGACATTGTATGATGGAACCGCTTTATTGAACCCTTCATAACCCTCAAGGATGGCACGGCTCAACAAGAACAGAGTCACTTCTTGTTCCAAATAGGCATCCAAATATAGTTAGAATCATTAAGAACAGTAAAAGGACTGCTGTTCAGCCAAGCTCCATCCATTTAGATCAGTTGTCCAACTCTAACCAGTGCGTATCAATTCTTCATTCGTACTCAATGGCTCTATAATACGGTTATCAGCAGTGAGTGATCCTGTATGTTAGTATGGAAGTTACCAAGACCTCACGCAAAATGTCAAGTGGGGTTTAATTTGTAGCCCTGTTTGTTTGTGTCAAAGTGCTTCTCAAGCCTGAACTGAAACGGTAATGGAGCCGTCTGACCCTAAGCCATCATGTAATGCCATGTAACAGAAGAACTGGGTTAAAAGCATCCATTAAGAAACTTGCTATAGGAAGCACAGATCAAATCACAGTATGTTGGGTTAGGGCTGCCAAGTGAATATGCCGACTGTTTAAGGGCTTGGACAGTTCCAGCGGCCCTGATACAACGCATCCGTCCACCGGCAGGTTTCTGGGGGGACTACAATAACACATGGGGGACATTGGTCCATCAAGCTGACAGGGACTGCACATTGGCCTAGCCCCCACAAAACTTCCAGAACCATTCAGGATTCATTACCGAGGTTGAATGAGTTTGCCCTGCAGCAATTGTGTGGGATGAGGAATACAATTACGACATTGTGTGCAGGAAATAAAAGCAAAAGGAAAAATGAATCGTCAATTTGATCTAGCTGCTGATAGAACATTTGAACGAAGAATGCTCGTCTAATTAATCGTATGGTCTTGATTTAGGCAACATTATTTTGTGGAATGCATATCTTCAAAATGCCATCCTGAACTCGGTAAGAAAGTTATCACCATGGTCCATATGTGTCCTCCATCAGACTGTTCGGATCAGTATGTGGCACAGTAACGCAGTAGGCCCCGTAGGGTCACACATGAACTCCATCCACAGAGAGTGGAGGCTATGAACGTTTTCATTCTTTATGGTAAACACTGTGTCGAATTAACTTCTGAGCTGTGATCAAAACAAATTATGTTGAATGTTCATCGGACCAAGAGCAAAAGTGAAAACAATACCAGCCATAGCGACCTACATATACGCCCCCCAGCCCCCATCACACACTGATACATAGACTTACGTTTTGAAACAGTTACAGTATAAAAGAATCAAGCGCAGCAAATAGGTTTGATGGTGAGAACCTTCCTTCAAAGCGACTAACCTTTCCATTTAAGTGATGTAGCGTACAGTCCATTCAGGTTTGGACAGCATCCCTCCTCAGAGTCTGTTGTAGTTTGGGGTGAACCGCTGAGCTGCTGCCACGCACAACTTCACTCACTACACTCAGTCTGTCATGAAGCTTTCGGGGGAGAAAATCGAATTTTCCAAACACAAGGAGGTCCCCCAAATGCTCCAGCGGGAAGAAAACTGGTTGGAGGTTTGAAATCACAATAGTATTCCAGTGTTGATCTTCAAAGACACAGTTAGTGTGTCTATAGTCTACAGAAATAAACGCCTAACTTTCCTGAAATAACACGCGTGTAGTATCTTTGTCTATTTTAACCTCTATACTTGGTGAAAAAGCCTATCTGGAATTTTCCCGACCATTGCGTAGTTTTGGTTACAGAAAACTTGCGCTCGAATGGACATAACCTATTTTACAGTCCGGAGCCTCACAGCAGAAACCATCCGTGAGGCGGAGCTACAATCGTGGATTTATAATCCCTTTGTCCAATCGGATTAGGCCTATTGTGGAAAAAATAAAGAGTTACAATTACTATACACAACTGTCAACCAGATCGTCGCGAGAGAAGGAAAGAAAGAAAGAAATACAGAAAGCATCTAAAGAAAATTGTGTGTGCGTGTGTGTGCGTGTGTGTGCGTGTGTGTGCGTGTGTGTGCGTGTGTGTGTGTGTGTGTGTGTGTGTGTGTGTGTGTGTGTGTGTGTGTGTGTGTGCGTGTGTGTGTGTGCGTGTGTGTGTGTGTGTGTGTGTGTGTGTGTGTGTGTGTGTGCGTGTGTGTGTGCGTGTGTGTGTGCGTGTGTGTGTGCGTGTGTGTGCGTGTGTGCATGTGTGCGTGCATGTGTGCGTGCGTGTGTGTGTGCGTGTGTGTGTGTGCGTGTGTCTGTCCAGGATGCGCAATCATCATCCCAATCATCTACATTTTGCCTATAGATGTTCAACAATATCTGTCAACACAGGTTATATATCTTTATTCACATCTTTATTCAAGAGCCCAGAAAAGAAATAGGCTACGACATAAATTAATAAATACAATAGTCGAATCAAAGACGTTGCAGATATATTTGCTTTTGAAGGCTATCCTTCCAGCGAGCACCGGCCCGTAACGTTTCGCCGTAGCCTACCGCTTTAAACCACCAGAGGTCCCCGTCACTGCAGTGGTGGTCCGCCCTCCGTCCAGAGAGGATGAGAGCAGCGCCTCTCAGAGTTTGGATTCTGACCTCTTGTCATCCAAGGCAAAGAAACTGATGAATGAATTCTGAACAACATTTCTTCTATTCTATTAGTTCTTAATTCTAATGTTTGCAATGCAGTGATAGATCCTAAAAAAGCAGCGGGGTCTACTTGTATAACGTTAATAACAGTGTTATTACGTTTGTGAAGTTAGCTGTTTATTGATATGTGGGTCAAACCGGCTGAATACAATAGTCATGGTCACCACACACACTTTCTGGTTACATGCTGCCCCTCATTAGGTTATAGTCTGGTGGATTTATTTGGCCCTATCTGTGCCTTAAAAATGCGCTATTCCCATTATAAGTCTCTAGTGGCTGTTGTTGTACCTGCAGTTATAGTGATATCATTTTCAGGCAATTCCCATTGTGCTGGGGGTGGGGGTGAACCAGAACAAAATATTTAGAAAAACAGGAATCCCTGGATTGTTTGACTAGTGGATGGGCACAGTTGATTTTTAAAACTTTAAAAAAAAGGTTTTTATTAAAACTTTCTAGTTCAGATGAGTTTCAGTTTTAATGAAATAGGAACAATAGTGAGCAACTGAAACATAGGCCTGGTTCATGTTTACATTAGCATTTGTACTAATTGCAATTTACTTTATTATGATAAACGAACACTTGATACAAGTTCTTGTGTCCTTTAAATTACATATTTTCTTAAAAAAATAATAATAAAGATTGTTCCTCAAACCATTGTCAAAGTATACCATACATCAGGTCATAATTATGACCTATTTATGCTACTGATAAGATTGAAAACTTTATGTAAGTATCTCATCAGAATTATCCAGAAATGATGATTTCATGTTATGAAATACATTAATTATACACATATACTATAGTTGTTTAATAGCTACCCCACACACACACACACACACACACACACACACACACACACACACACACACACACACACACACACACACACACACACACACACACACACACACACACACACACACACACACACACACACACACACACACATACCCCCCCCACACACACACACACACACACACACACACACACACACACACACACACACACACACACACACACACACACACACACACACACACACACACACACACACACACACACACACACACACACACACACACACACACACACACACACACACACACACACGCACACAAAACACCCACACGCATTTGTCAATCATTTATTTTATTTACCATTAACTTTACTTGACAGAACTGGTGACTGATGAAGAAGGTGAAGGGCGAATTATGTTTCATCATGGTTAATCAGTATTTTGGGCTCAACATACTCGGGCGAGCTATGATGTCCATACTTGTCCTGCAATGGAAAACGTAGAAAACATTTACATTTAGGGGATTTTGCTGACGCTTTTATCAAAAGCGAGTTACAACCATTAGTTCACATATTCACACACCGACAGCAGAGTCAACCACGTAGGGCAACAGCAAGCTCATCAGGAACATCCCCGACTCCTCAGCTAGGAGGAACCGGGGATCAAACCAGCAACCTTCCGGTTAGCAGTCTAACGAATTTTTTTTTACGAATCCTACTATGGCCACGGCGAGAGCCGCCCTACTCTGTCTGTGATTGGCCGGGTTGCATGCAACTCCACTGGACACTTTTAGAACTCTACGGTACCGAGTATAACAGAAGAGCTCTAACCCTAACCCCTAACCCTAACCCTAGCAGCTAATATCAAGCCAGTTAAAGTGCGGTAGTCAAATCCGTAGACAGTAGTATCAAAGATAGGGGTGACGTGTGTGACAGACCAATCAGAGGCAGGCAAGTATTTTCGAGGTATTGGCGTGGCCATAGTAGGATTCGTAAATTCGCCAACCGCTCAACCTCCCGGGCTACTGCCGCCCCCATTAACTTTGATATATACCTGTATAAAATAGTTAGGCCTAGGTTGTGAAATAAAGTGATTGCAGGTTGCATAAGTGTCACTCTAATTGCATTAGGAATATCATTTGTTACACAGAATACTTTTTAACATCGATACTTGTTAATATATTATTTAAAACATTTTTGAATGGCATTTTGAATCCTTGAGCTATTGTTAATACAGAAAATACATAAAGTTGCATACATAGAGTGTATTAGTATATGTGGGAGTCTGGGTGGTTTGCACTGTTATTATAACCATGTTATAATAACATGGTTATGCGCAACCTCTAAACTGCAATAAACTGTTGACTAGGCCAGAGAGACCGGGGCGTGGCTCTCAGGGTCGAGAGGACAGGTGAGTTTGAGGCAGATATTGTACTGATCACCTGTCGCAGCTTTTAAAATATGCTTTCAGTATCTTTTCATTGGGGGCCCCTCCTCTGTTCGGTTTTATGTCGGTTCTGCAGTCTCTATCAAACTGTTTGCTTCGGGTCGCGACGCATAACCCTGTAGCGATTTACTTCTTTACATTATAGAACTATAACTCTTTCATCACAGAATGTATTGACACCACTCACAAGGCTCCTGGGGGACGGGGGGTGGGCTGCAGTCGTAGGAGACCTCCAGGTAGCGGGTCTGTTCCTTGCAGGGGTATTCTCCAAACACGTACTCGGTGACCGGGACCTCACAGGACTTCTTACCTCCACACCTGCTCACACACGCACACACACACACACACACACACAAACACACAGATTCACACACATGGGTATCACACATCACACGTTCATGGGTCTCTCACACACACACACACACACACACACACACACACACACACACACACACACACACACACACACACACACACACACACACACACACACACACACACACACACACACACACACACACACACAAATTCAAAGAGATGAATATCACGCATCACAAACAAGCCACGCACATGCGCCTCATACACAGTCATTTGCACACGGGTATCACACTTACGCACATGTCACGCACATGCGTCTCACACGCACACAAACACACATTCACAAAGATAGATATCACACTCCACACACATGTCCCGCACATGCGCCTCTTACAAACACACACACACACACACACACACACACACACACACACACACACACACACACACACACACACACACACACACACACACACACACACACACACACACACACACACACACACCCCACAGTGGGGGGGAGATGATGAGGCGCGCGTTGCAGGGCTGCGTTCCAAAGCTCAACATCCTCCTGTGCTGTCTTTGATTTTGCACGGTACCACGGCTAAGCGGATGTAGCATCACAATAGCAGACGCTTGTGGCATTTGACATGCCGCTCCTCAGATCCACATGCCTCACAGACGTGCCTCACAGAGGTCAGCCACGTACCCTCAGAGTCCCCTGGTGGCTGTCAGGGGGAATGTCTGGTGCTGGAGAGCACCCCAGGCAGCGCAGGCTGAGGGTCAGAGCGTCAACCCTCTGGTAGTCTGAAACCTGCTCTGCAGTCTGTCTGCCTGTCTACGGCTAGGTAGTGTTTACACACACACACACACACACACACACACACACACACACACACACACCACACACACACACACACACACACACACACACACACACACACACACACACACACACACACACACACACACACACACACACACACACACACACACACACACACACACACACACACACACACACACACACACACACACACACACACACACACACACACACACACACACACGCACACACACACACACATTTGCAGGCATGCAAGCACACACACAGACACAGGAATGTTTTGCCAATCGGACTAACCGATGCGTGTGTGAGGTGTGTGACTGTGTGAGGAGGTGGTTCTTACAGGTCCTCCACCACCAACTCCGCCCAGGGGAATGTGCAGTAGGAGCCGTCCTCTGGGTGGCGCTTGCCCTCCCCACACCGGGTGCCCACGCCTACCTTGTACAGGATGTGGTTCAGCTTGATCTTACTGCCCACCTCTAGAGGAGGGGGGGGGAAGCAGAGTTAGTGTGTCTCTGAAGTGAAGAATGTATTCCTATGGAGTATCTATTTTAACAATGTGTGTGTGTGTGTGTGCGTGTGTGTGTGTGTGGGTGGTGCTCCTACCACATTTCAGTTCAGCAGTTTCGTTGTGGCAGGAGTAGATGACCTCTCCCTCTGTGACGACGATTACCACCATGATAAAACACACACACACAGACACACACAGACAGACACATACACACACACACAGACACACACACACACACACACACCTATCAGTCCTACACAGACAACTCCAACATATGTCAACATTTTCTGATACAATACAATACATTGTAATATTGAATGAACCTTTATTTAGTAGGGTAAGTCAATTAATCAGAATATACATTAGAAACTTTTTATACTTTTGCACATCAAAGTGATCGAGTGTTTGTGTGTGTGTGTGTGTGTGTGTGTGTGTGTGTGTGTGTGTGTGTGTGTGTGTGTGTGTGTGTGTGTGTGTGTGTGTGTGTGTGTGTGTGCCATGTGTGTGTGTGTGTGTGTGTGTGTGTGTGTGTGTGTGTGTGTGTGTTGTGTGTGTGTGTGTGTGTGTGTGTGTGTGTGTGTGTGTGTGTGTGTGTGTGTGTGTGTGTGTGTGTGTGTGTGTGTGTGTGACCATGTGTGTGTGTGTGTGTGTGTGTGTGTGTGTGTGTGTGTGTGTGTGTGTGTGTGCGCGTGTGTGTGTGTGTGTGTGTGTGTGTGTGTGTGTGTGTGGTCAATGCCTGCTCGAAGCTGTACTGTTGTCTGTACTGTATGAGTACAGTAGTACAGTAGAAGTACCTGATGCAGTGAAGTACCAAGCAGCAGCCAGCACTGCAAACAGGACAGCACATGTTAGTTAGAAAGAAAGCACACCATACAATTATATTTTATGGTTATAATAACATGGTTATGTGCAACCTCTAAACTGCAATAAACTGTTGACTATTTACTTAAGTGCAGCCTAACTTGACTTTAGGAGAAATACAATGCAATATAACAAGGACATTTATTTACTATTAATCAGGTTGATCATTTAGGTAGAACTATTAAACAGCAGTATATAGTATCCAAATATACAACCTACAAGCTTTAACATAACACATTTATAAGTTTTTATTTGACATAGAATCATAACTTGTCATTTTGATGTCTTTGATCTTTCCAAACATAACACGAGGTCTAAATCTGAATTATGAAGCTATAATTAAGTCATTGTTTGATTGCAAATCGCTAAGCTCAGTATCTCAAATTCAAAAGAGCAAACCAAACCAAAACAATAAAAAAGTTGAATTAAACATCTTAAAATGACACTTTTAAAGATATAATTCTAGAGTGCATTTCAGCGATATGATCAGGATAACGAGCGTGCGGCCCTCCATCTCTCTCTGAGCTCCCCGTCGGTCAGCACCTCGCCTGAACTGGATGTGCACCCTCCTTACTCTCATCATTTCAGCATTCAAAATAAACATTTACATTTAGAATTAGGGCATTTGGCCGACGCTTTTATCCAAAGTGACTTACAGTAGGTCAATTTGTCATAATAAGTTGAATAAATATCTTGCTGTCGTTGCAGTAAGGTTGGACGTTCATAGAACCAAGTGCCAAGCACTAACAATTGTTAGGTTAACCCATTCCCTGTATACAACTAAGATAGGATAAGAGGCTACACAACTAAAATAAAAAAAATTCAACTGGCACATGACCTATAAGGTGGGTCTGAAAAGGTGTGAGCACTTGGGTACTCACAGCAGACGGCCAGCAGTCTCATAGCAGGAACCATGGTCGCGGTGGTGCTCCTCCTCCTTAAAGACCACAGCGCTCTTCCTCAACAGCTTTGAGAAGTGAGGGGACCGTGGCCCTGCTATTTATGGGCTCCTCACACCGAGCGCTGGGCATGTAGGCACCTGAACACGAGGCCCCGAGCACTCTGCACCCCCACCCCAAACACCATCAACCACAGTATGGAACAGAGTTGGATTATATAAAGGCTTCCTTAACCTGTATAAGTTAAAATATGGTGGTGACAAGCATGTACGTTGTACATTTACATGTGTATGTACATGTATACGTACATATACATGTACAGCGTTTAACCACAGTTGTACCACAGTTGTATCAAAGTTGTATTACAGTTTTACCACAATTGTACACAGTTTTACCCCAGTTGTATCACAGTTTTACCATAGTTTTACCACTGTTGTACCACAGTATTACCGGCATTGTACCACAGTTTTACCAGAGTTGTACCAATTTTACCACAGTTGTACCACAGTATTACTACAGTTGTACAACAGTTGTACCACCGTTGTATCACAGTTTTACCACAGTTGTACCATAGTCACCACAGTTGTACCACTAGTTTTACCACAGTTGTACCACAGTTTTAACACATTTGTAGCAGTTTTACCACAGTTGTACCACAGTTTTACCAGAGTTCTACCACAGTTCTACTACAGTTCTACCACAGTTCTACCACAGTATTACCAGAGTTGTACAACCGTTGCACCACAGTTGTACTACAGTTTTACCACAGTTGTACCACAGTTTTACCACATTTGTAGCAGTTTTACCACAGTTGTACCACAGTATTACCAGAGTTGTACTACAGTTTTACCACAGTTGTACCACAGTTTTACCAGAGTTCTACCACAGTTCTACTACAGTTCTACCACAGTTCTACCACAGTATTACCAGAGTTGTACTACAGTTTAACCACAGTTGTAGCACAGCCCTCACTGACTTTAATAAACAATGTTTAGGGGAAAGCAGTGGACGGAGACAGAGAAAGAGTGGAAGCTGTTAATCACCAGTCCAACGATAC
Source organism: Melanogrammus aeglefinus (assembly GCA_900291075.1). NCBI lineage: Eukaryota > Metazoa > Chordata > Actinopteri > Gadiformes > Gadidae > Melanogrammus > Melanogrammus aeglefinus. The sequence goes on from OLKM01000076.1 coordinate 423,392, forward strand.
GTAGTAAAGGGGGTATGGTATGAATCGTAGGGGCTGAACGAGATGCCACAGAAATAAGCAGGTTGGGGGTCGTCAATTATCCGATCACCGGGGCACGTTAAGGTTGCCAAGAGAGACGTGTCTCTTGTAAAAGCTCAAGGTGGAATGTAACTTGGGGGGGCTTCACACTCTCTCTTCCAGGGGCACCGCCCTCCTCCCCAGCCATCCAGGTGCAGCAGGTGAGCTGGAATGAGGGCAACATGTTGGGAGACATGAGCACCGACCATACATACTATTTATACATCATCTGTTCTTTCCCTTCATGGACCTTCCTCTCCACAACGTGTTGACTGCTGACATTGTCCAGGTGCAGTCCTCAGGGCCCTGGGACAAATACCACAGTGCCCCCCCCCCCCCCCATCCTCCTCCACGCCATCACTCATACAGCAGACAGGCACCATTTAACAAGAGCTGATGTCTGTGTGCCTGGATAACATACGGAGAGAAATAGCCAAGAGGACATCAAATACACAATCTGCTCTTAAAACACGCCAAAAGTCATGTCTGAACTGGAAGATGTGGAGTTTTTGAATGTTGTTGTATATTGTTAATGCTTATACGGTTTACAAAGAACATTCCTATATGCTCTTAGATTTCGGGAAATGGAGGTGGTCATTGCCATGAGACGTTCCCCCAAAGTCTGCTCGGTATTAATGCAACAGAAATATATATTTATTGGCAGCTAAAGAAATCCATGTTACGTAGATTGTAACAATTATACCCTTTTCTCTTTCCATTGTGGGTAGTGTTCAATGCAACTTATAACAATATTTAGTCAAACCTTGTCTAATCTGTGAAGCCTTTTGATTGTGTACAAACTATCAACACATTGGACGGCAGTGACAGCAGCCCCAGCACTTTATTGACTCGAGAACGACGAAAACGTATCCACTCAACTGCAAATGTTACATGCACTTTAAGTACAACAATATATGTTTAATATAAGACGTGTACAACTGCTTGCCATGGACATCGGAAAAAAAACAAGAGACGTATGTGACCTCCGACCGCTACAAGTTCAGCCGACTTCCCTCATTAGTTAAGGGGAGCAGACTTAGGTCTTCCCTCATTAGTTAAGAGGAGCAGACTTAGGTCTTCCCTCATTAGTTAAGGGGAGCAGACTTAGGTCTTCCCTCATTAGTTAAGGGGAGCAGACTTAGGTCTTCCCTCATTAGTTAAGGGGAGCAGACTTAGGTCTTCCCTCATTAGTTAAGGGGAGCAGACTTAGGTCTTCCCTCATTAGTTAAGGGGAGCAGACTTAGGTCTTCCCTCATTAGTTAAGGGGAGCAGACTTAGGTCTTCCCTCATTAGTTAAGGGGAGCAGACTTAGGTCTTCCCTCATTAGTTAAGGGGAGCAGACTTAGGTCTTCCCTCATTAGTTAAGGGGAGCAGACTTAGGTCTTCCCTCATTAGTTAAGAGGAGCAGACTTAGGTCTTCCCTCATTAGTTAAGAGGAGCAGACTTAGGTCTTCCCTCATTAGTTAAGAGGAGCAGACTTAGGTCTTCCCTCATTAGTTAAGGGGAGCAGACTTAGGTTCTAGCACTTGACAACTGAACACAAAGGTTTTAGGTTGGCAATCTATTTAAAAGCATTGGGGAGCCATACGTATTACAAAGTAACTATTATATTGAATAAATGTTTAAAGGGAATGCTCAGCATCACATTTCTGTGCTCACATGTTCAGCAATTATCAAGGGTTCAAAGGTCAAACCCTTTTATTATTGGCTTGACCCTAACTAACAAGTGAGGGTCAATGGTGCAAAAATGCTTTTTGTTCTTGCATTGAAGGCTCTGTCAGTACGATTTGAGAGTTGTGGAGGGACAGACAGCAGCAAAGGCCAAAGAACCGCTCCTCTCTCTGCTCCCACCCTATATTTAAGTGATTCAAGGGTGACTGACTGCATTGTCATGTTGATGTAGGATTAAGGATGGCAAATAATAACCCTGGAGATGATTCTGGAGAATCAACAGCCCCACCCTTTCACTCTCCGTGTTAGGCTACTATTTCAGCCCCTGTGGCCACCATCTCTACTATGGTTCACAGACGGTCAGAATTCCTTCCTTCTCTGAACTTTTTCCGCATTCTAGTAATTCAATTCAATTTGAATCTTTAGGTCTTCATACGATTCGATATCGATTCGATATTGATCCAATTGCTTCGATATTGATTCAATAATACGTGCAGACGACAAAAATACCTAAATATTATTTAGAATGAACCATTTCATAATGAATTTCCATTTCATTGTGCTTTAACTTGCAAAAAGGGAATACACCATTGTATAGTATTGTTCCCTATAAACTTGTAGCATGAAAGTAATAATAACATGGACAAATGTAAAAGGTAGTAACTCAAAATCCCTGTTTAAAAACTAACTCAAACTTACATTGGATGTTCATCTTAAATTATCAATTAAAGTTTTGTATATTCATTCACACATATTTATGCAAGTCTGAGTACCTAGGTCCCAGATGCTCAGGGTTAAGTTTACTTGGACCAGTTTTTTGAGAAGAATTTTGAGAAGGGCTGTTGTGGGGCACACAAGTTTATAGCTTTAACCATTTGGTCACCTCTAGGACATGTTTCAGTAAATATTCATCATGAGTTACTATTCCAACACTACACATGATTTATTTTAGTTGTACAAGGAAGACAACTAGAAAATCTACCTGCAGGGGTCCATCCACATGTTGGAGAAAGATGCAATACTTTGTTAAAAAAAAGGTGCAGACACAGCCAGTACTTTGACTCTTTATTTAGCTCTATGGTTTGAATGTGGCTGGACAGAACAGTAGTAACATATACAAACTAAGACTGGTGTTTCATTGTTCTGTGACATCACATACCTAAAAACTAGTTTCAACCAGAAGAAAAAAAAAAAGCGACATCAGCTAACAGAATTTCTGATACAGAAAATACAATTTACGGAATGAAAACAAAAAAAAATAAACACTGAGCATTGGAGCGGGCTCTCTAGCGCCTCGCTGTCCTTTGAATAATCCGGCCTCATTACATCAGAAATGAAACGTTATGTAAAGACAAAACAAAGTTTATACTGGAAACCATGAGAAAACATGCTGCAAAGGGAATGTCTCCCCAACGCTGACGTTGAGGTTTTACTTAACAATGGTTAAATCGCATCGATGCGTCACTGAAATAAGGGATTAAAGTCTGCACTGTAAGAACAATGTCTTTTCTTTTTTTGCTTAAAACTTACAACCCAACGGTTTGACATCAGAGTTAATGATGAAAATCTCCTAAAGTAAAACATACAAAAAAACTAACATCTGAGAAGCCAATCCCCTTGGCAGTGGCAGCCAGGCCCTGCTGACCACAGAACGCCGGGAGCGCACCTTCAGGGGGGCCAGGGAATGGTACAAATGCATCTCGTCTCTTCTCCTTTCAGATTGCATGTGTTTTAACTTCACTACCAAACAGAAACTATTAAATCACAGCAAAGCAAAATGTGACAGTTAAGCACGGCAGCGGTTTGACCTTATTCATCAGACGAAGCAGACTCGGCCCCAGCACCTCCGTGATGGTACGCCTCCTTTCTCCGAACGCTGCGGCCCGTTTATAGTACCAGTCCTCGTCCTGCATTTCAATTAACCTAAATCCTACGTCTTCGGTCTCTAGGGTAAAGTCCTGCGTGTACACAGTCTAGCTCACAACCCCAGGGGTTCGAGGGGAAGAGTGGACCTGATCAAGGCGTCCTGCTGACGGACCCAGACAGCGACAGCTAACCGACAAGCCATCCGTTGCGCTAGCTAAATCCACATCTGAAAACTGAGGGTACAAAGACCTCAACTACCGACCGCCTGCTCTCCTCTGTATAGACCAGGGAGGTTGGCATGCCAACCGGGCATCTCTTCGGTGCTTATGGAAAGCAGCAGCAAGCAGATATCTGCCTTGCTACAAGAGAGCTCCGAACGGTTCTTAAAGGCTCGGTATCCTCACTATGAATGGGCGTGTTCCACCGCCGTTGGGACAGCCAATGGGAACACACCGCCGATTCCGATTCTGTTTTACGTCTACTGGGGCGTTAAGGGATATCAGAAAGGATGGAGGGACCTTCAGCGTCACAGTGGTTAAGTCTCTCTCTTTCTCTCGCTCTCTCTGACACACACATACGCAATCGTCCATCGGTCACCTTTCTCCAGACGGTCCCAACACGCACACAAACACACAAACACACACACAAGAGCTGTGCTGTAGGGGGAAGGCTGTGGTCGGTAGCTTTTCCTTTCTCCTGATGGCGGCGTCCTAGCGCCTCTGCGGCCCGTACACGGGGTAGGACAGCGTGACGTTGAGCGAGTCGTTGTGCTGGACCAGGGAGGCGTGCTGGTAGTGGAGGACCAGCTCCTTGAGGGAGGCGTAGAGGTTGTAGGGCTCGGCGAAGCCGTAGCCTGTATGGGTCTTGTTGATCACACAGTGTTTCACCTCTCCTTCCACCCTGCAGGGAGACGGAGAAGCGAGCCGGATATGAGAGAGGGAGGAGAAACATGTTCATGCTTGGCCTCAAAACATCACATCAATAATACAGGAGGAGGGACAGGACTGACCCGGAGCTCAAGCAGCAGCACAGATATAAATAAATGGCCTCTTAAGCCCTTTGAGATTGTAATTGTGATGAAGGGCTACAAAAATAACATTTAAATGAATAGACATAGGGCAGGATAGGGGAGAGACATTGACGTGGCACACTGATAGCCAGGGGACTGCATAGAGCCAGGGGACTGCATAGTCTAGTACTGATAAGGGTGTTGGACTCTCAATCGAATGGTTCTAGGTTGGATCCCCAATGTCTGCAGCCCACTCATGGGCCTTTCCCAATAGGATCCTTAATGGCATGTCAGCTAAATGACCAAACGATTGTAACACTGGAGACAGCCATACTGACAGACAGACGAGAGAGGGGGGGGGGTCCTTACACCACAGAGCAGGCGTAGCAGCCCGGCTTGCTGCTGTCACGGACCAGGAAGGTCCCGTCCCTCTTGCCGCGCAGCAGAGTCTCCGCCTGGATGCGGTTGATGTTGCCGAGGCGCCACAGACACTCATCATGGTGAGGCAGGTCATCCTCATCCTCCAGCATGCTGTACTCACTGGAGACACACGCGGAGACACACACTTAGAAATGACCCCTTTGTTCCCCGTTGATGAGCCACTGAGGTGCTCGCTGTTACTACAAACCTACAGTTAGGACAACCTTACAAAGTAAGCAACAATAATACAGTTTATAAGATGACATTATCCCTAAACATGTTGCAGTTTCTTTCGCAGAGAGAAGCTGATTCTGCTCAAAACGCACTAGTGCTGTAATTCTTGTCATCTGCAGCCTTCAGAAAAAGGTTAATTTCCATCCAATTCCAGGATTTGTAATCCACATCATTCAAATATTACCATCCCTTCATTGTGGTTCTTATTATTATGGTGGCCCTTGGGCAGGGTACTCACTCCTCCGTTGTGTCGTTCTTCAGGCCAAGCCATTCGTTTAACTTCCTCTGCCTCACACCCTTCTGAGTCAGCCACCTGCCACGCAGAATAAAGAGCATCACAACATGCAAATGTGCAGATAAGTCTGATTTTGATAAATGTACCGTTTCGACATTCAACAGCAGGGTGCGACTGGATGTGCGTGCGTGTTTGAATGTAGTTTAGGGTCGATGTGCATGTCTTACATCAGGTACTGATCTCTCGTTTTGCGGAGCTGGATCAGATCCGGCTTGATGCTGTTCATCTTCTTGTCGATCTCCCTGTAGTCGGCCGCCTGCTTCTTCAGCTCCACCTCCAGGTGGCGCTTGCTGTCCACAATCTCACTTATCCGGGACTTCAACTTGTCATAGTTCCCCATGATCCTGTGGGGGAGACGGGATGTTGCGGGTCACCGATTGGTGAACGGACAAGTAGGGTTGTGGGCACAACCTGGCAACCGCAGACCACAGCTAACCAAATGTTATTTCTCAGACATTAAGGAATATTGTAATTGCTGTACTTTGGAAGCTTTCAATATTGGACAAAAATGTGGGCATTAAATATTCATTGTATAAAGAAAAAAGGCATGACATTGAGAACATGGGTCCTTTGATGCATCAACAACGGGTCATAATAATAATGTACGTTTTTTAAGTGGACATGGGATTCATCTACATTACCCATCAATGAGACCTCGTACAGATTACATGCAATATTATAAAGCAGCAGGCAGGTGTGTCGGCCGCCAGCCTACCTCTGGATCTCCTTGTCGTTGCCCTCACGCCGGAACCTCTCGATGTACTCCTTGCTGAAGCGCTCCTGCGTCTGACACTGCTCCTCAAAGATCTTGATGGTCTCGTTGAAGGCTTCGATGGCCGTTCTCTTCATCTGGATCTCCTAAAAGAGAGGAAGAGATAGCATGTCAAGTCCGGGCCAAGTGTGGAACGCACACATGTGCATGTGTGGTGCACTGGGACCGTGGAGTGCACTAACTGGGACCACGTGTAAGCTACTCGTGAGGGCCGTGCGTGAGCCACTCGTGAGGACCGTGGGCGATGCACTTGAGCCATGTGTGGGGGTCGTAGGACCGAGTGTGACGCACTTGGACCATGTGTGTGGGGTCGTAGGAATGTCTTCAATGTACCTTATGAGGACCAGGGTATGCGTGTGCAGTCCTTGTACAGAGGGTGCATTGGGGCGTACCTGCGAGGTGCGGGTGTACTCCTCGTACAGCCGGTCGTACTCTCGGTTCTTCTCCTGGTACTGCAGGTGGTACTCGTGCAGCTTCTCGCCTCGGCCTCCGCTGCCAAAGCAAACCAAGCGCTCCCGTGTAGCATGTACACCCCGGTCTGCGATGCTGTCCGTCAGCACCACCTGGTCCTGTGGGCCACATCAGCACATCATCATCATGGTACAGGGAGAACAACGGCCTGACGATGAAATATCTTCCTGCGCGTCTGCATCCATGCGATTCTGGCTCCTCAGTCCCAACGTAGCGGGTCGCCCCGTATCCACAATTTGGAAAGATTTTTTTTTTTCAATGAATAATCGGGGTAAATAATCGTGATATCAATATTGATCAAAATAATCGTGATAATCATTTTGGCAATAATCGTGCAGCCCTAGTGTGGGGGTCGTAGGACCGAGTGTAACGCACTTGGACCATGTGTGTGGTAGAGTCGTAGGACATGTCTTCAATGTACCTGATACGTACTCGTGACCAGGAAAATGCACGGGTTTTTTACTCGTTTCCACTGGTTGTACAGAGGGTGCATTGGGGGCGTACCTGCGAGGTGCGGGTGTACTCCTCGTACAGCCGGTCGTACTCTCGGTTCTTCTCCTGGTACTGCAGGTGGTACTCGTGCAGCTTCTTGCCCACGGCCTCGATGCTGTCCTCCTTCACCACCTGGTCCTGTGGGCCACATCAACATCATCATCATGGTACAGGGAGAACAACGACTTGACGATGAAATATCTTCCTGCGCGTCTGCATCCATGCGATTCTAGTCCTCAGTCCCAACGTAGCGGGCGCCCCGTATCCACAGCTATGGAATCGCAACTAAGTTGCAACCTAGGGAGGGCACGTCGCTAACGTGTAACCTTGTATTACAGTCATCGACGATAATGTCTTTATCCAAATACCCATCTTAATGAAGTCACAATATGAATATGCACTTGAGTAAAGAGTAGAATTCCAAATCAAATATTTACTTGAGTAAGAGTAAAATTACAGACTTAATAAAGGAACGTGAAACGTACTCGTGACCCGAAAAATGTACGGGTTTTTTACTCATTTCCACTGGTTGTTCAGTGAGACGCAGAGACTGCTTGTAACAATGGTGAGGGCCTTTTAACACTGCAACGCCGGTTTGGTCACAGCTTGGCACGCCCAGCGATTTCACCGTCTGATCTCAAGTTTCCTGTGCAAAACCGAGGGGGTAAAATCCCCCGTTCGTCAAGGCGGGGGCTTTCTTGGTTCACTGGAAAAGGCGGGTCTAGACCTCTTCAGAATAATTTGCATACCTGAGGGTATTGGTTGTCATCTTGAAGCTAAACAAATCTAGTCTGGAAAGAAATATATTTTATCAACATTATGTATTGTGTTTTTATTATATTATCAGTAAGCAAAAACTCAAAATGTAAAAAAGATGTTTGGGGAAATTCGGGACGGTTCAAAATGTTTTTCGGGACAGTTGTGAAAAAAAGTTAGGTTTAACCCCTGTCATGGCATGATCTCACACAGCTCCCCCCAGGCATACACTGAGCCAGCAGTTTCCACCACCCAGTAATAATATGGGTGGTGGGGCAGGTCACCCTATGTAGTCAGCAGATTTGCCCTCACTAGGAACCTCTGGGCTGGTCCAATTACCAAATGGCTTTGAATACATAGATTATTAACATTAAATATCCAACTAAATGCTGATCACTAAGTGCTCTATTAATGTCCAAATGATGTGACATATATAGTTTCCTAACTTCAATACAATGATATAAACCAACAATTATTCAAGAGAGTGTGTCTGTCTGTCTGCGTACGTGCGTGTACACATCTTAAATGTTGTCATTACTACGCATTACATATTACATTAGTGACACATGCATTTAGTACTTAGTAAGTATATCGTGCTCTTTTTTCCCCCCAAAGGTAGCTCATAGCAGGGTTATTGATGGGTAGCTTGGTTTTTTGACCAGTTCAAATGTCAAGGCGAAGCTCGACCCCAGGGGGCAGGGGCCTAAAGAGACTCTGTTGGCCTCAATAGTAGGGATGTTAACCAATGACCGTTTGGCCGATGGTTGACCGTATCAACGTAAACCGATCAAAATTGTTGCTTGTCGGTCTGGAACCTCAATTAAGACTCTGGGGGCCTCTAAACAGATTCTGGGAGCCTCAATAAAGACTCTGGGGGCCTCTAAACAGATTCTGGGGGCCTCAATAAAGACTCTGGGGGCCTCAATAAAGACTCTGGGGGCCTCAATAAAGACTCTGGGGGCCTCAATAAAGACTCTGGGGGCCTCAATAAAGACTCTGGGGGCCTCTAAAGACTCTGGGGGCCTCAATAAAGACTCTGGGGGCCTCAATAAAGACTCTGGGGGCCTCAATAAAGACTCTGGGGGCCTCTGCGGTGTAGCGCGGTGCAGACCTGCTGGTGCTTGGAGACGGGGTACAGCAGCTTGACGTCCAGCTTGGGGTTGTACTGGGCCAAGGACTCGTGGCGGTAGTGGTTGATCAGCTCCACCACCGAGCTGAAGGTCAGCGGGTCTGAGAAGCCGTACTTTCCGTCCCGATGGAAGATTTTGATCAGCTTGTTATTGCCTCCTTTCCTGTGAAAATAATTTAAACCGGTTACAATGGATCGGATGTATACTCGATATATACTACACAACCTGAGGGACATTTAAACAGGGTGAGCTCTTGTTGCAGCCTGTTTGTACTGGTGTAGCCTTTTCTGTGCACACACTTGTGTGTGGTCAACCCTTACCTGAGGGTTAGGGTGTAGTCTCCATGCATCTTGGTGGAGGCGTCGCGGACCAGAAACGTCCCGTCAGCCGTGTCCCTCAGCTTCTCATTGACCTCCTCCCTGGGGAAGTAGATACTCATGAAGGACATCCCCTGGCATGTGGCTCCTGTGAGTGCTGTGTTCTAGGCTCTCATTAAATAATAATAACCCCTCCGTTTATTTACTCAAGCTACCCAGCCATCTGGTGAACCGGTAAGACAATACCGGTCTGGGAGCTTAGACCGACGTAGCTTGGCTCTGTCTCCGGACTACAATAAATAATCTGTTGCAAATATCATCAGTGCCGATTCAGTCATCGTGACATGATAGCAGCGCAGAGGAACGTCTCCACCTCCTTGTTCGCCCGAGCAAGCGGTTCAAACCGTCAAAACTCAATGCAGTGCAGTCCGGGGTGAACTGCAGCATGGAGGAGAAAGTGATTGTTGCCGTCTGCGACTCCCGGAGCTCTATATATATATATATATATATATATATATATATATATATATATATATATATATATATATATATATTATATATATATATATATATATATATATATATAATATATATATATATATATATATATAATATATATATATATATATATATATATATAATAGTATAATATAATTGTCCGGGTCACGCCCACTTTTGTGGCAATCCGTACCACACCTTTGCGAACCGAACCGTATCGCACCCTGCAGTGGAAACACGCCATAATGACGTAATTAGCTCCGTCGGGTGTCGCTACATGTCGCGATTCAATTCTGTGCTTCAAATGGATGAGGAAGCGGAAGAACCAGAGACATCGTAGAACCAGACGGTCGGAAGATATATATTTTAATCATCTAATTATTATTAAAGATCTATCCTATACTACTCTTTTGGTCTCTTTGTCTGGTCTGACTCCTATAGAGCAACCCGACACGAATCACAGCACAAAAAACTACCGTATGTACATTTTCGGGAAAATTTCCACCCCCTCGCCCCCCTCCTGCCAACCCCACTCCGTTGTGATTGGTTACCTTCCAGAAGAGCGTGTTGCAGCATTTTACCATTCATGAAAAATCCGGATTGTTCTACGTAGATAAATCCCGGAATTTTTTACAAGTGAATCGTGACCGTCGTCCCTAGTGTTTAATGATCTGCACAGCCACCCCAGACGGTCAGGGAATACGTCTAAATGCATGTACGTCATTATTTCGCACTTTAGTATGGTTAAACATGACTATAAATCATTATAACAACGTTTATGGGTCATAAAAGTTGAAAAGCACAATAGGTGCTCTTTAATATATAATAAGATTCATAATATTCCGGAGGCGTACACAGCTTTAGGTCGTGATATTATATATTGTAATGTTCTCAAATACGAGGTGGCAGTGGTTAGCCCACGGTTTATTCAACCATCAAACTGTATTAGTATTATTATAGTAGTAGTATTATTAGTATAGGAATAGTAACGGTAAAATCCAAACGGTAGGTAGGTAGGCTTTAGTAATACCGGTAACTCCCCCCCCTCCCCCAATCACCAAGGCAGGTTAACGAGCACAGCGACACAGGTAGGCTGGAAATGAGAGCACAGCGGCGCCATCGATGTAGAATGACGAGTGGAAGCGCGGCAACGACAACTATGTTATTGCGTCAACAAATATCAATACTTATCTTATATCGATACTCTGCTTGGAGATATGACTTTTAGTCCATATCGCCCAGCCCTAGACCAATGTTTTTCCTTTTTCCCCCATTACATTTTTTTTGATGCTGCCCATTAAACAGGATGTAGGGAGAGGTCCTCAAAAGGTTACTAGATAGTAGCTAGGCCTTAGCTGTAGCATCGTCTGAGGGTACTTGAATAAAGCGAGACTGATACGGTATGCCTGCCAATCGACATTGCACGTGTGTGCTTGCGCTACCTGGAGATGTCCCCCCAGAACCACTCAGGAGAATTTGTGTGCGTGTTGATGCTTGTGGACATGCGTGTGGGGGTGCGGATGTGCATGTATGCATGCCTGCAGATATGGGTGTGCGAGTGGATGTGTGTGTTGGCGCGTGTGCGTTGAGGTGTGTGTGTGTGTGCTCTACCTGGAGATGTCCCCCCAGTACCACTCTGAGTCCTGGAGGGCCGTGCTGTTGTTGAAGATGCTGGGGACTGGGGTCAGCGGCTTGGCTGGTTTGGGCGGCAGGGCTGAGGGGGAGAGACGGCCAGCATGTCAGCCAATGTGGTTCATGACACGACGGACGCTCTGCAGTGTAACATATGGGCATTACCGGTCTCCCTGTATTCACCACCACATGGAAAATAAGACCCATCTTTTCTCAAAACTGTAATGCCAACGCTTTTATTAATAGAAAAGCAATACCATCCTTATTCCACTTTCACATAAATTAAATCGTAGATTGAAAGAAAGTCAACACACAAACGTGAACAATTTCCAGCTCTTCTCAGCCACAACACAGACACAATATTCATCACAATGTTGGCCATCTTGTCAGATTGGTAGTTGGGAAGCAGAGCCCTCCTACCTGATCGCTGCGTGTTTAAACAGCACAGAGTCGTGCCTCTTCCTCCACACGCCTCTGTCCGCACGACCATAACCCCTTTCTCCTCCTCCTCCTCTGCCCTGGGCTCCATAGCGTCACATCACTCTGCCAGCTCTGTCCTTATCCATCATCTGCCTCTTCAGCCCCATACCATCCATACAGATCGCCATGGTAACGTCGGAAGACATAGTAGGCTACCGTTTTGGCATTTCTGTCCCCGTTTGCTTCCCTTCCGTGTTACTGCGGTCTTGCATGGAGCTACAACCCATATGATTTACCATCTGTTGAAAGATTTAAAAATACCAAGAATCACCTAGAAAGAGCATGCTGCTCTAATCTCCTGGCTCCAGACCGTCAAACTAGCCTCCTCCTGAACCTAGCCTCACTTCCTCTGCTCTCCTGCTGGAAGAAATCCATCTCATTGCCCAGCCGCCCGGAGATGTGTGACATCAGCGCCATCCCAGCCAATACCACACAGGCGATGATGTCACCGAGACAGCACACCCACCACTAGCGTTGCACCTCTCAGGCTCCATGACGGTGATGTCATGGTGCCGGTGGCTTCGTGCCCCTGAGTGACAGCGGTCATAGCGCTCCTCTAATATAGTGCTGCTGAGCTGCGTTCTGGGCCATTTCCTTCTGGAAAGATTAAATGTCCAAGATTTGAACTTAAAATAAATAAAGATATTACTGAAGCTTTACGTTTCCCACGGTGTGTACAAATGTTTCATGCAAGTCATCCATCATAGCATCATAACTGTTCAAATTGGAAGGTTTGAGCTTTACTACTTTGCCCAGTGTTCACAACAATACACACCCACTACAATGTTATGTTCAACCACACTATACACCTATTACAATGCTATGTTCAATAACATTATACATTGTACTGAGAATGTTTGCTTGTATGTCATTCCTTGCACCCATTTCATGCCTAACCATCCCTGGATGGAGGGAATTTAATTTCTTCAAGGTTTCTTCCATGATATTTAGTTAGCATTAAGTTACAGTCTTTCCTCACCCTAGGCCCTTTGAGACTATGCAAATGTTATAGGAACTATGCAAATTAGGCGTGTGAACGGTTACAAGACATTGTAAACGGTTACACTACCTTTGTTTTTCCTGTACACGGTTAACCGTTTTTTTTATTAATTAATGAATTGTTTATTTTTTTTTAAAGTGGTCCGCAGTCGCGCTATAGGGGGATTATTTGTTTAGCAACACGGCGGATGCACGAGCAGAATGATCGCAAAAAGACAATTTGTTTGACCGGTTGCCATGGTTATCTCCGTGTGGTTCATTTGCAGTTGCGGTGTTAAATAGGATGTTGTCAGCTTACTTTTTCATAAAACTGTAATCAGAAAACGCGGTTATATGCTATAGACCCTATAGTATCTGTGGTATAAAGGCTGAGACGAATTTCAAATTATAAATATGTACACTTTATGTTGAAAGTATAGACCGTTGCGATTCCCATTGAAACGAATGGCGCAGTGATTATTCTTCAAAACGAGAGCTGGTAAATCATGAAAAACGATTTAAACTGTAATCAGACAACGCGGTTATATGCTATAGACTGTAGTAGGGCTGCAACTAATGATTATTTAAATAATCGATTAATCAGTCAATTATTTTTTCGATTAATCAGATAAAAAAAAGAAACATTTGTAATTGCCACATCTTTATTCAAAAACTGAACATTACTTCAAATTCACAGTGCAGGCTGAAGTGTAAATACACCAGGTTATTGCTCCAATGTCCCGGAACTATTAAGTAATATTAAGCAATAAAAAAATAAAAAACATAAATGGGATCATCTTAATTTCTCTCAGATGACTGATCAAAAAATCTCTCAATCCAAAATCTAATTTTTTTTTTTTTGTGTTGCATTTGAACACATCAATCATATTACTGAGCCGACCTGAACCAGGCATGGCGTCAGGACTCCAGTTGTGGGTGGTCCTTAAATTAAAAACGTTATCAAATCCCTGTTTAACCTAATAAAAAATGACTAATATACTGTTATATTATCTGTGCATAATAGAGATTTTAATAGCTTGATGATCTTTAATATTTTGTTGCATTGTAAAAAGTTTTGTTGCATAGAACGGACCTATCTGCGATCGCTCTCCTTGGATCTGAACAAAGAAGAGCGCTTTTGGAATCTCAATTACGCATCATGCTTTAGCGCGTCAGGTCAGACGCAGGTTCAGGTCCTGAACACATCAAATTTGACACTGTTTGCGACTTTTTTACTAGCTCGATATCTTGTCGATTTTAACATGGATTTAAAAACTGGATTACTATTTTTAACTGACGAGACTTTCTACACCGTCCTGTTGAGTGATTACTACCGCTGCTTTGAAAGACTGTTGATGCGTGCGGTGCCGACTCCGAGCCCGTCTGCACACCGTCTGCAGCAGCAGCAGCTGACAGAGTTTTCGGTTGGACTAGACGGATACCGAGTTGAAAGAGTTTTTTTAACCCAGAGACAGTGAAGGTACAACACTTTATATAGGCCTACAGTCCAGTGTTAAGATATGACCAAAATACAAGCTGTGGTCGCTCACACTAAAGCTCGCTGTGGGCATGCATGTGAACCAACCTGTCGGCGGCTGGCTGTAAACAGTGCCGCGCCTACGAGTGCGTATTAATCGCGCGACTCAACGAATCGATGACCAAATTCGTCTCCAACGCTTTTAGTAATAGATTTTTATCGATTTTATCGAATCGTTGTTGCAGCCCTAGACTGTAGAGTATCTGTGGTATAAAGGCTGGGACGAATTTCGTATTATAAATGTAAACTTTATGTTCAAAGTATGTATCGTCGCGGTTCCCATTGAAATAATGGCAGGTGTTTATTTACAGTTTTCGTTTACTGACGGTTAGGATTTACTAACCGGTTACACGTGTACATGTGTACCCGTGCACACTCCTAATGCAAATACAATTGACCTAACACGTCTGGTTATTTGACTTTGATTTCATTTTCTTTTGTGCAAGCGAAGGGAGGAAAGACAATACATGGAAAGGTAGAAACACACAAAGAAAGCCGTATAGGAAAAGAAGGCTACCTGGAGCTGCTTGGTTCATGTTGAGTTCGCTGGTGATCAGGACCTCTAGAGCCTGGACCAGCGCGTCCGGAGCCTCAGAACTGAGGACAGACAATTTATACCACAATCAAAAAGTGTGTGTGGCCAGACAGTGGAGGTCATGGCAATTTACAACCACAGTCCATTAATAGGTTTCGAGAGAACTGTGCGTTTGTGAGGATGTGTGTGTGTGTGTGCGCGTGTGTGCGTGCATGCGTGCAGATGTGTGTGAGCGTGTGCATGCATGTGTGCATGCAGATGTGTTTGCGTGCATGCGAGTGCATGCGGATGTGTGCTTGTGGATATGTTTGTGTGCGGAGGTGTGTATGGATGTGTATGGATGGATGGGTGCGTGTGTATGTGCGGATGTGTGTTGTGTGCGTGCGCGTGTGTGTGGATGTGTGCCCGAGTGTGTGACTGACCAGGTAGCGGCGGAGGAGGTCTTGAACAGCAGGGGGCTGAAGCCCTCAGCCAGGCACCTGGGGCTGAGGTGGTTCCTGGCGCTCTGGAGACACAGCCTGGCCAGGTGACGCAGCAGGCTGAGGAGGGTGAGTCCGTGCTGGGCGGGGCAGGCCGGGGAGCTGGTCACCCCGCGCAGCACCTGGGCACAGTCCTCCAACTCCTTCACCTCTACAAGACGGAGGGGTGCAGGGTCAAAACCACCAGCAGCACACACTTTTGTAACACTCAAACTAATTGACTCCAATCTGCTCAAATGTACTTCCAAGGCGTTTCTCAACGGCCTCTTGACCGGTGCGGACCTTTCACAGCGTTGACCATCTCCATCTGCAAGGCCGGGGGGAGCACAGGCCCCGGGAGCTCCTGGAAGAACCGCACCACCCCGTCACAGAGAGATGCCACCTCCAATTGCTCGGGGTCTGAAAACAAACTCACCCTTAGATTTCCGTTGCTCGAAAAACAAGCCCCTTGCCAATAATTCACCATCTGGTCATAAAGAGGCATGAGTTCTGAAAACACTAGCCAATTGTCTCTAGGTGATTAAAAGCATAATTTAAATGGTGTAGGTGGACCATCATGCAATCGTATGCAGAAATGCATAACATGAAGATATTTACGCAGTAACATGCATTTTCCCCCTGCAATGGGCAACTTCAACTACTGCTCAATACATTATTGAATGTATTGACATAAACACATGTTCTCTCTTTGAAAACAATTCATAGGAGGGATGGGCGACCAGCTTAAAAGAGACCTCAATATCATTTTAGCATTTCCCTGCGTGTCAGAGAGGCTTAGTCTAGCAGCTCTCATTGGTTCCAGAGTGAGAGCGTTCTCTCAGTTTAAAGGAAGGCTACGCGGCGTGGCGCCATCAGGCCCAGAAACAGAAACACGAAGGCCGTTTGGAGGACTATTTGTAAGGCCATTGAAGCCGGACAGGTGATACAGGCGTCAATCAGATTGGCCCGTTAAATGACTAAACATGTACTGTATGCACAATCCACTGGTTTGTTGACACAACAACGAAAAAACGTTTATAGCTGCACACTCCGAGTCGCTCCAGATGCCTGATTGCGACGCGTCAAGTGGAGCAGTTCCAAAATAAACGGAGGGCCACGCCCTCATGCTCAGCGTAGCTCCTGAGTTAGACTGGTTATCGAGTTAGGATCTGCACTCGTTTTCACCCCGTTCAAAGCGCCAGCTTCACCTGTTTCAGCCAGCTGCTTGGTGTCCAGACTGCCCCCGGTGAAGCTCTGGTACAGACCGGGGCTCTCCACACCTGCAACAAGCACCCAGGAGATGATGAAGAGGGTGTCTTTGGTTTCCGCGAGCAAAATACGCATGGCAGAGTAGGGTTGTTGATGGGCGATGAGGCCCCAGATCCTTATAATGCTTATGATAGGGATGCATCGATACCGATACCGATACCAGTACACGGACCCTGATACTCATACAGATACAAACACCCAATAACACTTTACTCAACGTGACGTTTTTCACCTGGTAATTTGTCTTTTGTGATAGTCAACATAGTAATCGATACCATTTTAACAAAAGTTACTCAAATAAATGTAGAGGAAAAAAAGCAGTAAAATCCTTGATCGTCCATTCATATTCGTGTGATGGGATGATAAAGTCCTCATAACGGTACTCGGTATCGGCAAGTACTCAAATTAAAGTACTTGTGGTCTGAGAAAGTTGGAGTCGTGCATCCCTAGGTTATGAGATGCATTCAATAATAGGCTTATGAATGTTCTGTTTTGTCTCAATGCAATTCATAAAGGACTGCCCGGTTTTGTTTGTCACCTCCACCATGGCACACCGCAAAGTAACAAACTTAACCGACTCAAAGCAGAGCATCACACAGAGTTGACGTGGGAAGACAGGGCTTCCTGTACAGGGCCTAGTGAACTGGGCCGCTGTAGGTCCCTGGTGGTGCAGAGAGGGCTAAGTGGTACCTTTACTCTCAAGGGCGTCCATGAGTTTGCTGAGGAGCAGAGGGGCCGTTTCTGGAGGACTGAACTGGTCTGGCAGGTCTGGTAACACACAGCCCACTTCACACAAACACACAACATGCAGAAACACACAAAAATCCCGTTACCATCTTGATAATGTGTTAATGTGTTTGCTTGCCTGGTTTAAATGAAAATCTGACAATCTAACTTCCTTCCTTTTTTCTCAGAGCTGGGGTTCTTAGTCAGCACAACATCACCAGCTGGGAAATTCTGTGTGTGTGTGTGTGTGTGTGTGTGTGTGTGTGTGTGTGTGTGTGTGTGTGTGTGTGTGTGTGTGTGTGTGTGTGTGTGTGTGTGTGTGTGTGTGTGTGTGTGTGTGTGTGTGTGTGTGTGTGTGTGTGTGTGTGTGTGTGTGTGTGTGTGTGAGACAATGAGGAAACAGCTTTCGGGAACTGATTCATACAAGCTGCATACAGACTAATGTCAAGTAAACAATCATCTGGAGGTTCTGTTTCCCTTCGGTCAAATATGAGGTAAGTCGGTGTACTCTATAGCTACCTACATTCCAGGCTATGGTAGGAGTAACATTCTCTGGCATCTCTAAAGAACATGAGGTGGTTAGTGAGAAGGACAGGTGGGCTCCTCACCCTCACATTCCGAGTCCCCCCTGGATGATGCAGCAGAGGGCGGTCGGGGTGGGCGGGGCTTGGGAGTGGGTGGGGACATTCTCTTCCTGCCTACAAAGGCCACATAGGTTCCCGGGAAATCTCCCTTCTCCTATTGTCCAACAGATACATTTGAGAAAAAAATAAATCACAAAGCAATGTGGATTTATTATAATATTGCTTAATTTGGTATTAGCTGTATTATTGTTTAATTGATACAACACATAAATCAATCATATGACGGTTGTTCTTTGGTAATAAAATGTTCAAGACCCATATCAGGATACCAATGTCAATTTATAGCTTAACATTATCAGGAAAAGTGTATGCATGTATGGCACTAGTCTGGGGAATTGACACACAAGTTACACAAGGGCTATACAAACCCATGTGTTCATGATTCAAGCATTTTATAGAGAAAATAAAGTGGATCCTGTAAATAAGAGGATCTTGTTTTGAAAAACTGAACTACAAACAGTTATCCGTTGTCCTGTACTCTGTTTAAGGCTTTTTTATTTAAACTTGGGACAAAATGTAGTATGATTATGCTGTGCCATCTCTACTATAGTAAATGCAGACTACAGACTTGAGGCCCTGCTAGACTTTTTTTAACATGTGACTGACAGGGAAGTTTAGAAAGGCATCATCAATGAGCCGGTAGAGGTTATGCACCTTGTCCAGTCTCCCTATAGACTGTTGAAAATTGTGTTCAAACTCACAAACATTGACTCAAGAGTCAAAACAACCCAACTCATACTATGGGCCTTCTAAAAACGAATATTTTGCCATGTTAGCATAATTTTCAATATGTCCCGGACCCAGGCTCTATCTTAAAGTGATGAGCACAAAAGTTTATTCAGAGGAGAAAAATGATAATGTCTAACTTGCAAGATCAGGGGATGTGTTGTTTCTCAAATCAAAAAATGCAAAATGCACTCAAAAGACCACTAAAGTGTATCATTGATCTGGGCCTACCTGTGTAGTCTCGTTGAACCCTGGCAGCCAGCCGATCTCAGCGGGCCTCTCTTCAGTGCCAACAGGGCACCCCAGGGCCAGGAGGGCCCCCTTACTGACCACCAGCATGTCCCCAACGCGGAGCTCAATGTCCTCCTCCCGCTCCTTCTTATAGTCGTAAAGTGCTCGGTACTGAAAGCCTTCAGAACTCATCCTGCTGTTTGTGTAAGTAGCTTATCGCGGGGTACACTATACAATACAAAAACGTTTGTTTTATTCAAAATATAGGTTTCTCTTTTGCCTGAGGTGTGTAGACGAAGTTTGGAGTTTCTAAACTAACTGATCATGGCTTTTGAAGGGCTCCGTCTCTCCTGTCTCCATTTCGGATCTCACCGTCATCCCTCTAAACCAGGAGGCAGCCTGTCAATCAAACCACTCCGAGCTTTCATATACAATAGTCTCATTAGAGATAAGGGCCACATCTGCGTGATGTCAGATACACCTGCAAAACAGAACACAAAAATAGTACAATATCAGCATCTTGAATTCGATCATTGTACAATTGCAACAACAAAGATTACTATTGCTCCTATGATTTTACTATACAATGCTTTCCTCTGTGCGTTTACAGAACAAAACAAACATGTTAACCGCCTCAAAAGAGTGATATGCATGTCGTCCTGAAACGCTTTGCAGAGATGCACATACATACTCACTAGCACGTACACACACACACGCGCGCCGCACGCACGCCCAAACACAAACGCACACACAGCAAATGGCCCCAGGAAACGGGAAACGACAATGCATACCGATGCTAGCCATGTAGCTCATCCGAAACGCTATAATCTCACCTTATTAGTAGAGAGTTCGGATCTTCAGCCTAGCGACAAACTAACGCCATGACGACGACGAACAGTAATTAAATCAGAAACATTAGCCTTCCTCGATTTATTTCCTTTAACGAATCGAATATCTTCAACGCGTAGAGACTCGTGGCTTAGCCGTCTGGTCTAATAAATTACAACGGGGAAGGCGCTGCAGCCAGTGTTGCCAGATTGGGACAGATTTCCCGCCCAACCTGGCAACACTGGCTGCAGCGCACTTACGTGACGTTCAGGAGCCCAGACGTTCTTGCTTTTCGGCAGATGATTTTTTTGCAGTTTCGATTACAGAGCTCAATTTCCTCAACAATACACTTGCCTGGAGGCTCCCATTTATCATATTTTAAAACTGGCTTCAGCGTTGCCAGATTGTCCGGGTAATCCGGCCCAATCTGGCAACACGGCAGGCACCCTCGATCGCGACGTCACATCCGGTAACCTAGTTCTTTTCTCTCCCCTAATGCCCTATAAATCTATGGAGCTGTCAGAGGGGGAGTGCAGAGGCCTGTGCCTCACAGAAACAAAAGAGTGGGGGTATGCGCACTGATACGCCATTGTACTGTATTCATTCATCCTCGCCCTCTCATTCAAGGGCCGCTTTGAAAAAGGCCTGTTGTTATAGTCTTGGTGTGTGGGGGAGGCTCCCGGGTTGCTCCGACATCATGTGATTTTCAGATGACTGACAGACAAACAAACCATTGCAAAAATAAATCTTTGTTTAATAAATTTGATGTTCGCCTGTAGGCAAATTATTTATAAATGCTTCACATTCTGTCTTAACATAGGATAACTGGGAATGTTTATTGATTCACAGTCTCTGCTGCATCCCAATACTGTATATCTGTGATGTCTTGTTCACACTACATGCATCCGTAAACGGATGGGGGATCCATATGTTCTTCCGGGTTGTATTACAAAGGCGATTTCATTGGACAGTGTCCTTGCGTATATTTGCAGAACGCAGTCTGATTGGCTGACGGATCCATTGCTGCCTGAAAAGTTGAACATTTCTAAAAAATTTTGACTCACGCCATGTTCACACTACATGCATCTGTCAACGGATGACCGAGGGCGTGCCTGACGTATAGGGGACTAGTCTCTGTAGACGTATACTGCAGCCAATCAAATCTCTTCCCGCTACAAAGCTGATGTGTCGATATATATACAAAACATGACATAGATAACAGGTGACTAAAAAAACAATCCCATCATTCAACATTTCTTTAAAAAATGTAACAGAACATTTCTCAACTTTTTGACGCAGGCCACGGAGCCGAATGGACGGACCCACAATGCATTTCACGAGTGCCCCATGCAAAGTCAATGAGATCCGTCATCGGACGGAGGTAGTGTGAACAAGGCGTAAGAAGGTTTCTGTCCAGACATAAGGGTCTGCATTGGTTAAATGTTGGAAGTCCATAGTGCAGAGAGCTATAAGGTGAGGATGTTGCCCAGTTTGGGAACAGAGAGGGTGATCTGTCCAGAGAGAGCCAGCTCCTCTTTCAGGTGATTCCCGACGTGCTCAGAGTAGAGAACATCACAGAAGACCCAGATCTGCCTCTGCTCCCTCTGGATGTTGGCGTTACATGTTGGCAGACTGGACTCCTTGATGGAGCGGTTTAGCTGCCGCCACACCTTTCAAATAACAGAACAGGAAGTATTGATCAGAGGGGTCTCGGTGTTGCTAGCATCTTAACATCATTTGATTACGCTCTATTGAGAAATTAAAATAACTCCTGTCACTCAGTCATACATATCCAAAGAAACAAAATCAAAATAAACTAAATAATACAAATATTTTTGAAGAATTGCATCATATTGTATCAACTTGTGTTGGAATCTTATCTCCCCAACATTAACGTTTGAAAACCACCAGTTGTAAAAAAAAAGATGAGGCTATAATACAGCCTCTCTTCAGCTAATCCAACAAGTCACCGCCACTCACTCACACATTCCCTTCCTCCTAGAAGCCTTTAATAGTGGCTGACCTGCTCCAGGTCGCCAGCGGACCCCAAGTTGTGTTGTCCGAGGAGCCAGCGGGCCCTCTGCCGCAGGTGCAGCCCATGCCGGATCACCGTCTTGAGGAAGGGTTTGGACAGGGATGGGGTACTCCGCAGCGGAAGCCTGTGATGTGCCACAACGCTCCAGGACCTTTTGACAGCCCCGTCTCGGATGTGTGGTCCACTCACAGGTTTCTGTGTCCTATTTTCTGGTGGCGGCCCAGCCCTGTCTGGTGAAGTCTGGTTGGGTGGGCTTGGCTGGCTGACGGTTGCAAGGGGAGGAAGAGGAGAGTGGGGGGGTTTTGGAATGTACGAGACATCATTGGATTTCCCTAGTTTCCCTTGAGACAGTCTAGTGCTTCGGGTTATGTTGCTGCAGGAGAAAACTGTTTGATATTCATGCCCGGCGTCAGTGATGACAACCGCAAATGTGGGCTTCTGTTGTTGGTCGGTCTCATGCAGTCTGTTTACTGGTATCTGTGATTGAATGTCTTGTTTGTTATTGTATACTGTATGAGCAGTCGTATACACCCTTTTATCTGACTTTAATCTGTCTGGGAGAGAGCTTGAGGTAGGGTCACCAGAATCTAATCTGCTTGTCAGGTTTTTTGAGTTCTGGTGGGTTTGGTTGTCTTCTTGGGTCTTCCTGCTGATGGCTAGAACAAAACAAGAGTTAAACATTAAAAGCAAGGTCTGAAAAGAAAAATTGCAGTAAAAGTCTGCCTAAGTAAAATGGTGTGTAGTACAATGGTGTGTAGTACTGTGTAGACCAAACACACTAACCATGGGCTGTTGGAGCTGGTTTGGAGGGTCGGATGGGTAACAGCCGGTCACTAGTGGATGGAAACCAGGGTGTAAAGGTTGGCAAGACCCGGCAGAGAAATGGCTCCAGCGCAGTCTCTGTCCGCCATATCAGGCTGCTCAGTTGACCGGCATCAGCAGGCTTGTAATGTAAAACCACATCCTCCATATGGAACACTTTGTGTCAGGATGACACAGCGAATCCTTCTATTTTCTTCATGATGCTACAAAAAAACGATGTCATAACGTGAGAGGTAATCATTCCTTTGACTTGAGCATTGCCGCTATGTGCAGTGCTGTTTAAGAAGGAATTATCCTTACAATAAAGAAGAGTTTGAAAACACTCCCTTCTTTCCCCTTCTCTGTATCCAGGTAGCCGTAGGTAGTGACCGGCGGTCTTAAAGCAAAAATACACAGCTCCCTGGTCACCATCTCAGGGTTTATATTATCACTTATTTCAGACAAATGTGCTCATTCTATGATATAAACGTCTGCCAAACGCCCTAAATGTGAATGTACCATTCTTAACAATGTAGTAGGGAACAGCAAAATACCTTCGTAGGCGAGGTGGACACAAAGGTTTTAACAACAGAGGTACTTACAATACGATTTTCTTGTGGATTGTTTCGATAGGGTAATTGGGGGAATCAAACGGTAGTACCTATTGGGGGCTCAGTAACCTAATTTGTTGACATTACACAAAACTAAAGGACACTAGATGGACAATTCTTTCTGCGGAAATGAGATGTCGCCATCGTCCTGGCATA
Organism: Melanogrammus aeglefinus; assembly: GCA_900291075.1. NCBI lineage: Eukaryota > Metazoa > Chordata > Actinopteri > Gadiformes > Gadidae > Melanogrammus > Melanogrammus aeglefinus. Next base: position 447,027 of record OLKM01000076.1, read on the forward strand.
GGACAACGGATTTAAACGAGAACTCATTCCACATCAAACATTATGAACTACATGTTACCATCGCTGTTTTCGAATAACGTTGAATAGGTAATGTTTGTAAAGATATACCTAGAATATTCAAATATAAATAAACGGTTAGTTGTCTAAGAGAAACCAATTACTGGTTAAGTTATTCGGGCCTGTAATGTAGAACTGTTACTTACACGCTAGTAGGCTAATAGTTGTTTATAATGATGAGTCCATGGTAGGCCAACATCCATGGAGGCGTGCCATAATCACATCACGTGGGGGCCAACAACATGGGCGCTGTTCGGCGCGATTTCCACCAAATCTCGCGATGTGCCGGTTTGAAATTACGGACTGTAAAATTACTGGCTTCAACAAAAGCCCGTTGACTTTTTACATAATACTTAACTATATGCTGAATGCGGCCTTCATCCACGTTCAAATACCCATACGTTATGTGCAGTACGATCCACAAATAATCAATACTGTGCCCCAGGTACCGCTACAATCAAATATACAGCGAATTCGACTTTTCCACTGGATACTCAATCGATTACTGAATATGGAGTCATTTGAACACAAGGTTAAAATGAAATTATACTATATATATTGATTACAAAAAAAGCTGCTTCAGCACCAAGAAGAAAAAAAAAGGGGCATTTCTTTGCCTTATTCTTCCACTGAATATAACCAACCCTCTTTTAACGCCTCGTTTCCACATACGTACATTCTCGTATGCGATCCAACAGTCTCCGACCGAAAGTCCATTCATTCCGATGTGATTCTCCGTAATGTCCGTTTTTCCTCCGAGACTCCTCCCCTCCGTAAAATTTCTGTCCGGTATGTCCGTAATATACGTTCAAAAAATTGAACTTTCGCCGTCGTTTTACGGAGATACCGGATGAAAGTTTTGCTAGCTCGCTTGCTTTTGAGTTTGAAAGACAACTTGTGAGTAGGCCTATTTCTATTTTCCGATCCTCTATAGGCCTACTTCATCATTTTGATATGAAATGGTTATAATGGTTATAGATCAGTTTAATATATCATATGTTTTACATAAATAACAGTCAGATATCTGTTTGATCATTCGTTTGTATGAGTTTAATATAAAATACAGTCGGATTTGATTGTATATTGATTGTATTATTTGTATAGGCCTAATTTATGGCTATGGATACCCCTAATTATATAATTATAGTCTACTGCTGTGATTTCCCTCAATAATTTTAGCGCTCATTTTTATTTTTGTTTAATAGACTTTGCGATGACACCAACACGAGTGAGAGTGCTCGCCATCGCTTATCTGTATTGGCGCAATCGCCAGAGATGGCAGAGACGCAGGGCATCATGCTGGACAAGGCAGTTTTTGGCTGGTTGGTTTTGTTTTTATCTCGGTAGATGTCGATCCTCATATTCCACAGTACCGGTCTCCGAAAAACGGCCATTATCATGCGTTCCCCCATCTTTTTGGCTGTCCGTAAATAGATTCATGTCCGTACGTAAAGCACTAGCGACCCCTTCCGTAAATTTACGGAAGTACGGATACGAAAAACATACGTATGTGGAAACGAGGCGTAAGCCTCCCACTGTCCGTATTTGGTTCCTCTGTGTTTTTTTAATTTATAGGTCCCAGGGCCGGTGTCACGTTAAAATTGTACCGGGGGCGAAAATTGTACCGGCCTACGTCATCGTTTGTTTACATCCTGACAACATGTTTCCAAACGACGAAATAACATAATACAGATAGCGGATCGCTATCTGTATTATGATAGATAGCGATAACAATTGTTTTTACTTTATATTTGTATTGTATTTAATTGTTTAATCGAAACAATAAAAAAAATTGCCCGCGAAACGGGTGATCGCGTCAAATGACAAATGCTTTGCCCGCAAAAAAATTTATTGTTTCGATTAAACAATTAAATACAATACAAATATAAAGTAAAAACAATTGTTATCGCTATCTATCATAATACAGATAGCGATCCGCTATCTGTATTATGTTATTTCGTCGTTTGGAAACATGTTTTCTGCATCGCGTCGTCTGTTGCCGGGCAGGTACACCGGCTCTGTACACCTGGGGGCCCTAAGCAGGATCTAGTGGCGAAGTCACGCCCCTTCTGGTAGAGCCCATGGGACCTTTGAGATCGAAAAATATGAATGGGTTTCAATGGAGTGAAAATAATTAATCTTCTGGTCCCAGTCTTTATATGCCCCGGACTACACAAATGTTGTTTGTGAATTTAAATTGTAATTTTTCACGCAAAGAAAACTAAAAATTTCTGTGAAAAAGTTTGATAATGTTTTGTGTGAGGCCGCTTTGTGAACAACAGCTCTTCGACTGGGACCAGAAAATAATTACTTTCTCTCCATTGAAACCCATTCATATTTTTCGATCTCATTGGTCCCATGGGATCAACCGGAAGAGGCGTGACTTCGCCACTCTATTTTGGGGCCCTGCTTTGCTGTTCATAGAGTAGTTTTGCCACCGAGAACAAGCAACTGTATGCATTCATAACCCTTACGTTTTTTATCCGTACCTCTTTCAACATGATTTGCTCCAATTATTTTACTACTTATTAAGTAAACTCACTGAAACAGTCAAAGTAAAGCTTGCACACTTACCACATTTCTACTTTTACTTTACTCTCTGAATGTCTTGTACATTTTAAAACAGCACTAACTGTTTTGTCCACTAGGCGGCTTACAAACATCTTCAATAAAGTTGCCGCAGTCTTAACCCTTTCTAGAGTGCCTAACCCTTTCAACTGCTTTTTCTTTTCACATTTAAAAGAGGTTAAAGTTGAAATTTGTATTTTGTATTTGTGTTTGTATTTGTATTTATTAATTAGAAGTCATCAAGATAATAAATTCCATAACAAAAACACTGCACCACAATTATAACTTATGGCTCTTTCTCATGTCCGTTCTAACTGCGTACTCGGTACGACTTCACCTCAAATTCCCTTAACCCGTCCCAATGTGAACACAGGCCGTACCATACCACCCTGTAACTAGAACGGAACGCAAGCCCTACTCCAGAGGTCGTATCGTGGTACGAGAACGAGTTTAGCACGGGCATGGGAACGCAAACGTAAACAATGGGCCGTTCTTCCTCGAGGAGGAAGTGACACGGCTGCCAACGGAAGCTACGTAATAGCAACGCGACCATAAAGAGACACAACAACAAGCCCAGTCCACATTCGAAGTGCACTTGTTGGAAGAAGAATGAACAACCCGAGAGGATCAACGTGGAGCGATGAGGAAGTGGAGGTTTTGCTCGATTTATGGGCAGAGGACAGCATTCAGAGGCAGCTGAATTCCACCCATCGGAACGCCGACGTGTTTGCCAACATCAGCAGGCAGATGTTGGACCGTGGCTTCCAGAGAAGCATTGAGCAGTGCCGCGACAAAACGAAAAAAATCAGGCTGCAGTATCTCCGAGTTCGCGACCGACTGGGAAGGTCTGGTAGCTCGGCGGACGAGAGAGAAAGGTACTGGTGGTACTGGTGGTACGACGTGGTGGATCGCACAATTGGCATGAAGCCATCCTCTCAGCCGGTGGTTTTCGATTCCGATGCCGACGCCTCAACCCCTTCACCGTCCACGTCGACCTCCGAAGGCAGCCATATGGACACCCCGAGTAGCGTGGACGTCCCAGCAAGTGATGTGGAGAACGTGCTTCCGTGTGGTAAGTCAATGATATGATGGTAGATTACAGTTGCTTGTTTAAAGTTTGCTCCCTGTCGTCTTACTTAGACTACAGCAAGACGTGTCTATCTGTTATGGGACACAATCACCTTATCTCAGTCAATGTCGCATTATCATGCACAACTCGTCTGAAAACAATCTGTCTTGTTACCCGCTGAAATCTGTTGCTGACGATTTACCATTAGACTACATTAAACCCTTGCCAGGCTTATTTCAGTGAGGCCTGACCTTAGCTTGTATGCATCTATAGAGGTCTGATTTTCTGAGTTAGGCTAGTACTACTACTGCAGAGTTACAACTCCAACTTTCTGTTGGAGTAACAGCCTAATTGAATGTGAATGATGAAGTTCATACATTGTCACGCTGCGTGTTCGTCCTTGTAATTTCTGTTTTTTTATCTATCTCTTAAATAGACCCAGAGGCGAGGCCCACATCAGGAAGAAACCCAGGCCGCAAAAGGAAGTCGCGACAGGACCTCACAGACGCCATCTGCGGGTTCCTCGAGACACAAAAGGACCAGTACAGCCAGTATTTGGAGATCGAGGAGAAGAGGGAACAGCGTGAGCGAGAGGAAGCACGCGCTGAGCGGGAGGCAGCACACGCTCGGTGGGAGGAAGGACGCATTGAGCGGGAGGCGCTGGCACGCCGGCGAGAAGAAGCGCAGGAGCGACAGCGAGCGGATCAGCAGAGGTCCAGAGATGACTCCAACAGGCTGCTGCAGATGATCGCTTCAAAACTGTTTGGCACACCAGATCCCACTACCCACACACCAACCACACAACCATCACAGCACACATCACATCCATGACATCCATCAACATCCTTCCAGCACCAGCACTCCTCCCCTCCTCCGCATCCACCATTCCAGCACTCTTCCCCCCCTCCACACTTGTCATTCCAGCACTCTTCCCCCCCTCCACACTTGTCATTCCATCACACCTCCCCTCCTCCACACTTCCAGCACTCACCTGCGCCACATACCTCAAACCCGTGTTCCCCACCTGCACAGATGGACACCCACCCAGGCACCTCTGGACAATATTATAATCTTTAATTCATTGACTGTTCATTGACAGCGCCTTATTAATCGCAATTCATGTTCAGAATTGGCCTAATCCTGTTCACGTGTGTGTGTGTTGTATCCTTTTTTTTTTTAGTTATTGGTGCATTTGTTCGTGCTTTAAGTAGACTACTTATATTAAACTTTTGGTAATTTGCACAACTGTCTCTGTCTGTCAGTTCTTGGAAAGGGCCTAGGGTAAAAAGGGTGAAAGGTTTGCTTTGAAAAGTATGAACCCCCCTGCACCATTGTACCTGCATGCCAGCTCTTCACACCTGTAAGCCCCTCCACCCCCTTAACAACCATTATGCCAATGTCCCCATTAACCTTCCATTGTCGGAATGTATCTCCCATCCCTTCACACCTGTGACCCTAAACAATGCCCTGAAGTATGGAACAGGTAACCCCCGTCTCCACCATATTATATTGCCAAAGGGGGTGCCGGCGTGGCTGAGAAGAGTTGAGTACGGTACTCAACTCTTCTCAGCCACGCCGGCACCCCCTTTGTTGCTTTTGTCCCTAATGTTGCACATAACATATTTTCCTGCAGTGGCTTGGATGTATCAAATCTGTGTTCAAATAGTCGACATAGCCCCTGTGTTACTGTAAAACTGTTGTTTTAAGTGCAACAATTGTCATTACACTGCTGGTTAGCAACAAAGGCTCCGGTAAGGATGAGTACTTAAAATGTTTATTCACACATGTACATTGTCAAAACACTGAACAAGGCTAGTATACACAAGTGTATGATAAAAGTGGGAAACATTAAGGCAATGCAAAAAAGGAGCACAGGGCATCTCTTGTTGTTGCACCTGCAACTGTATTCTCCTGCACAGAGTTCCAATCAGTGGTGTTACCATCCCCGCCAGAAACATCATCATACTCCTTTGTGGACCTCACAGAAGTTATGCAAAACACAGCAAGCAGTGACTGTGGTGTTGATGTTGGAAAACATGGCCATCATAGCGTTTCAATTAAGCTCCCTCCACCTTCCTTTAAGGCGCCCAAATGCCCTTTCCACAGTCATGCCGTGCTCGACTGAGACGGATAGTTAAAAGTGCTTTTGTTGCTGCTGTGTTGCACCGGCTTCCTGCATATGGTTTTATCAACCATGAAAGGAGTGGGTATGCTCCATCCCCCAGCATCACCACAGGCACATCCACACCCATGATGTGCTCTGTGATGTTGGGAAACAGTGTGCCTGTTTGCCCCTTTTTGCATAGAGAGGAATTGGAAAACACTCGCGCGTCATGGACCCTACCTGGCCAGCCCACATAAATGCTCCAAAATCTGAGGCGCGGTGGTCGACCACAGCCTGTAATATGGGAGAATAGAAACCTTTACGGTTGTAGTAATCTGAGGTGAACTCAGATGGTGCCAAAGTACCTATATGCGTGCCATCAATTGCACCACCACACTGCGGAAAACCATACAGATCACGGTACCCTTGGATAATTACTTTGAACTCCTCTTCAACATTGGGGTAGCAATAAACTGCGGCCTCATTACTTGAGCTATCACTTTGGTGACCCGCATTACAATGTTACAGGCAGTTGAAAGCCCAACACCAAACAGATGTGATATAGTCCGGAATTCAACATTTGTTGCCAATCTCCACAGACATATCGCCACACGGTGCTCGACAGTTAATGGAACTCTTACTACGTAGACAGTCTGTAGATGAGGACGAAGTATATTGCAGAGTTCCATGAATGTTGTCCTTCTCATTCGAAAATTTGCACACCATTCCACATCTCCCCACGTCCCAAGGATATGTTGCCACCAAACACCAGATCTGTCGCGAGTCCAGACACGCCTGTGGGACAGTGGAAAGAACATAACACGGGATATTTAGCCGACATGTCCATTGGAGACTCTACAAGAGCGGTTATCGCTTTACGTTCTCTAAATAAGTGTTTATCTGTCGCTAAAGGCGGTTTATGACACTCACCGTGATGGCTTCGGGTATAAGTTGACCAGTAGAAATAGGAAATCAGCCAACTGTTTTCTTTGCAGTGCGTCAAATCGCCGTCTTCTTTCTCTACGCGCTCGAATTCTTGAGCGAAGTAACTTTCTGCCTGTGTATGTATTCAGCATATTGGTTCCATAGTCTCTCGAGCAATTTGGGTCGTCAACATCTTTGGTTGTCCATGTCTTCGTCAACTTGGTTTGTGTTCCTCAGCAATCTTGGTTCGTGCCTTCGTTTATCAAACGGAGAAACAACATTCTTCTTGCGTCCATCATTGTGAGAAGTGTGTTGTCTTTTCCGCCGTCGCTCGCCATGGTCGCTTAATTTATGACGGTAGGCTAGTATCCCTCACCTCCTTTTTCGTTGGGTTCGTTCGTTAGTGACACGATTCTTTTGTTTACCGCCATCTGCTGTTTGGGTGCTGCCTGTATGGACCACATGTCTATGGTATGGACGAGTCAAGCACGACTGCAGGTACGGGCGATTTCAAGTCCATGTGAAAGCAAACCACTAATCCCTTTAGGCTTTTTGGCCATGTTACAAAAACAGAACGGGCCATACATTAGAAAGTGCCCTTAATCCCTTTTGGCCATGTTACAAAAACAGAACGGGCCATACATGAGAAAGTGCCCTCAAAGACTAAAAAATTCTACAGCTTTCATTTCGGCCCGATCCTCTTTCGATCCAAAACCAGCGACTGTGCTGAATCAAACATGTTCCTTGCTTGTTACCCTCTCAGCAACAACGAGCAATACATTAACCACATATGCAGGGTTGCCAGGTCAGTCAGAATCAGGTCAATTTAGGTTATCATGATCAGATCCCACCATTGTTTTCTTATGCTTATATGAGCTGTATGTTTATGTTTGCTGTCTTGTTAAGTACATTGCTTTGTGTAATTAAAAAAAAGAAAATACATTTATTATATATATTATATATATATAATATATATATATATATATATATATATATATATATATATATATAATATATATTATATATATATATATATATATATAATATATATATATATATATATAGGCCTACATAAAGAAAATACAGCACTCTTGGAGGCCGGCTCCAAGGTCCCAAGGCATGCTATTTTATAGATGCTTTTATATACAGTGCTTGAAGACGTTCAAGAAATTCAGCCTTGGTGCAGAATTACAGCCACTACGAGCCAGTCCCACAATGAGCTTTCCACAAACGTGGCGTTTGTGGAGGTGGGTCAAGGTGGAGTGTGGGGTTGTGGCCCTGAGCTGCTTGAGGCCACATGGTTCCATGCGCTTGTGTTTAGTGGATGTATGTAATGGCGGGGCACACACAGCTTTTGGCCGTGTTCTGTAAATATTCTAGAATACTCCGGGTGCTCCGGCGGGAGTCCTAGAGCTCTATATCTAATATATTATACAGATATCAATATTTATAAAACGGAAAGGTGAAATCCGGCGATCTGATTGGCTGTTGACCGTGGTATATTGAGCATATACCACGGCTACTATTCTAAAAAGCCTTATCGCAGCATATCATTCCGCAAGCAACAATGTCTCCATGGCAACAACCAACTGTTACAGTAGGAGGCTAGGTAGCAAAAGTAGCCGAAGTGTTTGACAAGGTTAATAAATTGACTAAATTCGTTGAATTGACATGTTTAAGGTTAACTTTCACCTCCGGATAGGGTTAACAATGGTAGAGGGGACTGAGGAGTGAGAAAAAGAGACATGCAGAGCTAACGTCCGGAAAGGAGGGACTATTTTTCATAATGGGGCTATTTTATCAGTTAGGTAGGCTAATTTGTGATATTTTTTTTTTGTACCTGAAATTGATTGCGTATTCCTCTTTCATATTGCCGTTATTGGTAACCGTTTTATAAAAGCAATAGATCACTCCAGTCCGTGGTATATGCTCATTATACCACTCCAAGGGGGTTGTCGTCCCTCAGCTTCGCGTCGGGCCGAACAACGCCCCTTAGCCGTGGTATAATGAGCATATACCACGGCCTGTCGTGATCTATTGCTTCAAATATATTATCACGGTCAAAAGCTGTGTACGACTCCAGACGATATTTTGAATCTCAGGGAGTCAAAGCCAAAGTTCCTTTGCCCCCAATTCCTTCAACCATGGCTGAGATATCCCCTACTACGAGTCTCGTTGTGAAAATACCAGAGACAACCCGACGTGTTATGCTGCATAACAGCAGAACGGTTATCCAAATAACAAAGTGTACAACACTTGCGTTAATGTGTTTTCACCCACACATGACGTGACGCTCGCAGCTCATCGTCTCATTTGAGGGTCCAATTCTCTGGGCAGGCAAGGCAGAGAAAGGGGAGGTAACACGGTCACTTATGACGTCATATGGCTCCAAATTCGAAATCGGAGGGTCTTGAGCTTTTTTTTTTTCCAAAAGGCTGAGCAGTGCTTGTTTTACACCCAACACTATTCCTAGCTCCTTGAAGAACGTAGGCAGACTAGGAGAACTCGTGTTAAAAAACCTCAGTGAAATTTTCCTGCCATGAGACCTTTAAAACCAACACAAACAGCTGAGTCGTTTGTCAACAGGAAGTTTTTATTCATACGTCCGTCGTGTTTATTCAAATTACAGTAATATACCAGCGCTGGCCAGACAGCTGAACTACTTGAAGCAATCAGGTTTCAAAAGGATATTTTTTTTGTCTTTGTTTTTTTTCTTTTATCATCTTGCAACAGAAAAAAGCACATATGCCATGAGAGGATGTGATGTAGAGTGAATAGGGGAGGTAGGGTTATACGTCTGGTCTAAACAAAACAAAATAAACTTTTGAATGGTGTACATGTTGTAAAAGGAGTCGAATATGGCACATTTGGTCCACGTTGATAGTTGTATCATCTCGTCATTTTCTAACATGTATTAAACTAAATAAAACAACATAGCTCAACAGATCGTAAGTGTGTTTTGTCTTTTTTTCTGAAGCACAGCGTCATGACAGATTCAGAACACAAGGGGGCCCTGGCTCTTTAAGATACTTTTACGTCATCCGTTTCTCAGCCAATCATTCGTTTCTATTCTCCCTGGTACTGACTCCATGTTTCTGTACGGGGTGGAGCTCGATGGGTGATTGACAGGGATGATTTTGGACATTCACAGGAAGTAGTCTGGAGTGCGTCTGGTCACATGGGGCTCTCCACGGCGAGGAGCAGGGTCGAACTGCAGGCTGAAAGTCGAGAAGGAGCGCCATTAGATTGAGGAGTCATGCCTCCTTCCCTCGGATTGGTTGGTTGAAAAGACTAGTTTTAAATGAGTTACACTTCCTCCACTAGACTATGGCTTGCTTGTTCCACATTAATACTATTTCTGCATTAACATAGCACCAGTCAGCCTACATTCTCAGAGTCGTGTATGCAACAGTTTAGTATATAAAGTGTATTTTAATGGGACTTCGGCTAAAGTAAATCCTAGTACTTACATCCTTTGTATCAAGATACAAAAAGAAAAGACAGAAATGACTAAAATTAACAGCAGGGGTTAGTTAGTGCAAAACCCTGTAACCAAAGATCTCATCTGAACTGTGTTCGGCCCCCGTCAGTGAAACGCCACCCTTGGCATCCCTCCAAGTAGTTTACTACTTACAAAGAGTATTTGAGAGTGTCATCCAGTTCCATGATGGCTGCCTGGTTTCCACAGCGGTAGCAGTAGTTTGGAGCACTGAAGATGGTCACCACGTTCTTATCATGACCCCAGTTGTAACCCTGGAAGAGAGAAACAGGCCATTACTCAACACGAGCCACCATCTCAAACTACTATCAACAAGACATTTAATTGCACCAACCATCTACGGTAAATTTCGGACTATAAGCCGCGCCTTTTTTCCCAATTTTTCGATTTGGCGGCTTATATAAGGATGCGGCTAATCTATGGGTTTTTACAGCTAACGGCCACTAGAGGACCTCCTAAATCTATGGATTTAGGAGGTTACAGTCCACCAACTTTAACTCTATGGACTCTATGACCGGTCCGCGCCCGCCCACCTTTAAGCGGCGGGCTCCAGCAGGAAAAGCTTGAGGCCGGAAAAGAGTGAGACAGGTAGCGTGCAAAAGTAAAAGTGGAACCGAGAGTGGTACAAGAGACAGAACGAGAGCAAGACAGACATTACGAGAGCGAGACAGCCATCTCTTTCCCGACAATCCCCTCTGTGCACGAACCCTATATTTAAACTCGAGCGAATTTGTCGCAGTACAAATCCTTGTGAACGCGCTCGCCTGTGCATGGCGAAAGTGTGGCGCACGACAAATTAAAACTTGTCGCCGGTTTTCTCTCGCGAAAAATTTGCCGGATATGCGTCTCTACGTTCACTTTGTATGAGATCTTGTCGCCCCGTTGTGTTTGGTGTGAACGGTAAACGTTAAAACACCGGCGGCTTATAGTCCAGTGCGGCTTATATAGGTACACAGTCAATTTAGCTGCTGCGGCTTATACTCCGGTGCGCCTTATAGTGCGGAAAATACGGTACTCAATCCGGTAAAACCAAAAAAGACTGAATATGCCTTTGTTAGATGTCAAGCCATTTCACATTGGGCTTCCCCCAAATCCCAGCCCTTAACGGCGGTTAGCATTTTGCTAGAAGCTAGTCCGCTTTTGTTGCTTTTGCCTTGATATGAGTTAGACAGCTTTTCATTATTGTTTTAACTTCTCACGGCAAGAAGATGTAAAACCATGATGACCCATCCCAACATCATCATGATCCCACAAGAGGTCAGCTACTCGAATCTGCAGCCCTATCCTCCAATTTAAATTAAAAGCCCTGCAACCCCATGCTGGGGTTTACAAGCACATTTCTGGGATGCTGATAAGGACGTGAGGCACCGGCGACTGGGGTCGTGGCTTACCTCCATGACCAGCTGATGGGCACGGGACACCAGCGTGAGCCCGTTGGCATGGTTGAATGTCTCAGAGATGTCCTGGCCAAAGGTGTAGCCGGCGCCTCGAGGAGAGATACCCCAACCGCCGCGGTCATCAGGATCTGACCACAACAGGTCACACATGGGACCCTGCCGGACAAACACAATTATTATTATTTTTTTTTAATCGAAAGAAGGACGTAGAATGCATACGAGAAATAAAAATAAATACGTGGGTAACATTTATGAAACCTATCCACAGAAATCTAAGTGGACTCAAAACAGATTCAACTAGCGCATGCTGAATGAATTGAACAGCAGAGAGTTTCGGCAATCTCACGGTCTCTTGACTCAAACAGTGTCTGCTGCTTTGGCTTGTGGTCTCTCTGGTGCTCTGAGCTAAAAGGACTAAAATATCTCCTGCTCTGCTTGGGAACTGAGACTAAACTCACAAGAAGCAGCTCTGAGGTCAGTAGATGTTTCCTCAGGCTACAGGGAATAGTTGCAGCTGGGGGGTTAGGGTTACAACAAAGCCCAACGGTGCACAAGAGCCTTTATGGGACGAAAACAGATCGGCACTCGCCCACACCCCAGGACACACTTCATGCTTAAACCCCCCCCTCCCCACGCCAAATAACTTGATGCAGATCCATCGAAGTTTGTACACGTCTCCAACACACCCGAGTGGTTGTTGCCATAGCACATTAGGATTTGATCATATGAAGGACAACAAGGCGGTCTGGGTCCCGGATGCACCCTCATGTAGGCACTTACTGACTATCCCGGTATGACTACTTTGAAACGTAAACGTGCTTTCAGAGTCAAGAACAGCGTTTTCAGTTGAGCATCCCCTGAGACGATCCAACCCCAGTCCTGGAACATTCTTGGGGTCAATATGATGAAGAATTGTGCTAACCTCATGTGGGACCTCTTGCAGGCGGTCCAGAGCTCGTATATGATCCAGAGTGTCTATAGAAGGGGAAAGACCCCCGTGGAGACAAAAGATCTGGGATGGAGACAAAAGCAAAAAGGGGTTGTTGATTTTAGAGAACAGTATCATTATTTTTGTACATTATTTAGTCTGCAACTAGAATTACAATGTTTGTTTTTAAATTAATCTACATGACAGAATTCAATTCATTTGATGGCAACATTGGTTAAGTAAATATCTTAGCAGTCTGCAAGTGTCTCACCTGTCCATCTACCAGGGCTGTGAGAGGCAGGTAGTCAAAGAGATCTGTGAAGTACTTCCAGACATTGGCGTTGCCATACTTCCGGAGACATTCGTCGTAGAAGCCATACACCTGTGTGATCTGTCGCGACTCATGGTTCCCACGGAGGATGGTGATTCGCTCCTGAAAACGCACCTGGTAGGGTGGAGGCAAACAGGTAGTTCAGCACTGGAGAAATGGCTACTTGACTCCTAGCTCGAGGTAGGTAATCCTCTAGCCGAGGGTTAGTTTTTCCAGATGAGATTGAGGAAAAGTAAGGACGTTTCGCATCGTTCCAAAGACCGTGTCGAAGACCTTTATTGAGCCACCTCAAGTCTGCTATGGCAACAGGCCCTGACCCTAGTATTCTTTACAAACCAACAGAGCAGTCAATGTAATACAACACTTAATTACATTTCAACTTCCCCTTTCCTCACTTTGGTTGATGAAACCGTTTCAAAGGGATTAGTCCATTAGTAGGCTCAGAGTAATTAGAGTACCTCCACTTGATTACGGCTCACTAGGCCACTACTGCAAGAACCCTAAATGTTAAACACAGTAACATAGAAGATCAACATAAAATCTCAACAAGGTACGTTGAACAGATACAGGAACAAGTTGATAAGCTTAGTTTACACACACAAAAGACAAGACGATGACACAAGTGAGGGCGCAAAAGGTTTGACCTTCTCTGAGCTCTCCCGTTTTCCGGAAATTATCATGTCTCGTGATTTACTTCAGTTGATCATTTCCTGCATCAACCATGGGCATTAATTTGACCCACCGTCTATTTCATTAGCTGCGCTTTCTTCTGTACACCATCGAAAATATAGTCATGCATCATCATGACAATCTTTTTCTGCACCATCATCAAAATATTTGGCTCACCGTTATGTCAGATAATGTTTCATGAACCACACACAGTAGAAATGGTTGCAAGTGATGAGCCATTACGAGCCCGCCATGATCAGACAAGTTCAGGCTCAACCTCTATCAGACATGAGTGAGCAGCAAACGTCGCCCACGTTCGGAATCCCTTTGTATTCGTTCTTAATCACCATACCACAAATACCACCCGCGAGTTACCTTTAAAGTGACGAGCAGTGTGACCGTCTCCACGGAGTAGTAGCCTCTGTCAACGTAGTCGCCCATGAACAGGTAGTTGGTGTCGGGAGACTTCCCTCCAATCTTGAACAGCTCCATGAGGTCGTGGAACTGCCCGTGCACATCCCCACACACTGTGACGGGGCATCTCACCTGGAGAACAGCAAAACGGCACACGCAACCAGTGTCAGCAGCCCTGAACACGCCATCTAATTAACACGACAAAAGGTGGTGGTGGCGTTTCCTCCCATACTGCTCGGGTAGAGCACATTGGCCAAGTACCGAGGGCTGGACAGTGGTCTGTACTTTTGGCTCACTAGTAAAACACAGTAATGCTGCCTTTTTCTTATTTGGCACCAGCTATGGCCTCCTTGGGTCATAGCTTCAACTGGTATGAAACCTAACATCCTGTGAATACTTGGCTAGTCCAAGACCAGACCAGACTATCGCCTACCCTTTCTTCCCAAATAGAAAGAAACTGATCTGCTGACTCATCACATATCTCCAACCGCAAGGGCAAGTCAGAGGCTCGGGGCTAATCTGCTGTGTTATTTATCGGGTAAGTGCGTTGGGTATCATAATGGAATGCAACTGATCTAACCGGTATTAAAGTGTAAGCGACCTTCCAGCCTGATTAGAACAGGAGATTTCAAACGTGTGTTTTGGTCAGAGAGGTCAAGAAAGGAGGAGGGGTGTGTTATCCTTATTGTTAGAACTCACATTAACTTTGTGCTACCTTGTCACAGTTCGTCTTTCACAAACATGGTTTGCATAGACTTCAAAACATAGGATTTTGCTCCCGTTTTATCTAAATGACGATCTTATTTTGGGGACCTTGACCAAATTGCATTGATTACTTCATTGCCAGTCATATAAGACATATATAATCACGTCTTAAACAGATTTATATATTTTCAGATCTTTACTACAGCCACACCCTTATTTGCATACACAATGAAAGTCAGTTATAAATCCACCATAAAACATGGTGGAAGGTTTGATATCCCTCTCACCTCCTGGACGTTTGACTCCTTGGTCAGAATCTCCTTGGCCTAGGAAAGAAAAACAAGGCAGTTCAACGTAACTCATTCTTAATTGAAATCCAGCTTTACATTATTATACATTATAGTTTACCCGTTGTTCTAATGATCCAAATATATACACTTAAACCCGAATTTGAAACTTGCATTATACAAATACTTTAAAATACTTTTTTGCATTTTTAAAGTAAAAGCTGGTTCATAATGTCAACAATTAGGAGCAAATTGAATAGAACAAATTTACATCACCTTTGCCTTAGAATTATTAAATGGAGAACACTACAAACATGCATTAAACATCAGAACTGGTGTTTCAAACGCCAGAATGAAACCTTATAAAAACATATCTACGATTGCAACTACCGAGTTAAGTCTAAATTATATAGATTTTGAAAGCCATATTTTCTTTTCAGCAGGTGAAGTACGTATTATGATTCAAATAATGTGAGAATATTTGTATAAAAACCACTAGTTGCTATAGCATGTTGACACTGCATTTTCCAACCCCGAGATGTTCTAGATAAAAAGGTTAGGTTGATGGCAAAACGGGATATAACACACACTCACACACACCCACACAAAACAATAAGTGTGGAATTCTGATCCTATTTATCCATGAACTGTATTGTCATTTCGACAAACTACAAGTACCACGAACGTCGCTGAGGGTGGTTTGTTTCTTGGATTTCAATGGCATGCCAAGCAGGTATTAGGAATAATGCATTTTCATTTTCTGATCAGGCATAGAGCCACGAAAGAAGTTTTTTTATATGCAATCAGGGGAACCTTTTATTTTAAAAGCTACTACAGTATAAAGTGTAAACGTGTAATAACACATTCAGTTCCGAGCATCTGGGACGAAATGTGCACACAACTTTGATGATCGGTCGAATTAAAGCATACACATCTTAATAAGTAGGCCGAAATGTGGGCCCGTCTAATTGATAGAACATATCGATTCGATTGCAACCAAGGGCCGAACACGGATGGGTGGGCAAAGTGTGATTCATACAATGCATATATTTGTATATAAACCTACGTCACCACTAAATATAAAAGCGTGGATGAGTTTTGAAACCTGTTCATTGAGCAGGTTATCAAACCTGACTTACACCGAATGGACCCGTAGCCGCCTTGATGAGGCTTCCAGGAATTAGTCGAATCCGGTTTCGCAATACAGGCCATATTTATACACGGGGAATTTCTGAACAGAAAATAAATCAGTTAATTCGCACATACCTTTTCGCAGAGTGTTCTCACTTGGTTTTCCGATAACTGTTTACAGTCATTTAGCTGTTCGATCCATTGGTCTAATTCTTTCGTAAAAGATTTGTCTTCCATGACAGCCGTGGTGGGTTGCTAAGCTAGCTGAGTTAGCTTCCTTCTATTCACTTAGCCGTTAGCTCCCCGTACTATTAGCCCGATCTAGTCCCGCCAAACCGGTCACAAAACGCACAACAAGATCAAACTATGAAGACCCAATCATTTAACCTATATCATTATAAATTCATCCACGATCGTTGCTACTGTACAGAAATAAGCAATAAGCACACGGGGGTCGAGTGTATCGAGGTTCCCCGATGCGGCAGAGCGTCGTCCGGGAGAGAGTAGCGGCGTCACACGGCTAGCCGACGTGCTAAAAGAGCTAGCTGTGATAACATACGGGGATTTGAGCGTTTATTGTGCCGGAGCGCCGCCCTGCAGTGTTACCAAATTGGGCGGGAAATCAGGCCCAATCTGGCAACACTATCGCCCTGTCGAAGGGAGGGCATTTGTTGATGCCAATGGCCGAGCCTATTCTCAGATGGGGCCGTGAGATCAAAGCGACAGTTTCCGATATAATACATTAATTGTCTCAGAAATAGCCCCCAACTTTGTTGATAGAACAAAGTCTATCAACACTGTTCTGCATCTACCTCATGTATATTTCAAATGTTCAATTCCAATATTATTTTTATTAATATATTGCCACCATTGCACTGAACTGCCTTGCACTGTATTTATATTGAAATCTAAAATCTCTGACCGTATATTATTGACTGCACTGATATTGCACCATTTCTTCCCCTTATATTGTTTCTTCCTCTTATATTGTTATTGTATATACTTTTTTGCAAATTAGTATATTGTATTGTATTGTTATACTGTATAATTAACAGTATATTTATTTTTCGTACTGTTCTTTCTGTTTTTGTGTTTTCTTCTTTATATATTAACAATAGGTTAAGTGTTGAGTGTTGTACTTTGAGAGCAAAGGGTTAACTGAAGTGAAATTCCTTGTTTATTACGCAAACCTGGCCAATAAACGCTGAATCTGAATCTGAATTGTATAATACCTATTCGTCGTCATAGTTCGTTCTAAAATAGCTTGATTTCTCTCGCGACGCCACGTCAATAGATCTGCAACACAGCTGTACCTTGGTTGGCAAATATTCTTAATCACGTAATATGGTGAGTTATGGAGTAATTGTAGATGTAAAATTAGATTTTATATTATATATATCTATATCTATATCTATATCTATATCTATCTATCTATTATCTATCTATCTATATCTATCTACTATCTATCTATCTATCTATCTATTATCTATATATATATATATATATATATATATATATATATTATATATATATATATATATATATATATATATATATATATATATATATATATATATATATTATATATATATATATATAATGTGTATGCTTCTGACTTCCAAAGTTCCAAAACTTGGAATTTGCAGGCAGCAGTCGAAATTTGCAGGCACCTTCGATGGTAGGCGGTTTCTACTATTAATTACAACTTTTGAGCAAAATACTCAACGTGCCATTAAGCAAAACAATACAGTTACAGTGGGTTATGTTTTGAAGTATCATTAACTTGATCTTATACATACATTCCTTTACTGCAGGCCCCGCACCACTTGGACGCACCCATTCGGGGTATGCCGTGCTATAAATCGAGGGCTCTCGTTGTCGTCCTCCATCCGAGCAGATCTCGCGAGAAGTCAGCCATATTTCTGCGTGGTTTATAGCAGCCAGGGAAACTGCTACCACAATATATATCTGGATAAGCGTATAAATGTGGTCTTAAAGACTCTGTCGATAAAATATGGCGTATCTTACTACAAATCCCGCGGATAAAGAGAGGTAGGCAAAAATCTTATCGTTGGCCTATTCACGTAGCTATAGTAATGTGATCGTTAACGGTGGTTCGAGCAGGCTACGTATGTAGCCTCAACCCAGTAAGGATACGTGTGACTAAACTTGCTGTTTGACAAACAGCTGTTTGAACCTCAGAAATGTGTATGATATAATTTAATCAAACTTGATCATTATTGTCTGTTGGTTAGATATGATTGCCGCAGGACAACTTCTGGCCAGTTGTAGATGTGGTGGTGGTGGTTGCGCCATGTTTTAAATGCAAATTACATTTGACTAACTTTGGCCTTTATGCCATTGCCATTTGTAACTGCGATGAAGCTCGTTTCTAGGTCAAAACAAATAATGAACAATAGTACAGTAGACATTTAAAGAAAGATAGGTATTAAATGGGAAGTGATTGAAGCGCAGCTATTCAGAGCCTGTTCTGATGTGGTCTACGGCCATGATCGCCTTATCCATTATAACCAATAACTTTGAATACCAATCAAAGGATCAAGCTTTTGAGTCTCCCCGCATACAATGTGTTGAGATCTATGGTTTACTAATTGTTGTCAGTTGTGAGTTTTTTCTAATACATTTAGATGGGTTAACCGTGCGATGCTCATTTTCTTGTGATTGTAGGTTTATTTGTGTGTATCCAGTCTACCTGAACAGTAAGAAGACGCTGGCAGAGGGGCGACGGATCGCGGCAGAGAAGGTAAGGCCACTCACAAGGGTCAACTTGATTGTAATGGAACTGTTCTGTCTGCTTTTAGGCTACAATTAATTGCAACAAATAGAACTGTTGCTGTGTTATTTCATATTTTTGTATTGCAGGCAGTGGAAAATCCTTCCTGTTCAGAGATCAAAGATGTACTAAGTGCAGCTGGGCTCAATGTTCTTTTGGAGGTAAGGCAATCATACTACTATTCAATATTCAGCAAATTCACATCACCATCACCATCCCTGTTTTTAAAGTTACTGTATGGTGCAATGGGCTGCTTTCCCATTAGCACTGCCACCCATGTCCTCTGGTTTTCCATACAAACTGATGTCTGGGGTTGACCCGAATGGACCGCAGATCCCCTGGCCAACTCCCCAGCCTTATTTGAGCTATAGTAACATCACGGTTACCTGATTGGATGTAACGACGGCGTCATAAATAGTGCACTATAAATTGTGTCATCAGTGGTTACTGTGCTTCAGAATCATGCTCCTTATTTAAAATTCCCCTTACATACCACAAGAACCAGACCTGCCTTTTTCTGCTGTTTGATATGAATGTGTTATGTTTGCATACAGAACCACATGCACCCCAGGGAATGGAACAGAGACGCACAGTTCAGAGGTCGGGTCAGAGTTCAACTCAAACAGGAAGACGGCAGCCTCTGTCAAGACAAGTTCACGTCGCGTAAGTCTGCGTACTGAGTGTCTACTGAGTGTCTACTGAGTGTCTACTGAGTGTCTACTGAGTGTCTACTGAGTGTCTACTGAGTGTCTACTGAGTGTCTACTGCGTGTCTGTCTCTAGGTACACATGGGTTGTGACTCTTGAGGTGTAACTGAGCTCATGTGTTCTGTGTGTCTCCAGGTAAAGATGTCATGTTTTACGTAGCAGAGATGATTCCCAAGTTGAAGACCCGCACCCAGAAGAGTGGAGGAGGAGACTCTAACTCCCAGCAGGCTGATGGAGGCAAGAAGAACAAGAAGAAGAAGAAGTAGTAGTGGTCGTGGTGGTGGGAGTTATTGTAAAGGAAATATGGTTGAGGTTTTATTTAAACAGCATTTGTCAGCAACATTAACTGACTTCATAGGAGCGGTGGAAGTTGTTTTTGTTTGAAGAGGATATTTTGGTTCTATATTTCCTGAATGAGTGTCAGTGTTTGTACTGCCTAATACCGGGCTGCTAGTATTTTTTTTTTCATTTCATTCCTGGGAAAGTGGAAAATTTGAATAAAAAGGTTTTTCAATATTGGGTGTTGTTGGTTTCTTCCATGTTTTCTGTAAAGTGCTAATGGATGAAAAGCTGATTATACCCCAACTTCCACCAGCAGTTGTGGTTCAAATGTAAACATTGCATCTGGATCACAACATTTAGTTGTTTTGGTTAATCCTTCTGGAACCAGGTAACACATATATCTATAGATCTCCTTATACAGGGCATAGCTGACCTCTTGTATGATCACAATCTGTTCTTAAACATTTTCCCTGAAAAAAAATAGCCCTTTCTCACTTGGCCTTTTAATCATGTTTTAATTTCTAACCGGCTATATTGAATTTGGTAAAAGCATTAGACACTACGTTTACTATAAAGAAATGCATTTGGGTGCTCTAACATGAACTTGTCTTTTCTTCTTCAATTAGTCATTTTATATAACAGGACTGGGCCACTGCAGTGGCGGAGACTGCTTCCATATCTAGATATCCCTGTTTTGTTTTCACAACATAACCTGGGCCAGCTCTGTGTTGTGTAGTCCTAGTAAACCAACAAATTATACAGGGAAGGTAGAGTATCCATACATCTCATTATACCTCACAATCTCAGTATGAGGTATGCACTCTTTTCAGCCAATGTGTACAGCCAAGTCTTCATAACCATCTCATTACAGTATAATCCCATATCTTTTCTTGTTTGAATAGCATCAACCTAATTGTACTGTAATATTCTGTCAACGTTAAACGATGTACAGCATGTCTGCATATTATCAATCTTTTCGCTCAATACCCTAAACCAACATATGCAGTAAACTCATTGGTCATAACGTCCGAATGACAATGTTTTCTCTCGAACACTTACACAGCACGCCTCATCTGCAGCGGCTCGCTTCTGAGCAGAACAGCGACGTTTAGTGGCGGAGTGGAGCCATTACATGAAGTAATGCCTTGTAATGGCTGTGTTTAACTGGCTCCGTGATGAGGTGTGGGCCGAGTGCTGCATTTTGGGAAAGTCTTATAACTACCGAAGAATGTCTGGTGCTCTTGCCATGGCAAACATAGCCAACACATTACTTTTTACTTTGGCCATTGTATGCCCTGGATCTGATGCAGAGGGAAACATTGGAATGCTGAAGACAAACAAGTCTGTACTGCTGCTGTTTCGGTGGGGTGTTGACAGGAGACTGGAGGGACCGACTCCTTGACAGAAGCGACAGGTTAGGTCAGAATGGAACGCATTCCAGAGTTCTGATCGGATCTTCAGAGTCTGCGGACCTTTCACTAAGAGTCGTGTGCGTCAAAGGCAAGGGCTACCGCTCTTGCAAAGTTTAGTGAGTTTTATGCTTCTAGTAAACTGATTATGAAACACAAGTTAACCAAGCTGTCTTAATTTGTTTCCACGCATATTAACAGTTAACATATACAGTGAAGAAAATAAGTATTTGAACACCCTGCTATTTTGCAAGTTCTCCCACATGGAGGGGTCTGAAATTTTCATGGTAGGTGCATGTCCACTGTGAGAGATAATGTAAAAAGAAAAATCCAGAAATCACAATCTATGATTTTTTAACAATTTATTTGTGTGATACAGCTGAAAATAAGTGTTTGAACACCAATGTTAATATTTGGTAGAGTAGCCTTTGTTTGCAATTACAGAGGTCAAACGTTTCCTGTAGTTCTTCACCAGGTTTGCACAGACTGCAGGAGGGATTTTGGCCCACTCCTCCACACAGATCTTCTCTAGATCAGTCGGGCTTTCGCTGAGAAACACAGAGTTTCAGCTCCCTCCAAAGATTTTCAATTGGATTTAGGTCTGGAGACTGGCTAGGCCATTCCAGAACCTTGATATGCTTCTTACGAAGCCACTCCTTGGTTTTCCTGGCTGTGTGCTTTGGGTCATTGTCATGTTGGAAGATCCAGCCACGACTCATCTTCAATGATCTGACTGAGGGAATGAGGTTGTTCCCCAAAATCTCACAATACATGGCTGCAGTCATCCTCTCCTTATTATATTACAGTCGTCCTGTCCCATGAGCAGAAAGACACCCCCAAAGCATGATGCTACCACCCCCATGCTTCACAGTAGGGATGGTGTTCTTGGGATGGTACGCATCATTCTTCTTCCTCCAAACACACTTAGTGGAATTATGACCAAAAAGGTCCATTTTGGTCTCATTTGACCGCAAAACTTTCTCCCATGACTCCTCTGGATCATCCAAATGGTCATTGGCAAACTTAAGACGGGCCTTAACATGTGCTGTATAAGCAGGGAAAACTTCCGTGCCATGCATGATTTCAAACCATGACGTCTTAGTGTATTACCAACAGTGACCATGGAAACGGTGGTCCCAGCTCTTTTCAGGTCATTGACCAAGTCCTGCCGTGTAGTTCTGGGCTGATTCCTCGCCTTTCTTAACATCATTGAGACCCCACGAGGTGATATCTTGCATGGGGCTCCACTCCGATTGAGATTGACCGTCATGTTTAGCTTCTTCCATTTTCTAATGATTGCTCCAACAGTGGACCTTTTTTCACCAAGCTGCTTGGCAATTTCTCCGTAGCCCTTTCCAGCCTTGTGGAGTTGTACAATTTTGTCTCTGGTGTCTTTGGACAGCTCTTTGCTCTTAGCCATGCTGAATGTTTGGGTCTTACTGATTGTATGGGGTGGACAGGTGTCTTTATGCAGCTAACGACCTCACACAGGTGCATCTGATTCAGGATAATACAGTGGAGTGGAGGAGGACTTTTAAAGGCAGACTAACAGGTCTTTGAGGGTCAAAATTCTAGCTGATAGACAGGTGTTCAAATACTTATTTTCAGCTGTATCACAAGAATAAATTGTTAACAAATCATAGATTGTGATTTTTCTTTTTAGATTATCTCTCACACAGTGGACATGCACCTACTATGAACATTTCAGACCCCTCCATGATTTCTAAGTGGGAGAACTTGCAAAATAGCAGGGTATTCAAATACTTTTTTTCTTCACTGTAAATGACGGAAAATAGGGCATTTATTCTTAAAACAGACATAAAGGACCAGAACCAGCTTCAGCTTGGAAGATACATTCACAGGTTATCTAAATCCACACAAAGAACAGTGTTACTGATTTATTGACAAGTGATTGGCCCTATTCCTAATGATCAAACCAACTCTATAATCTCTCAGTATGCAGCCATTCAACTACACAGAAAATACAAGCCTAACCTTCTATCCCCCTTTTGCATGCATGGGAACCCCCAAACATCTCAGTGCCCCGCTCTACATAGTAAACTAAACAAGGGAAATGCTGGAGATGGTGGTCGAAGAGTTATATTGTTGGAGCCATCAGTGTAGTCTGAAGGAGACGGTAGAAGGGTTCCCTACATCTGCTCCTCCTCCTGCTCCTGCTCCTCCTCCTGCGCCTCCTCCTGCTCCTCCTCCTGCGCCTCCTCCTGCTCCTCCTCCTGCTCCTCCTCCTGCTCCTTCTCCTGCTCCTTCTCCGGCGCGGCCACCTTGGCTTTGCGGCTGTACTCGTCGTTGAGGCTCTTCAGATGTTTGTTTCTGTTCTCCAGACGCACCAGCCACTCGCCCCGCAGTCTGACAACACAGAGCAGGAGCGACCACAGTGACCGTCATGGATAATAACACTGTGACTACATGTAGGGCTTTTTCTCTTTGTCTTTGCAATGTCTTAAACAACACGTGTACAGACAAGTAACAAGACACTAACAGACGGACTGCAGAGAGACAAGCACAAAGACAGTCAGACAAATAAAAACATGGAGGGAGACAGATGGGCATGCAGGCGGACAGACAGGTAGAGCCACAGACTAGCAGACAGACAGAATGATAGTAGATTGATATTCATGCAGAATGACAGACCAACAGCCAGGCGGGCAAGTAAGAAGTCCAACTGACAGACAGATGATATGCTGCCTGTGTGAGCCAGCAGATCACTTTCACATCCCAGGGACAGCTGCTGGCTTATCACTGTGATATCCCCATTTTACCACCTTTTATTTCCCTCACCCTATCTGTTACACATTCACACGCGCGGCCACACAGGCACACATGGCCACACACATACAGACACAGGCACAAACAGTGTGATAGATAGATATGTAGCTGTTTGTTGATGAAACAAAAAGAACAATAGCGTGCATCAAAGGTCTCTTTACAGATATGTTGTTAATTTGTGTTGAACTGCATCAACATACAAAAGTTATGTGTGTGTGTGTGGCCGTTTGAGTGTGGCCGTGTTTCTAGGGCTTCCAAGACTAGATGTTGAGAATTCCAGGGCTTGTTTTAGCTTTGTTCTGTGTACGTGATGCTGGAGCTACAGACAGGGACACAACCCTTCCACATATTATTATTAATCTGGTATTCTGTTCTCTGATCAAATAATAACTCGGATAATCTTACTGACCTACCAGAGGGTCTGACTCTCACACACACACACTCACCCGTGAGCACAAGCACACACTCACACACATTCCTGCACATGCATGCACGCACACACACACACACACACACGCGCACACACACACACACACACACACACACACACACACACACACACACACACACACACACACACACACGCATACACAAACACACACACACACACACACACACACACACACACACACACACACACACACACACACACACACACACACACACACACACACACACACACACACACACACACACACACACAGCCTGACGCACACTTTCAAGGATTCACAATAATCTAGAAAGAGAGGGAGAAGGACAGATATAGGCATAAAAAAGAAAGCAAGAAGCAAATACGAAGTTGAAGATGCTTATAAATTAAGCCTTATCCTAATGCTGCATTAACTTCACTTCCTCCACCACCTCCAACTCCTCATTTCCTCTCCTTGCTTTGCTCACTGTAAGACCTCCCCTGCTTTTTTCTCCACCTTTAACACCCCTTCCTCTCCTCATCCACCTATAAAGGCTAACTATTCGTATTATTCAGACTTTCTCTCGACCTTGCACCAATAAGGGGTTCATTGGGCAATATGTCAGAGTGGAAACCTGAAATTCGAAACCTTCCTCTTGCCAAGTTTTCTTCCGTTCGTAGTCTTGCCATAAAGTCGCTGCCAAGAGAACTTGACCAAATTAGATTAGGACCAGTAGGAATGTATACAGGATACAGGATTTATCTTAATAATTCTTCTCAACCAAGCACTTCCTGTCCTGGTATGTAAAGATTGAGACCACTAGGGACGGTGCTTTGCAGGGCAACTCCCCCATTTACTCCATCTCATCCCCCTCTACCACCTTCTTCTCCTCCACCTCGAACACCATCTCCATTCACCTCCTCCACTGCACTCACACAATCTCACTCCCAACACCTTCAACACCTCCTGCTCTACAATCTCCTCCTCCTCCACCTCTAACCTCATCTCCTCGCCTCCTCCTCTACCTGTAACCCAATCTCCTCCTCAACCACCTCTTACACCATCTCCTTCTCCTCAATCTCTAACCCCATCTCTTCCTCCTCTACCACCTCCTCAATCTCTAACACATCTCCTCCTTGCAGGTCATCTTTCTGTGATCTGAACCCCACTGTGCGATGGCAGGAATGCTATCTGTTAAGCATTCTGTTAATCCCAACTTGTTGAATGACACACGCAGACACACACACACACACACACACACACACACACACACACACACACACACACACACACACACACACACACACACACACACACACACACACACACACACACACACACACACACACACACACACACACACACACACAAACTCACACAAAAACACGGTTCTCTCTTATTGTTCTGTCCGTTCTCTGGAATATATATTAATACTTCTGATCACTCAAATGCAATTTTGTTTTGCCAAACACATTTTGAATGTGGAAAATGTTTTCTTGTTTTATTTTCCAGATAACAAACGATATTATCCACATGTTTTTGTTTGTGAATTTAGTTCTCACTTTGTGTGTCTGCGTGTGTATTTGGCAATGTGCGTGTCTGTGTTGTGTATGCATTATGTGTGGGGAGTGGGAGTGTGATGTTTATATAGCATGTGCATGTGGTGTGTGTCTCTGTTCTGATCCCTGAGGTCTTGTAATGAGCGCTTCTGTTTTTAGACCCTGACTATTTACTGGAGGGTCACATGTATCCAGTTTGTCCATGTTTAATTTTTAACGGCGAAGTGGATTAGCAAGTCAGGCAAACATTGTGTCCCGCTCTGAACTCTCTGGTCTTACACTCCCGTTACTGTCATTACGATCGCCTCTGACTTGATGTGGCCAAGAAAGGCAATAAAGACCATCTGTTCTCGACGACAGTTGACATCAGGTGCGTGCCGCCATATGGGCAGGTGGGGCAGTGAATTACTTGCAAAAGCATGCTCCCAAAAAAATAGTTCCTCAGTAAATCATTGCTCAAAGTCTATTTTTAATAATGTATAATAATTCAATAATTAATAATGTATAATAATTCAAACTAATTTTGGTCTGTTGACGTCAAATTATGGATGATGGTGGCAATTCTAGTTGAGTTTAACGTGTCATGCAATGTTGGGGCAGGGCAGCTCAGCGGCCGCGTTCCTCCGTATGTTTATCGCATATCCCTGCAGGCTGCAATAAGAATTGCAATCCGCGCTAAAAGATGCCTATATGGTGGTAAAGTAGTCTGCCCCATGGTCATATTGTTGTTTTAACCCGAATTATTCCGCCAGTAGGCTATCTTTCGTCGTTTCTATATCAGTTTCTGAAATGTAGGGTCACCACACGCTACTGGTTGACATTACAGTTTCTCGCTAAAATGGGTCCAGTTTCTCGCTAAAATGGGTCCTGTTTCATTGCACCCAATGAAACAGACTTTCCAATCCCAAATGTGTCCGGTTCAGTAAGCGCTAGGGGGAGAGACTTTTCGTTCATATCAAGCGGGCTTGGCTGAGAGAAAGTTATGCATTGTAGCCTACAGCTTATTTCCGAGTCATTGAAGAGCGGAGGATAGCAGTTTCTTATTTAATAATTAATTTAATTTGCTGGAGTTTTATCGAACAGGGCAAGGCCGTGCCCATATGGGTAAATAATTGTTTTAGGTGTGTATCATGATGCATGGTCTACATTGAAAATGTTTTTGAAGAAGCAGAGCAGTCTTTATATATAAGCGGCCAGCCAAGGGGACATGATGATATGACATTTGACGACTATCAAAGGAAAATATAGTTTTGAGAATGGACATATTATGTTAATTTAAAGTTAGTCATTGTAGTTACAATAAATATCCCTGATGAAGGTCGAGCAGGTTGTGATGATGTTAACAGGTGAGGGGAGGTGATGATGTTAACAGGTGAGAGGGAGGTGATGGTTAACAGGTGAGGGGAGGTGATGATGTTAACAGGTGAAGGGAGGTGATGATGTTAACAGGTGAGGGGAGGTGATGATGTTAACAGGTGAAGGGAGGTGATGTTAACAGGTGAGGGGAGGTGATGATGTTAACAGGTGAGTGGAGGTGATGTGAACAGGTGAAGGGAGGTGATGTTAACAGGTGAGTGGAGGAGAGGTGATGATGTTAACAGGTAGGAGAGGTGATGATTTTAACAGGTGACTGGAGGAGAGGTGAGGATTTTTCCAGCTCTGCTTCGGAGATGTGATGGTGCCACAGATGAGAAGAGGTCATGTCTTAGGTTTGTTGCAGCACACACAACAGGTACTGACTTTCTCAACGCGCTCTTCGACTTCCTCATCTCCTCGGTCTCGCAGTGCTCCCCAACGGCCACTATCTTCTTCTCCCAGAAGTTCTTGATGTGGTCCTTGTCGTGGATCAGAGCCAGGCTCATCTGCAGTACATGACAGATTCAGGCTCAACCACTCAAGACAATCCACCCAACCCAGAACACAGCCTGGTGTCTAAGACGACAAATGTGACATATCAAGGATCACTTCCAAAGTGATAGTGTGCTTATCTCACAATACCATACCACACAAATACCGTACTTTTATATCAATGTTATTATTATTACTTTATTAGTAGTTCTGTTCTGATGTACAGGATAAAATCAATGTGATTCTTTCCCTACTACTTTGATTGAGGTGGAGGTACAATCTGACAAATGCCTAATAACGACAATGATAATAATAATAAGACAATAATAATCCTTCATCAATAAGCAGAAGCTAAATGTACGCATAGGATTCAGAGGGCAGGAGAGCACCTCAGCACACATGCCAAGCCTATCTCCCTCTTGGTCTTGAACTACCGTCCGCATCAAGTTCAAATCCTTGGTAGTGTCATTCTGGGTATAGTGTCCGGATCTGCACCCTCCCACCCATATTGGTCATTCGTCCCTGAGGACCCCCTGAGGTCCGCTAACGAACAGCGTCTGGCACTGCCTCGACCGCGTGGAAACCTCCCTAAAGGCCCCTCGACGGTGGAATGAACTGATGTAAAGGATTCTTCCCCAACCTTCAAGGAACATGCCACAATGACACATTCCTAATTCTTTATTTTATTTTACCAGTATCTATTTACTATTAATTTATTGTAGCATTGTTTTTACAAAGTGAAACACTATTGACTGATATGATAATATACTTATATACTTATTGTCTTATTTGTGTAACCAAGGCAAAGATTTGACCAGTATTGAACCAGAACAGGTTCCAGCAAACCTCAAACATAAAATGTACATGTTGAATTTATTCTGGACATCAAAGTGTGAAAAGAATAGACAAAAGCCATGGGTAAAGCCTGTAATGATTGATAAAGCAAGAGAAAGCTGATACAGACCGTGTGAAGATTCGCTTTGGGACCCTCTGTGTCTGTAGGACCGCTCCTTTTCTCACACAACTCTCAAGACACTGACCAGCCTCACACTGTTTGTGTGTCGCTATATATGTGTCTGTGTATATGTGTGTGTGTGTTTGTGTGTGTATGTGTGTGACAGAAAACGCATGAGCGAGAGGGTGCTTGTGAGTGTGAGCACAAGCGTGTGTGTGTGTGTGTGTGTGTGTGACAGCAAGCGCATGGTATGTTCGAGTCTGTGTGTAAGTGTGTGTGTGTGTGTGTGTGTGTGAGGACATGCGTATGTGTGTTTGTGTGTGTGAGGTTTTTTTTTTGTGTGTCCATGTGTGTGTATTGTGTGTATGAACTACTAGTAATTTATTGTATGTCCCGGTCACTGCGCGTAAAGATCGTAGCCATGCTGGAGGTCCGCAACATGAAGGTATACTTTGAACCAGCCCGCAGAAAGAACAGAGGTGGAGTTGAGGACCACATCCTGCCATCGGGTCTTGCTTCATGTATTCCAGTTGTACTCAAGTTACTCCCTCATATTGAAGAATATGAGAGAGGATGGGAGGAGAACAAAAGGGAGACAGAGAGAGCGATTGAGCGAGCGAGAAAGAGAGGGAGAAAAAAGACACACACACACACACACACACAAACACGCACGATTACACATTCAGATACACACACACACACACACACACACACACACACACACACACACACACACACACACACACACACACACACACACACACACACACACACACGGAGCGAGTGTGAATTGAAAATGACATCATTGGTAAGTAGGTGGTGGGTGCGAGTTGCTTGGGTCAAATTGCCTGTGTTAATACGCACACATATTCTGCGAGGCAAGGATTTTTGTGTGTGCATGTGTGTTTCTAACTTGGTTGGATATCATACTTTCACGTCCTCTGAGAATTAAAATGTCAAAATATCATATCCCCATCTCGAACCCAGCCATGACATCACTCATCATTCAGGCCAATCATAACTCGGAGCAATGGATACCCCATACCATAAGCCACATACACTACTACACACACACACACACACACACACACACACACACACACACACACACACACACACACACACACACACACACACACACACACACACACACACACAACACAGTGAAGCCAACATCCATTCATAGCACCCTGTGGGCATGCAGGGTGAGGAGACGATATAAGACAGTGGACAGATATAAGACTATATTGTCCCAAAGGACATTTTTCCAGGACAGTCGACGTCGTGTCTGCCGCATGGAAAAAATAATAAAAAAACATACCAGTAATAATACACAAGTGATGAAACAAATTTTAAGCGCCCATGTTCTTACTGTAGGCCTAAAGTTTTTGACCATTGCTTGAACACGTTTTACAAAGCTTGGCTCATTGTGTCAAAACTCAACACACAAGTAAATAAGACACAACACTGAGAAATATACCATTCACATCTATGTCAAATTGAAACTTCTATTGAAAGCTAGCAACCCTTTGTCAAAATGTCAGTCTGATGACAAAATGATACACACGTATCATTTTGTCACACATACACTTTCAGATCAGCAGCAACAGCAGCAGTCTTTTTAAATAAAACACTGCAGTCTTTCATATTCACTGTTTTTATTCAGTTCGCCAGAAGGCACGTTTTTCACAACAATAAAAAAAATCGAATGCTCAATACTGTACATTGCAGTACGGTACTTTACAGTGCAGTAAATTAAGTTTAAGCAAAAATACACTATTGTACTGTAAACACAGAAAAACACAGCAATTGTGGGTGGGTGGGCTTATGAATCCTCGCCTTGTGTGCTGAATCCATCCATAGATTGACCTTACCTCAATGTCTCCGCAGGCCTGTTCCACTGCCTGCAGAAGAGGCATGCGAGCATGTGGTTGGCGGTCACTTACGCGCCGTTTCCAAGCCGAAAAAAAAACTTCTATAGGATTTAGATATGGCAAGTAAAGGGGGATGTATACTACTTAAAATTGTTTATGGTTTTTGAACCAGTTCCAGACCAAAACAGCCTGATAGAACAACAACACACCTGCCTGAGCTGCTCTGAACTATCCTGTTCAGCAGCATCATGAAGTGCATCTGGAAACGTGTTGATTGTTGGGTATTGTTACTATTTTTGCATGATGGTCCAGTAACCCTCAAAGGCTTATGGCGGCACACAATTATATATTTCTCCCGCGCTGCCCCAGGACGTGCACAATAGGCTCTATGCACAACTCCACTACTTCCTGGATTTAGTGCAGCTCCTTCATTTCCTGTCTTACATTATTGGATAAACTGATTAATCCAGGTGTGTCTGACCATTGGGACTACTCAGACACACCTGGATTAATCAGTTTGTCCAATAATGTAAGACAGGAAATGAAGGAGCTGCACTAAATCCAGGAAGTAGTGGAGTTGTGCATAGAGCCTATTGCCCTTTGGCCTTTTTGTAGCTGGCTGATTGGTGTTCAGTTTTGTAAGTGTTTTCAGGTGTGTATCTAAGTATTTTCAATTACCCAATGTGTTTTGTATTTTGAATAGATGTGTTTTCCCAATGGTACGCTAAGATTTCATTGTTGAACTAAGGGTCTTATGTATGAAATAGTGTGTAGTGTGCTGGAGCAAGTGTGTTGCAGAAAGGATCAAGTGTGTTGCACAATTGGCTTTATGTACAGCTCCACGACTTCCTGAAATAAGCCAGCTCGTTTATTTCCTGTCTTACATTATTGGACCAACTGATTAATCCAGGTGTGCCTGACCTCACAACAATGGTCAGGCACACCTGGATTAATCAGTTGGTCCAATAATGTAAGACAGGAAATAAACGAGCTGGCTTATTTCAGGAAGTCGTGGAGCTGTGCATAAAGCCAATTGCAACTGAAGTGCAAAGCAGCGCTTTTGTTTAAGATATGGTTACATGTGCTAAAGGTATAGTAACAAAAACTTCAAGTTGTGTTACTTTGGTCTAAGCATGTGTCTATAGTGTTCAAGCAATAGGCAAAAACTGTAACACAAAAAAAATCCAGAACAATATTAACAGTGAACACAGTATAAGAAGCTGCTTGTAGCCATGGCTACACTTCTGTCAGCATGTACAGTATGACAAGATCCGCATCCCTGTGTATTATAGTGACCAGTAGTGCTGCAGACATTATAGTGACCTGTGGCAACCCGGATCTGGCAAAGAGCCCCTGGAAGCAGTCTACCCCCAGATGGCACTGTTCACGACATTGGAGCCGAGGCCAATTAACTAGATGCAGAGCACCTGAGGAGCAGGTGGAGAAGGAGGCCTTAAATAGCCTGCTCCTCCACTCCTTCAGGACTCTCCCAGGCATGTGGCAAGGGTGCGGAGAGACCGGGCCTCCCGGGTGACGGGACTCCACCTGGAGGGATTGGACTGTCGATTCCCACCAGGTTTTTGGTTATTTCGTGAAGGACTTTATATTGGCTAGAATAAAAGTGCCTTTTTGGCTTTTCCAAGCTATTTCGTGTCCTGTTTGGGGAGGAGGCGGTTCACTCAAGAAGAGGGGTTGCCACAGACCAGACAGTTCCATACACGTTATTATAGTGACCACCAGTAGTACACACATTATATAGTGACCAGTAAAAGACCAACTTGACCAGTACACCCCCTTTGGCCAGCCATGGACCAACGCGTTTCCTCTCTACGGCGTTTGCATCAACAAAACACTGACTGGTCGAGCAGGCTGTCAATCTTTTGACAGCCTGCCAGTAGGCCTACAACAATAAAACGTATGCCCCCGTCTAAATCTAAAAACTGTAGGTATATATATATACATTTTGAATGGCGCACACTCCTCAGGATAGTGTATCTGGATTTTATCACTGATTCATGATGCCTAGCATTGGAGTCAGAAACGCTATACTACCCCCTTGTGGACATGTTAACATGATGTGGTGGTAGAGAGCGTGCAGCTGTGCGAAGATCCGCGGTTTCGCAGAGCTGCCTGCAGGAGTTGATCTGCACTGCTTCCATGTGGACAACATGTTTCACTACAATCGAGCTGTATGAAACAATGGGTCTATCATTTATAATTGTTTACTACTTTAACGGCAAGACAATCCAAACCCCAAGTGGAATCTAGATGGAGTAGTGTGAAGCTCAAAACGTGAGCAGCTTTTACTTCTTCGCCACCAACGGAGTTTGTTATGGACGATCATTCAAAAACCCCATGTTATTTCCCATAGACATTTGACCGATGGAACCAGGAGCCTCGAAGGCGGGACTTATTAGAGGTCTATGAATAGTCATCACTCAGCGGTCAGGTGACATTCTACCCACAATCCACTGGAACTGTTATATTGGTTTCTATTTTTAATTAAATTAAATTATCAACTACGGTTTCTAGCAGTAGTGGACTGTGGTCGTACTCAGAGGCAACCACAAGTAAACATCACATCTAACATAACGGTTGATGCTAGGGTGTGTGTGTGTGTGTGTGTGTGTGTGTGTGTGTGTGTGTGTGTGTGTGTGTGTGTGTGTGTGTGTGTGTGTGTGTGTGTGTGGTGTGTGTGTGTGTGTGTGTGTGTGTGTGTGTGTGTGTGTGTGTGTGTGTGTGTGTAGAATATGTTTGGGGAGGATCATCTTTATAGTCCCCAGGGTATATTGCTACTGTCTCACATGCACACACAACAGAGACACCCCAAGGGGTCACATGTCATCTGGGTAAAAATAGCACGGTAGGTCACTAAAATACCCCCAACACACTCCGACACAGGACTCATAACTCCACGTTTTCAATAGTTACTGAAGGCTGACTGAAAGCACTAGAACGACCTACTCAGTTGATTTTGGATTTGCAGGTAAGATCTAGCTGACTGACTAACCCAAGTAAGACAAAACCCTCTAAATGCGTCAGATTCTATCTGGTATCTGAAGGTTTTCTGCCACTGGTGTGTGTTGAATGAATTCAATCTTTTTGTTACATTATTTTAGTAGTTTTCCAGTTGTTCTTGTTACGTATCGAGTAAATATTACCATACAAACGGCTCGTACTACTACTAGAACCTATTTCAGTGGCCTCTAATCGGGGCCTAGAAATGGAGAGGATGTTGTCATCTGGGGGGCCCAGAAAGAGGAGCTGATGCCCTCGGGGTGCTAATGCCCAGGAGGTGTGGGGTATGAAGAGGTATTGGTGCCCTGGAGGTTAATGGGAATGGGGTATGAGGAGGTGCTGAGGACCGGAGGGGGGGGGGGGGGGGGGGGGGGGGTGGTATGAAGAGGTCCACATAGAGAGTT
Source organism: Melanogrammus aeglefinus (assembly GCA_900291075.1). Taxonomy (NCBI): domain Eukaryota; kingdom Metazoa; phylum Chordata; class Actinopteri; order Gadiformes; family Gadidae; genus Melanogrammus; species Melanogrammus aeglefinus. The sequence continues at coordinate 481,157 of OLKM01000076.1, forward strand.
TGGCTTTTCTGAAAAGATGTCCACACTTTCAAGATGCATTAATGTATTTACATTACTGAAATAGACTAACAATTTGAATGGTTTCTATTTTGAAATGGGATGATAACGATGAAACAAAAGTGTTAACTAGTTATTCCGATTATTTGTTCACAGAGGAAGTTTGTTTTCACAGTCGATACATAACTATCAACTAAGGCATCACAAGGAAACAACAAAGAAACCAACCAGGAATTGTAAAACACACGCAATAATATGGTAATAAGCTTTCGAGCAAGCTAAACAATGGACAAATTGGCTTATTTATTTACAGTATTCTTAACTTCTCATGGTTTCCAACTATCTCTGTAGTCTAGAGCGTAGATTGGATTCATAAATAAAAATAAGAAAATAGTTGAATAGCTAGTTTCAGTAGTTTAATTTCGGTATATTCCCTTCCTTCTTCAGTCAGCTGTTTAAAAGGTATTGATATCTATACTGTATTTTACCAATATAAATTAAAGGGCCATCCGGCACAGTTTGGAGGAAATTCCACTATCCGGCAAGAATTTGTAAAGGCATTGAAGGCAAAAACAAAACTCCCCTTGCCCTACACCCCCCCCCCCCCCCCCCCCCAGCCCTAACCCCCTCCCACAGAACGATTTTTCAGATTGTTAGCCACAAAACTAGCCCTGATTGGTAGTTTTGTGGCACGCCTGTAGAATCAATGAAAACCTTTTATTGCAGAATCCTCGGATTGAGAGATAGCTGCTGAATTATTAAAGGATGATGGAGTGATTTCCCAATTCTGATTTAATTACTTTATAGGAACATTGCATATTGGTCCTTCAAAGTAGAAATCCTGCTTTAAACATGTTACTAGTATTAAAGGGACATATTATACCACCAGGTTTGAGTGTGATTAGCCTTACAAGCCGTTTCTGCCCCATATGAAATCACTAGTGTTCATCTAGATCTGTGCTGTCATATGGAGCAGATTTTCAAAACGGCTTGTAAGGCTAATCACACTCAAACCTGCTGGTATAATATGTCCCCTTTAAAGAACTTGACACAGAAAATCAAGTATCAAAAGCAACAGCATTTACAACATAACATATAACATCATCTTACTATAATCAGAGAAGTTCTGTGTGAATGTTTTTGGATATACGTGCTTTAATTACCTCAATCTTTCATCCGATCCACTTCATACTTGGCAGGGGCATTTCTGAAGACCAAAGGAAGTGCAGCCTCGAGTGGGAAGTTATTCCAAACCTGTGCTGTGATTGTCCCGTGATTCTCATGTATTTGCTTGGCCTTTGCTATGAATCTGAATGCATGATAACCATGAGACCATGAACCATCTAAACAAAGTCCTACTATTAAAACAGGCTGATAGCGGTGTTAAAGGATGTGGCTACGGCTCTATATTTCTCCTCTGCAGTAAGGATGCGTGTGGAGAGGCTTGGGGTGCCCGTCTACGACCTGGGCTCCCTCCGCAATCTCTGGGAGGTACGAACCCGGAAGTACAAACAGAGACAGAAGAAGGAGAAGGAGAGAGTGGAGAAGAGTGCTCTGGTCAAGTAGGTCTACAGATACATGGGCCCCAACATGTCTGCCTTAACTCGGACCCCAACATGTCTGCCGTACACAGGCCCCAACATGTCTGCCTAGGTCACTGAACTTGAGCATACACAGTACTCGTGGATTTGTCTTCGAATGTCCTGGTCACCAAAGTCGAGCCATGTGTATCAGCCTCCAGGGCAGATAGAGCGCCAGTGTAGGGTTCTAATCCTCTTGAGGGCGTGGGTCGCTTTGCTTTAAACAAATACCTAATAGATAGGCTGATTGGATGCGCCTGGCTGCTTTGACTAACTCTGCCTCTTGTTTGTTTACTAATGCTATAAAGAGCATCCAGGACCTGTAACTGGAGTCTGATTTGTTACTACTGTCCTTCTGGCCAAGGAGATCATGTTTTTGAATATCTGAATATCTCAAAAGGGGAGCAGGGATTTGCACCAAATTTAGTGGTTAGGTTGGTTACGGGTGATGTAAGAAGGGATTAACTTGTCATCAACCAAAAGGTTGTAGGGTATTACACAAGTTGCATTACTTCCCATAGATTGTGGGAAGTAAGGGCTGATGATGATTGGTTGGTTAACCTTTCCCAGCCCCACCCACTTCTTGTTTAGCTGAAGCTCTTTGGAAGGGACCTTGGAAGGGACTCACCGCAGAGCCATCCAAGAGAGGCCCACTTCTCTCAAGCTGATTCCTTAGTGGAGCCCTGTGCTCCACTCAGCCTGTGTTGAAGATAGAAAAGCCATAGCCATTGGTCGGCTGTCGGTGAGGAGAAGGTTCTGACTCCGCCCCTCCCTTTGTATGAGGTCATTTGGGATAAGATAGCTCCTGGCTCCTTTCTCAACCCTCTTCCCTGATTGGTTCAGTTACTTCATCTGGCCGGTGAATTGAAGGTGCGTAAACAATGCAATGCAATTAAATTGCAGAGCAATGTAGGGAGGGAGAGGGCAGAGAGGGGGATTTTTATATTTACTTTATATTTATCCCGAAGGAAATTGAGGACTCTGCATTTAACCCATCACCTACAGCACTAGGAGTTGCACCAACTACCCTAGGACCTACTCCCACCCCACACTACAGAAACCCATGTGAACACAGGGGAACATACACATCCCAAATAGAAAAGTCCCCTCCCCCCGGCATTGTAACCAACAACCTTCTTGCTGCGAGGTTACAGTGCAAACCACCCCAAAAACCCACAGGGTCACCCTGACAACGGTACAACCCTCGTTTTTTTGTGTTGTTGTTTATTTCAAGATTATGTCAATGACTTCTGACATTTCTTTCTGAACTGATATGAACACACACTGAGCTATTAATATGGTAGCCTGAGGGCTGCTGGGAGATGTCTGGGTCATGCTGGGACTGCTAATAGCGTGTCGTACACTTGGACCGGAGCAGGACATTCCTCTGACACACACACATCCGTAATGACCTATAAACACATGCAGGGACACATCGTAGGGGAATGTGTCTATTGTGTTGGATGGCAATAACTGTTGTCCCTCCATTGTATGCATGTATGCATGTATGTATGTATGTATGTATGTATGTATGTATGTATGTATGTATGTATGTATGTATGTATGTATGTATGTATGTATGTATGTATGTATGTATGTATGTATGTATGTATGTATGTATGTATGTATGTATGTATGTTGTATGTATGTGTGTGTGTGTGTGTGTGTGTGTGTGTGTTTGCGTGCGCTCACTCACATGTTTGTGTGTGTGTGTGTGTGTGTGTGTGTGTGTGTGTGTGTGTGTGTGTGTGTGTGTGTGTGTGTGTGTGTGTGTGTGTTGTGTGTGTGTGTGTGTGTGTGTGTGTGTGTGTGTGTGTGTGTGTGTGTGTGTGTAGGATCAACCAGCAGTGGCAGTACCGCGTGCACTGTAAGAGTCTGCGGGGCGGAGAGGTGGATGTTCTGCATCGTTACCTCGACAGAGACGTGCTCCTGGACGACAAAACAGACCCACAGCTCGCTGGTACACTACACTACTGTCTGTCTGTGTCTTCACCTGTCTGTGTCTTTACCTGTCCGACGGTCTCTTTACCAGTCTGTCAGTCTCTTTTTCTGTGTGTCTGTCAATCACTTGTTTGTCCTCTCTTCCTCTTTCTGTCTGTCTCTATCTGTCCGTCTCTTCACCTGTCCGTCTGTCTGTCTGTTTGTCTATGTCTCCCTTCCTGTATCCAGACGCTGAGGGTGAACAGGACAGACTGGTTCTCAGGCTGGAAGGGGAACAGTGGAAGGTACCATCAGACCCATCACTCGAGTGTGTCCAATTGACACCATGATACTTCAGATCCAAACATCTTTCTGAGCTTTTCTTTAACCAGAGTGGGACCAGAGTGGTCCTACACGTCTATGACCGTGTGTACTGTAATATACTGTAATGTACTGCAATATAATGTATTAATCATTACAGGTGCAGCAATACGACGATGTATGGTTATTCACTGAACAGAAAATGTTTCAAATCAGATTTTGAGTACGGATCATTATCATTTATAGATTATGGTCATCAATCAATTGAAAGTAACTGTCTCCACAGTATTCCAGAGGTTAACCATGTACGACCGCGTCCCTCCGCCTGTCTGTCCACTGTCCTTCCTCAGTCTGTCTGCCTGTCTAATGTGTCCGTCCGTCAGGAGTTCCCCAGCGAGCTGCAGTGGATGTCCCACCTGAAGGAGTGGCATGTGCGCTCCACCAGGATCAGCCGCCTGCCAGACTTCCTGTTCCTGTTCAGCCAGCTCACCAACCTGCAGCTGCCCAAGAACGCCCTCAGCGAGCTGCCCCCAGAGATAGGTCTGTCGACAGACCTATCATCAGTCATCACCATGATGCTGATGGTGATGACTGATTAGATGACGAGGCGTTTGGTAGCCTTAAGAGAGTTAATAGTCACTCCCTCCGTTGAATTTCCTCACTTTGACATTCAGAGCACTGGGCTGAAATCACATTGCGTCAACACCCGCTGGGGCCCTTGCGACTCTCTGTCTTGGGGGTTCTTTGCTTCCCCCTCACTAACAGGGTGCTTTTCAGTGCTGGCAGAGGGTCATCTTAAATAAGATGTTATAGGGACTGATTTGAGGCTTATTGAGGGACTTATTTTATTTATAATCTCTCCTTGCTGTTATTGTTCTGTCATGAGCATTAATATGCTCATGAACAATAATGTCATGAGCAGAGGGCAGTGACTACACGTCATTTGGGTCCCCCTTATCTCTGGTCTTGTTTGCAAGGTCTGCCTGCTGGCCCACTGCCTCTTTCACGTCTCTCCCTAGGGAAGCTGCCCATGCTAAAGGAGCTAAATGCTAACTATAACCGTCTGACCAAAATCCCTCCGGAACTGGGGTGCTGTGAAAACCTGGAGAGACTGGAGCTCACTGGAAACTACCTGGCCCAGCTGCCCTTTGTGGTGAGAGAGAGAGAGAGAGAGAGAGAGAGAGAGAGAGAGAGAGAGAGAGAGAGAGAGAGAGAAGAGAGAGAGAGAGAGAGAGAGAGAGAGAGAGAGAGAGAGAGAGAGAGAGAGAGAGAGAGAGAGAGAGAGAGAGAGAGAGAGAGAGAGAGAGAGAGAGAGAGAGAGAGAGAGATAAGACCACTGTTCTGATTATTTAAAGGTACTGTATATATATAATGAGATTGAGGAGATTATTTGTCATTTGTAAGAAATGAAATAGCTAACCATTAGCTACTGAAATGCACTGTGGGATTATCGGTTGTGGTTCACTGCAGCCGCTTCTGTATGGGACGATTACAATTTTAAACCGCTCCCGGCACGTTTGTGACCAATCACGCCATCCCTTTCCTTATTAACAGCTCCCCATTGAAAGTCTGTGCAATATGAAGAGCCATATAAGACAGATCTGCACTCAGTTTAGACATGTACTGAATGAATATGGAATGATCATCCTGCAGTTTATTTCCTGTCCTATTTCCTGTCCAGCTGAGCAGTCTGAAGAAGCTGGTTCACCTGGACCTGGCGGAGAACAAGTTCCCCACGGTGCCCATCTGCGTGCTCAGGATGAGCGGCCTGCAGGCCCTCGACATGAGCAACAACCTGCTGACAGACCTCCCTGAGGACTCAGACAGGTGCAGTACACACACACACACACACACACACACACACACACACACACACACACACACACACACACACACACACACACACACACACACACACACACACACACACACACACACACACACACACACACACCATACAATCCATTTCACTGTCTTTGTATGATAACCATCCAATACTAACCACTAGGGGGAATATATGGCATGTGTAATCATGATAACAGAATAAATCAGTTGATCAAATAACTAAATAATGCATAGCCAGATTAGAAGCTCTGATAGACTGAAGTACTGACAGGATGGCGTCCGTCTCTTTTACCTGTGTGTGTGCGTGTGTGTGTATGTGTGTATGTTGGCCCATGTGTGCCCATGTGTGTGTGTGTGTGTGTGGGTGTGTATGTGCCCGTGCGTACGTGTGTGTGTAGGTTGGAGCAGCTTCGCTCGCTGTTCATCCACAAGAACCGCCTGTCGTACCTCCCTCACTGCCTCTCCAACATCTCCAGCCTCAACCTCATCGTCGTCAGCGGCGACGAACTCAACTGCATCCCCACTCACCTCTGCTCGAACCCAGACATCAAGTAGGTGATGGGGATGGTGATGGTGGTGTTGCAGGTGATGGTGGTGTTGCAGGTGATGGTGGTGTTGGTGATGGTGGTGGTGATGGTGGTGATGGTGATGGTGGTTTTGGTGATGGTGGTGGTGATGGTGGTGATGGTGATGGTGGTGTTGGTGGTGTTGGTGATGGTGGTGTTGGTGATGGTGGTGATGATGGTGATGGTGGTGGTGATGGTGATGGTGGTGATGGTGGTGATGGTGGTGATGGTGGTGTTGGTGATGGTTGTGATGGTGATGGTGGTGATGATGATGATGTAATTATAATAAATAAAACATTAAATGGATGATGAAGACGTTGTTTACCCCCCCCCCCCCCCCCCCATAGGTTTGTCCGTCTGTATGACAATCCAGGGACTGAGGCGAGGAAGAAGAAAGAGGAAGAGGAGAGGAAGAAGGGGAAGAGAAGGAGCTGGGAGGAGGGGACGAGGAAAGATGGTTCAGAGAAAGAGTTTCTGCAGGCCTACATTGAGTCATTGAAGGATAGAGGTAAACAGGCACACACACACACACACACACACACACACACACACACACACACACACACACACACACACACACACACACACACACACACACACACACACACACACACACACACACACACACACACACACACCCGCACACAAACAAGACAACAACACAATTCGATCCCCTCCAGAAACTCAAGTCACTCACAGCGTTATCATAGCTCCCTCACGGGGACATGAACGCAACCCTTCTCACTGGCGGGGAGACACAGGGAGGGAGCAGAGAGGTTAGGGGGGCGGTTTTGGGCTCTATTCGGCAGTCTTTTCAAATGTCAAATTGCCGTTGGTGCTTGGCATGCTGTGGCAGTATCTAGTGACAGAGAGGATAGCTATCTATCTAGTGACAGAGAGGATAAAATCTATCTAGTGACAGAGAGGATAGCTATCTATATAGTGACAGAGCGGATAGCTATCTATCTAGTGACAGAGAGGATAGCTATCTATCTAGTGTTTGAGAGATGATAGCTACTGTATCTATCTAGTGACAGAGAGGATAGCTATCTATCTAGTGAGCTCTATTTATGAGCCTAATCTCACAGGAATCTGTGAAATGACTACGGACGCTTACCTCAAAATCCGTGGGATCATTAATTAATTAATCTATTGAATCGTGTCCCAGAGCACGGTTGCAACTTTTTCGTCTTCCACAGAACAGAATGTCAAACCATTCATTTTGAGTTAAGCGCCCGCGGTCGACTCGCTCGTTGAAACGGGGATCTGTGTCCGTGCGCATATTACGGAAATCAGCGTGTTTCCGTAATGATCCCACGGATTTTGAGTTAAGCGTCCGTAGTCATTTCACGGATTCCTGTGAGACCAGGTTGCTATTTAGGCCTATCTAGTGACAGAGAGGATAGCTATCTATCTAGTGATTGAGAGATGATAGCTATTTATCTAGTGATAGAGAGGATAGCCATCTATCTAGTGATTTCCCCTTTTTAGGGGGAAAAGCTTTATATATGGGCGTTGTTTCATCAGTTTAACATTTGACCTCTCCTCAGAAACCATGCCCTATTCCACCACAAAGGTGTCCATCTCCTGCCTGCTGTGAGGAGAGATGATCTATTGACAGCAAGTGATACGTTAGTCTCCATGGCACCCTCCTGCCAGTTCAACAGGACATTAGTACATACAGTATGATACAATAAAAGAAAAGCTTAAAATGTTACATCTCATATTATTAACCAAAGGTGTACGAAAGCATACAAGTAGAGCAATGATTCAGTATGGTTTGTTTAGTGGCATCATACTTTATTCAAATTCATATATTAAGCTGAATGTAAAATAGGGCTGAATGTAGTTATGTATTTCTTTTTTTTTTTTACATATTAACAAAAATGTCTGTCGTTTTCACTGATGTTTGTGTGATTTAACCACACCTGCCCTGTATTTTATTCCCGATATGAAACCTTTCCATTTTTAATGTTACACAATTGTTCCTAAGCTTTGCATTGATATACATGTATACATTAAATTGCTATACTTCAAAATACTGTGAAGCTTTCTCCACCTGCCTGACCTGGTTATGTTTAGGTGGCCACTGGCTGTCCTCCAATGGTCCATAACACCTCAGGATTATTGGTAGCTAAAGGTAAATGGGTAAAGCTTGCTGGAAAAGACTCACTGCTTAAGTGTTTTCGAGTTCAGGCAAGATTCTTTAAACTGACAGCATCTAAACTATTTAGCAATCCTAAAATGTGCAAAACAAGACCAATAAATCCATAGCACAGACAAATCCAGATCAATCATTTTTATTAATACATTGCAAGCGATTCAAAATGATAGTTTTAATGAGCTCAAATTATGCAAATACAAATGCAAAACATATACATACTTATTCATTAAAAAAAGTTCTCATTTCCAGAGGCACACGTTTTGCTGAAATGAAAAGCAATCTCACCGCATCATAAACGCAACATGGATCATTTGGAAATCAGCATGGTTTTCACTGCATAAATGTTTAACTCCTTGTTTAGATTAATGAAGGCTACATTAAACTAGCCATATCAAACACCTTATATATATGCTTCTATCTATCTCTCTCTCTCTCTCTCTATATATATATATATATACACACACATTAATATTGATCAAGGAAAAAAAGTGCTGCTTTATAAAAGGAAGGATCTAAAAAGTCTGAGCTCCTAGAAATGAGCCAAGTGGTACACCAGGCATCTCTTCAGACATGGTTGATCCGTTAAAGCTGCTCCCGTTCACCATGTTGGCTCCACTCTTGTGCCATGCAGACCGTTGCTCGGAAATTAATGAAGTTGCCATCATCACATTATGACGACGGACAATTGCAGTGGGTTCATTAACCAATCATTTACAGAGCTGAAAAGATGACGTCTGTGTTAAAATACTGTGACTTCCACAGGGATTACTGCTTTAGGGCGAGCTCCCCTCGTACACCCGTGGCGTTCTGAGGTCGTTATTGGCAACGCTTGCAGGCTGAGCTGACCGGTTTACTGCAAAAGCCAGTGGATCCTGACTATGTGAGAACAAGTCCTGATAAGATGGATATTTGTACAGTATGTATTGAAAGGATGTCTGTACACATTCCCCTGATCTCAAGCCTGCCCTGGAGGCGGAACTCACCCCGACACGCCCACTTTACGGCGATCCCGCTAACACAAACAGGAGGGAAGCTACACTATACACATGCAGCCGTGATGTCAAGAGGATCTAGAGATGCACAGCCTAGAAGGGTTACCCACAGCCAATTAGAATATAACCAATATCAAGTTAATATATTAATAATATAGGACTATGTATACTACCAATATCCAATTAGTGGGAGGGAAGCAGTTGAAAAGTCTAGGACCGGAGGGGAATGAGTAGCAGTACTATTTATGTTTACCGTGTTTAAAGAAGGAAACATTTGATATGACTGACCTTTCAAGTTTCAGAGGAAATCAGGCTTATAAATAATATATCTTCACTTTTGATGGACTAGAAGTAGACAAGTAAAATTGCTTGGCCATGGCGAGGATAAAGGCTAAGCCGGGCTACGCTTTAAGGTAAACCCAGACAAGGCCAGACTAGCCTATACCAGGGCTAAGTACTGAAACCAGACTAGACTACCAGGGCTAAGCACTGAGACCAGGCCAGACTATACCAGGGCTAAGTACTGAGACTAGTCTAGATTAGGACAGGGGGCGTGGGTGAATCTGGAATGTCTTTTCCAGGTTTGTTGGCATTTTAAAAGATCCTCATCCAGAGATGGCACAGTAATTGTACTCCTAGTCGCCTGGTTGACAGACACACCTTGGCAAAAACAATGTCAGTAACTTTCATTCACTTTCAAACTAAAAGGGTTTAATTGACCCTACCCAATATGGCAGGTAACGCGAAGAAGCAATTTTACATCTGCTCTGTATGCGTCGGGGAAAAACATGCTTGAATTACTAAAACAAAAGGAATATGTGGGCAAATTACTTTTTAAAAGGTATGCCTCACGGTGGCTTGCTGGACTGACGAGATTCATCTCTCACACACACACTCACACTCACCCCTGTGGCGGTTGCCAAAGTAACGGACGATTCCAGAATAGCTGATAACGTACATAACGTGGAGGTCATCTCAGTGGCGATATAATTAAAAAAAAAATGGTTCCAGATTACCACACACACATGGGAAGGACATTGGTGAGAGCTGTGGTCCCTGAGGAAAGAGTTCCCGTCGGCCATGCCTGCTCTGCCTCCTTCCCCCTCCCCAAGAGGCATAGCCGGGGTACAACCTCTAGAAACACCTGGGTGATGTCCGGGAAAAGACTCACAGTCCAAAGGATTCTAAAAAATAATACCGGGAGGCAAAGTGTCTCTGTCCTCTTCTCGGCGTCGGTCAGACCAAAGCAATTCAAAAAAACATCCCGGCTCCCCCTCTAACGGGGCCTTCCTGCGATCGCTGTGGGTGTGTGTGTGCATGCGTACATCCATGCATGTATGCTCTTGTGTCGGACAAGTCACTCACAACTGCTTTGCACGCGAAAGAAAAATAAGTCTTTAGAGAGTTCTGGATAACATAGGTTTACTGAGGCAGGGTTACTTGAAAGGAGGGGGGGGGGGGGGCAATGGAGAGAGACGGGGAGAAGAGAAGGCAGGGCGAAGCGCACGGCCGTGACAGGTGGTGTGATCGGAGAGGCTACGTGACACCGTTCACATGCTGCTGTCCTGCAGGAGGGGCTCATGGTCCTCCGTGTCGCTGGTGGGAATGGCCAGGGGGTTGGCGCTCTGGGAGTGGGCGGTAGAGATGCTGCCGGCCTTATCCTCGGGCGATCGGTGGTGATCGGGGATGAAGATGGCCACGCCCAGGGCGAGAATCACGGCACACGCTCCAAACAGGAAGGGGGGCCCGGGGATCATGGACTGCCAAAATAAGAGTTTGGAAAAGATATCAATTGTTGATACTTTTCAACCGAGCGTTGAAAAACTGAACCACCTGGGTTGTCTAAAATAGAATTCATAGTGTGCGTGTGCGTGCGTACCCGAGAGTGGCTCTCTGGCGGGACCGGCGTGATTTCATCGAGTTCTACGTTGAACATGAAGAAGATGACGCCGTAGAGAGCGGGACCCAGGCCGTTACACAGGCCTCTGATCCCCGTCACCATGCCCTGCACCACTCCTATAAACATTACACATTAGGGGTGGGAATAACGGGGTACCTCACGATACCATACATGGCCTGCAATACAGTGATTCTGCAATGAATCAATACATTGTTAGACAATCCTATAAGGATACATCACAATATATGTCTAACGATGAACACTAAATGACGATGAAAAGGTAAAGTGCTGGATTTCGATCTTTGTTCACGGTCCAAACTGAGTTTTTCAGTTACTCGTCTTTGGTTAATTAACTTCAGTTCAAGTTTTCCTCATTCATGTGTTGAGGGCAACTTCGAGAAGAAATCTGTTTAGCGTGCCTTACTTTGTTAATTAAACTATCAATATTTGGGGAGATATTTCCTGTATAGCTCTTATACTCTTTGTATGAATATATATAGAGTCCCCTCCAAAATATTGGAACGGCAAGGCCAATTTCTTCGTTTTTGTTGTTCGCTAAAGACATTTGGGTCTTTCAGCTTTTATTTGCTGGCATTTACCTTCAAATGTATTAAACAATTTAGGATTTATCACCGTTTGTATAAGACCACAGAATTTTTAGTAGAGTAAAAGTAAAGGAACATGTGACTGAGGTGTTTCTTCTCTGATTCATTGAACATTGAAGAGCTCTACATGAATAGCCTTTGTTTTATCCTGTAAGGAGTCCATTTCTTGTTAAAGAGTGTAAGCCAACATGAAGACCAGAGAGCTGTCTATGGGAGAAAATGAAGCCATTTCAAAGCTGAGAAAAGAAGGAAAATCAATCAAGAGCCATTGGACAAGCATTAGGCATTGCAACCACAACAATTCGTAATGTCCTGAAAAAGAAAGAAACTACTGGTGTACTGAGCAACAGACATCGAACAGGTCGGCTAAGGAAAACAGTAGTTGATGGCAGAAAAATTGTGAGGGCTGTGAAGAAAACACCAAAAACATCAGCAAGTGACATCATGTTACAAGCTGAGCTACCGCGTTCACTATTAACCTGGCTAGACAGCCCGTAACCTAAGTCTGTCCTTACGTGGTGTGCTTAACTTGAGTATTGTTCCCAATCTTTTCCTGGGTGAGTGTGGTTGAACCTATCTAGGGGGTTCGGTGCGAGGTACTCACCACAGGTCCACAGCGGCTGAAGGCGAACAGCCCTGCGTCCCGCCGCACCGGCACCTAGTCCCCGTTTATACGTACCCGGGTATTTTTAAAAACTGAGATTTCCCCCTCTCCGTTTATAAAAAACGCTGCGTGCACTCAAGTCCGTTTTCAGGAAACGTGTCGTTTACACTGACTACACTGACCCGTGTATATATGCCGTCAAGAGCATGCCAAACCTGTAGGTGGCAGTCTAGCGAGAAGCTCAAACCCACGTTAGCCAATCAGAATCCCGCATAGCAACAACAACAACGTCACTTCATTCTTTTTCTTTTTTTGTTTGTAGACAATGTCGCATCACCCAGGGGCACTTTCCGGCGCACAATCTGGCGTCTGTTCCCCAGATATCCGTTTTTCTCAGTTTTTCTCCGTTTACATGCAAACGTGAAAACAGAGTTTTCCAAAATCTCCACCCTGGCCGGAGTTTTTAAAAAGCATCGTTTTCAGGGGCGTTTTCTCCGTTTGCGTGTAAACGGAGGGTGCAAATGATGGTTAATGTCTCCGTTTTTAAAAATACCCGGGTACGTATAAACGGGGCCCTAGTCTGCAGGCGACCAGCTGCCCACTCAGCTGTTGCTACTTACCTGTGATGAGCACCTCAACACCGCCTCCTCTGTGTGGCATCAGTACTGACTAACTCTAAGCACCTTAAAACAAACCCTATTCCTAGTATCGTAACACATCACAAACAACCTCTAGAATGCAGGGGTGAAGGTATCACAATCCACTGTTAGAAGAAGACTGAGAGAATGAATATAGAAACCATACCACAATGTGCAAACCACTCGTCACCAGTAAGAATCGGAAGTCCAGATTGGAATTTGCAAAGAAGTACAGAGATGAGCCGAAAAACTTCTGGAACACAATCTTATGGACTGATGAGACCAAGATTAATCTCTACTAAAATGATGGGAAGGCCAAAGTGTGGAGAAAGAAAGGAACTGCTCTTGACTTAGTCAAAGCATACAAGCTCATCTGTGAGGCGTGGAGGAGGTAATGTCATGTCTTGGGCGCGCATGGCTGCTTCTGGAACAGGCTCATTCATATTTATTGATGATGCAACTGATGATTAGCCTGGCTAACGCCAGACCTCATCTCAATCTACATTGAGATGAGGTTGGGAATCACACATTCATTTTCTCGTATTTGAGGCGTGGTTTACGATTGCCTGGAGCCGTTTATTGGACGCTACAAATGTCTATCATGAGTCTGTACGTAGCTCATAGCCGATCGGATCGTATACCAGATGACGTATGTAGAGCGACAGGAATTCAGGCTTATCATGCAACAGGACAATGAGCCAAAGCACACGGCCAACAAGAAGAATGCAACCGTTTGGTGATGTCCATGGGTTGCAGGCTTGAGGCAGTTATTGCAAGGGTTATGCCACCAAATATTAATGTTATTTACTTAAGACTTTTTGTTCCTTTACTTTTGCTCATCAAAAAATGCTGTGGTCTAATACAAACGGTTATATATCCTAAAGTTGTTAAATATAAATACAAGCTGAAATTCTGAACTCTTGTCTCATACTCATCTTTCGATCTTAAACCCACATGTCTTTAGTGAACAACAAAAACCAAGAAATTGGCCTTGCCGTTTCACTACTTTCAGAGGGGACTGTATATTTGGCACCAGTGTAGTGATTCTCATATCGCAGTATATATATCGCCGTATCGATATTTTGTCCCAACCCTAGTAGACTATATACAGTAGGCACATACAGAGGGGCAGGCAGACAGGAGTGTAGCTCACCTTGCTGGTCAGGCAAGGCACTGTGTGAGACCAGAGCAGAGACTGCCGGGAAGGTGATGGAGGACAGCGCTGCTATGGTGCCGGCCGCCCACATCATCCTGAACAACACACACAAGAGTAGCACACATCAGGCAAGCAATTCACCTTTTCATTGTACTGTTTATAGAAGGGTTTCACATGATGTAATTCCGAAGCAGCCATCTTGGTGCTATTTCAACATTATAATAAGAATAATCTGAGGGTTTACTCGACCCGTGTCAACACAGGTTTCTACTGGCACAGGGACCAGGGCCCGCGAGCACCAGACTAAAGTCCTAGTGTGAACACTTTCCTGAGTAAGGAGTTAGCCCATGGCGGCCAACTATAGCGTGAAAGCCCCTTAGTTATTCCACAGCTAAAATGTGTAATTGGGATGATATTCTGACATGTGTGGACCTGTGTAACACACACAGGACTCACCAGGGCTCGGATCCGAAGGCGTACCACAGCAGCTGCAGCACTTGGAAGCTCAGACCCAGTAGAACCGTCTTCTTGTACCCTACCGTTCTCATGAGGACACTGAGCAGCACCGTCTACACACACACACACACACACACACACACACACACACACACACACACACACACACACACACACACACACACACACACACACACACACACACACACACACACACACACACACACACACACACTTAGCAATATTCTAGGGATATCATCACAACAGTGAGCTTTAGACGGATTTGTTACCTGGGCGATGATGGACAGAATCCCCACCATGGCGATGTAAGCAGCAATGGCTGGTGGGGAGAAATTGATCACCTAGAACAAACAAGCATTTATGATAAATGCTAAACGTCTCCCCAGGCTTATGAATAACCAAAAGATAAAATGTCTTAATCAGACTTTTCGGCGGGCCGATATTAGGCATTTATCTATCACCCTTTGGGGGGGGGGGGGGGGGGTATTGTGTTTTTGTTCAAAGGACTTTGAGTTTCATATCCATTTTCAAAGTTTGTATCGTTTGTGAGTGGACGAGTGAGGAGAGCGAGCCGTAGTGTGCGTGTCAGTTTAGTAAGTAATTAACGAGTCTGGTTGTGATAATAGAAGAATAAAGTACCCAGCCCGTCAAGAATCAGTGGCCGCTACATTCCGACCATGTGAGGGTATACGTGCTCCAATAGTGCGAGTTAAAAATAAAGCACATACATTCAAATGATTTTAGCTTGTGTGTGATTTATCGTGGGCACGGGTCGGGTTACGGGCCAAATATTAACGGGTCGGCAGGGTGCGGATTTCATTTTGATATGAACACGGTTGACGGGCGGATCTGGTGCTGGACTTTGTAGATTTGGGTGCGGGCGGGTCTCAAACAATGGACCCGTGCAGGACTCTGGCCTAAGCTATTGGAAATAAACAAAATATCGGAAAGCGGAGTAGGTTGGGCCGCGTTGGTTGGGTGGCCACAAGAAAGTACCTCTAAAGGAATTGTAGCCCCAACAATTGCATGGTAGATCCATAGATCTGGTAGGTCAGATTCAAAGTAAGCTGAGCTACAATGCTGGCCATGATGCTGACATGGCTAATGTGGCCCAACCAACTCTGCTTTCCGATATTTTGTTTATTTCCAATAGCCTAGGCCAGAGTCCTGCACGGGTCCACTTTTTGAGACCTACACCAGCTATGTCCAGCACCAGATTTGCCCCGTCACCTGTGATAAGATCAAAATGAAATCCGCACCCGCAGAGACCCGTTAATATTTGGCCCGTTACCCGACCCGTGATGAATCACACACAAGCTAAAATCATTCAAATGAATGTGCTTTATTGTTATCTCGCATTATTGGAGCGAGTATACCCTCTTGCGCTCCGCCTCCATAGGGGGGACGTTCCCTCCAGAGCTGATGCTCTCTCGGGGGCAACACCCTTCACCTCGACCGGCAGTTGGTCTGCTTATAGGTTGGAATGCAGTGGCCACCGATTCTTGACAGGCTTGGTACTTTATTCTTTCTTACACACAACTGAACTCGTTCATTACTTCACTAAAGTGACACGCACACTATCGCAGGCTCTCCTCGCTCTTCCACTCACTCGCTGAACACACACACACACACACACACACACACACACACACACACACACACACACACACACACAGACACACACACGCACACACAGCAAACACAAAACACACACACACACACACACACACACACACACACACTCTTGAGCACCAGATACTTTCTCGTGCTCACGAGAAATGTAAAAAAAACAAAACAACATTAGCCCATTTCCCTTTACGGGTTCCGTACTTTTCTGTTGTGACAATAGAATAAAGTTTATTTTTAAACTGCATTACCATATTATTTTAGTGAGGACTCATAAACAACTACAAATAACGAATGTTATGGAAATCTGTTTATGTTTTGTTTTCTGGAATTTCTTTTTTAAATATATAGCGGCCGATATATTGGAATATCGTAAATATAGATACAAATTGCCTTCTCTTGGTTGCATGCATGTCATTCCATGAGTCATCCATTAAAGGCCTTTTCGGGTTAACAGTTAACGTCAATCACCCAACAAGCAGTGAGAGGAGATAGTGAAAGCCTCTACAACAAAACTAAGTGCATACCAAAAGTGACCCGAAGGCATTGTGCATTTATTTAAATGTTGACTGTGGGCAGGGACTTATTCAAACAGGGTTTACTTTCTGTCAGCGCGTTTCTCGTGAGTGAACGATTCACCACACCCCGTCCTTCAACTTTGAATGGCTAACCTTTATTGATGTGCCTGGTGAGTGCGTGGGCCTTGTTACCTGTTTTAAGTAGAGGAAGAAGCAGGAGTACTGTCCCGCTTCAGGGAGGTACGAAAGGAAGACCGTCACGCAGATCAGCAGCACTGTGCTATCCTTTCCCACGCGGCGTAGAGACTGGGGACACACACACACACACACACACACACACACACACACACACACACACACACACACACACACACACACACACACACACACACACACACACACACACACACACACACACACACACACAGTATAAGTCAGATGTGAGTGATATTTGAGTGTGTGTGTCGGGGATGTAGGAGTAAGTACCTCTGACCCTAGTGTTTGCCCTATGACCCAGGGGTCATGACACCTCACCTCTTGAGGTTAATGATTAACTTTCTTTGGCCTGAGATCTCTCGAGGTAGTTCAGTCTGTCTGAGTTTATCTTGGATAGCCTTCAAAGTCGATTTGACTCTGTTCTATAATCGCATCATGTAGGCTTTCCTTATGCAGATCATTGTTCAACTGGCCTTTTTTTTCCCCACTGATTTTCATTTTCATTGCCTGCTCAAATAAAACAAACATTACCAGCAATTGTTTCAAAGAAAAATAAAACACTTTGTGTAAAAGGTTTAAAAGTTTAAACTAATTATTAAAGCCCGAGCTAGGAGCAACCACGACCAGCAGACTCACAGCAAAGGGGTCCGCCTGCTCCCAGGAGATGGGGAAGCCCCAGGAGCTCAGCCTCATCTTGTCTGGCAGCGACTCCGGAACCACAAAGAACACAAAGGCAATGTCCGCCACCGCAATCACAGTGGCGACCAGCACCACCAGACTGTCTCCGTACTGGGCGGACAGGTACTCCCCAATGGCCGGGCTGGTGACCAGACTGGCAGCAAAGGTAGCGGACACCTGCAGAGTGATTAAATACAGCGGACGGTGAAGTTGGAACACTAAGGTACATCACAATATCATCAAGATGAGGATCAGAACTAAGGGATAATGTACAGTCGGCTGGTCATTTATCGCTAAATAAGCCTCCGCTGCATTAATGTTCTTGCTCCCGTGCCCCCAATATAGCTTTCATTGATTTGATTGATTTCGATTGAATGATTATATTGCTTCCGCTTAAACAAAAAGTCTGTAGGCATGCACAGTGGCAATAACAAGCGCCATCAGATACCCCTGTGTTCCCCCCAACGAAAACACCTCTGCACTGCTACAGAGCAGGGGTCTCATTTATAAAACTGTGCGTGGGTATCTGCAGATTTCAGCAAGTCAAATTTAAGACTTTTTAATACCACCTTGAATGAAATTTAAGACCTCAAACACGAGATGGTGGGGGGGATTCCGCTGTATTATAACCCAAGCATAGCATGGGTGTCACTCAATGAGACTCATTCACCTACCCATTGTCGCAGACTAGCTGGCAAGCACGCGGACAATTGTTTATATATGCAGCTAGCAAGAAAGAAGCCTCTCTACATGTCCTTCCTGAAAAGTCCCACGAGAAAAAGAAAAAAATACTCCTGCCCCGACAAATTTAAGACCTTGAGTTTCAGTATTTAAGACCAGCATATGACATTTGTAATGAATTTAAGACTTTTTAAGGCCTTAAATTTAGAAACATGAATTTAAGACTTTTTAAGACTTTTTAAGGATGCGCGGACACCCCTAAAAGTGTACGCCCAAGTACGTAACTTTAAGTTTTGCGTGCACCAAAAAATATTCAGACTTATAAAACCCTGCGTACGCACACCTCTAAGCAATCTTTGCTTTATAAATCACAGAGTGCCCACAAAAGTTCGCAGCTGAATCAGCTTCACGTTCCGCCCTGTAAACGCCCCTTTTAACCATAAACGATTGTGACGAGGAGTATGTGGCTTGGTTACCACACTTGGGATTTAATTGACATTTTATGTGTTTATAGTGTCACATAAAAATATGTTATTGACACATGTTGGACAGATGCTTTATCCCATGCAGTCGCACCGTCAGTGGACAGTATGGAGTGACGCGATTAAATATGGAGAATTTAGATTTTGAATTTTCATTTAGATTCTAAGGAGATGGTTCTGGAGTTATATCTGAGAAATAATGCAGTTGACTTAAATTATTCTGATTACATAGATTTAACGCATGATACGGGTTGAAATTAAATTTATGAAGGGCGATGATAAAACATAATCGTTCTTCTCACTCAGTTCACCACCACACCGTCTGTGTCGCCAATTCTCCTTTTCCTCCAAACCATGCGTACGCATGGGTCAGAGTTTGCTTAGGGCTGTGCACATTCTCCCGTCAAGTTAGTTTTTTATAGATCACAACCTTGGCATGGAAAGTAACGTACGCAACGTTTTGTGCGTACGCAGCGGTTATAAATGAGACCCCAGGGAATGAAACACGCCCCCCCCCTGAGATTGAACACCCGAATAAAATAGTAAAACCGCAAAAGTACTGAGAGTAAATCCATGGTCCATTTTCAAACAGATTATATGCAACTGAACAGATTGAAAATAGTGCATCCATCGTTACCAGTCCGTAGGCAGTGCTGCGTTCCTGCTCATCGGTGATGTCAGCCACGTAGGCAAATATGACAGAGAAGGTCACCGCAAAAACGCCCGACACAGAGATCAGTGCAAAGTACCACCTGTAAGGGGAGACACAAACACATTCAACGATCCCCAGAGATCAACAGAATCTGGGTGAATGATATGTGGTTCTCTTTAACAAAGTTATCCAGTGGTTAGTGCAGATACCGCAACAACACCTAGGAGATAGGAGTCAGGATTAAGAACCTTAATTGGTTTCTTTTCAATCTCCTCTGACGGCGAGTGCTTTGAGTCACGAGAAGTGTCTCTGGGGAGAGGCGTGGTTCAGCAAGCGGAGGCAGTATGAGCTGCTGTTCATTAGTGGACCTCCGCTTGCAACAGATCATCAGTTCTGATGCAAAGCCAGGTTCAAATTCATGGATCAATCCATCTTGGTTAGTTCACTTTCGCCATAATGTTCTTACTCCTGTGGTCACCGTATGTGAACCACCAACATAATGGGACCTGTGTCATGACAAATATCCCACTTTTGACAGTTAATTCATTTTCTCTCACTTTCCTCCTCCAGCCCCCCCAGTCACATGGGCATCATGTGAGGGCCCACACACTCTACCCAGCGGCTCCCTCCCTGCCTTAGGAGTTTGTGTAGTCTGTGTCTGATTGGCCACGTACATGAATGTACTTGGTATGCTAGACCAAACTCGGGACCCAGAAGATACAGTGGGTCTTCATCATGTTCTCAGTACTCAGAAGATCACACCGGAGTTGGTGTTACACAAATTAATAATTTGTGAACAAAACTAAATAACAGCTCTCTCAAAGTTCACCATGAATTATTTCTAAAGGTAGACAACATACTGGTAATTGTGAGTGATGATGCAACCTTAGCCAGCTGTAGCAGATTGTCAATTAAACTAAGGCCAATGACACGTTTACAACAGCAACCGTGCTTATGAGGAAGGCTTAAAATAACTGAACTAAAGTTCAGTTCTTCATAAAATAACTGACAACTAAATTTCAGTTATTTTATGAGCTATGGTTCAGTTATTATATGATCTAGTTGATACACAGCCTAACAGATGCTATGAGGAAAACGACACACGCACACACACACACACACACACACCATGGGCTGATCCTCATCAGGGGAATGGGTGCACACGTGAAGAAGACTGTCAAGAGGAGGAAGGACTTCCTTCCCCACACGTCTGACATGGCACCAATCAGAGGGGCTGACAGGAACGACAGGAGACCCTGAGGCAACAATGACAGAAGACGTGTTAGTGCTGATACATCGCTTATGTGTCCAAGTGTCTTTTCTGAGGCACTCTTATGTTTGGAATTCAAGGAAATTACCCTTAAAACTGTTTAGGATGGGAATATAGGTCAAAAATTCTGGTCAGCTCAGGTTTGGCTAGAAGTGAAAGTTAGGCCTACAACTCATCTATGATTTTTTAGGAACAACACAACGAAGTGACACCGACGGCGAGATGTGTGTTTATCTGTGGAGCTCAGTCTGAGCAGAGGTTTGTGTTGATGGCTGAATCAGAGAGTTAAGCTTCTTTGACACTATAGGCGTTCACGACACTCTTGTAAACTTTAAGTGTCAAAGAAGCCAAGGTGTGTGGGGTATTTCATTTACAAAATCGCTCATTATAACGCTCATTAAAAAAGGCAATAGTTTTAAAAAGGTTAATCCAAAAGTGTCTGTGGATTGCCAGAATGGTGATAAATCGTCCCCCCTCCTTCCTAGAACTCTCAACCCAAAACTCAATGTTTTTAATCTCATAGGGTTCAACTTTGAGCTGAAACCAGTATTCACTTACACTTCTGAGTGAGTGACTGAATGGGTAAGAGATAAGATGCCTCCTCGCTTCGTTCTTATTAACAACAGGCCTCTGTATACTTCATTACAGGTAAGCTCCCAAAAGTAGACCTTGATGCAAGCCATTTTGTTAGAATTGTACTGCTACCTATTTTGGAGAAGTTGTTGGGGGAAGTGAGTGTTGAAATGGTGATGAATGATACAGCGTAGAGGTGACTGCGATGAAGTGTGTGGAAAATGTTCAGGTGGCCAAGAGGGTCTGGGGAAGACATTACCTTGACTCCCTGGATCATACCATTCATAAGGAACGTGTGCTGAGGGAAAGTTTCGTGGAGCACCTGAGGGAGAAGACATGAGATGCTTAAACCGCAGGCAGGCTATGGATTTATGTAACCTAGTAGTATTGGTTGATAATATTGTGCACCATAACGATTTCCTTTTGATTCTTCCCAAACATGCATCAACATAATTTTCTCTGTTGAGCATCCCTTTATAACAGAGGAAGAATCAAGTGTATCTGGTTCATAGTTGACTTTTTTTTTTTTCCACATGAAAGACCCAATTCGTAATCCAGCCATAACACACACACACACACAACCAACACACACACACACACACACACACACACACACACACACAACACACACACACACACACACACACACACACACACACACACACACACACACACACACACACACACACACACACACACACACACACACACACACGTTATAACACAGTTGGGGGACTTTGTAGGGTGCCTACAAAAAGGATTCAAAACGTGTAATATCAGAGTACACAGGATGTTTGCCTTGGCTGGATCGCACGGAGGCCATTTTTTGCGACTGTGCATACCTGCCGATTGCATGCTTGTTTGTCAGACACAGGATGGATAGGCTTGAGACTTTCTCATCTAGATCATTTTTCTGAAAATGTAGCTCCATCCTGTATGCAGTGTATGGAAGTCCTGTCTGCATATGTGTCAATAGTTAGCATGAAGAGGTGAACCAAAAACTGGGTTAAGTAACTGGAAACTCGTAAAGTGGAAACGACGCACATCATTATGTAAGGTGAACAGCTGGACTATGAAGGGCAAAAGTCTGCAAAGTGTCCCTCCAATACTGTGGTACTTAACTGAAGACTTTACTCACCTTCAGCATAGGTGTCGTGAGCAGGCCCCAGGCAAAGAACTCTAGAAAGATGACCACCACCGCATGGCTGACTCTAGCACGCCCTCGGCTATTCTGCAAGGAGCCTCAGTGTCATGATTCCAGCAGAGATAAACATAACATTAAAAATAAAGCTAATATAACGACTTTGATTAAGATAACATGTTTCAAGGCGCTGTGTGTGTGTGTGTGTGTGTGTGTGTGTGTGTGTGTGTGTGTGTGTGTGTGTGTGTGTGTGTGTGTGTGTGTGTGTGTGTGTGTGTGTGTGTGTGTGTGTGTGTGTGTGTGTGTGTGTGTGAGTGAGTAATGGCAGGGTATCACTTCATCCACTCATAATAACACCCTTCAAAAGTAACAGCTTTTGTGGTAGGATAGGAGATGAGCATAACATGAAGTGGAATCATAGATACAATAAAGACATCCATTCTCCAAAAGAGCCAATTCAGCTGATCGGCCATCGCAAGCATTTTAAACACCTTACCCAGCCATTAGTTACTTGGAATGTAGATCCACAAATTGCAGCACCGTCAATAGGCCTACAGGTTTGTCTATATGTCAGGGCCTACGACTCATGTATGAATGTTTACACGCGACATCAGTCTAGGCAATTATTACCACAGCAATAACACCACGTCAAAGATGTCATAAAGGATTATAGTGAATCTCAAAATAAACTCTCAACGTGTCATTCTGAATCGAAACAATGTTTTTTTTTTTATCGAAGATTAAGCGGAGTTTTGTAGTTTCAAATTGAGTACTTGTGAGTTATGTTCACTGTCATTCAGCCACCGGCATCTGGGGTGTTGATGTTGGCTAACACGCTAGCTGTTTACATCCCCCCCCCTAACTACGTGTATATCTCTCCAAACCGAGAACAAACGTGATACAATGTGGCGATAATAAAATTGCACATCCGACATTAGATGTCCGATGTCAATGATCGTTGTGATTTCACTCATCGCTGCCCACGTACAGTGTTAGCATTAGCTCACGGCGCTAAAGCACGTCCCCAGCAGCAGACTTACAGAGCCGCGGACCAACATAGCGTCGCTGGCCTCCGTCGCTGCTTTCTCCTGGTTCATCTCACATCTTGCCGAAACGATGCTCACATGAAGTCCATGAGGTCCGGCTGACTGGGGTGGCTGCGTTTCTTCCAGGGTGTATGCTGTAAGGACGTCTTTGCAAACTATCCCGAACTCTAAATAAGAGTAGTAATAACGCGGTACTCCGTGTATCTCAGAGTCATGAGGAGGCTTGGCCTTCGATACTCTGAATTCCTCAGCTCAGTTTTGCATGTTTAGAAAAAAGGCGCTGGTGTATATGTTATAGGTTAACTCGCATGGGCGGTGCCTTTTGTTGAAAGGTTAATGGTATGACATATCAAAACACCGCCCCGCTTAGCCACCTATACTAAATAAAACGAACAAACTTTTGACTTCTTCCCGGTGTGAGAGCACCGCCCCTTCCTGAACGTAAAGCACCATCAACTGTTTTCTGATCGGTTTTTAGGACACGGTTCGTTTATTTTTTTCGCTAACCGCCATTAGGATAGACCCATCGTCCAACTAATTCTGATCTGATCCTGGACCAGGTAATGTCAACTGCGGTTACGGATTCTGTTGCCATCCAAAAGAACTCGCCGCCTACTGTGCTACGGTTTATATTGCAATGCAGTGGGTTTTTTCCATCACACGGATACTTGTAAAGCAAATATCTATTGGAGGTATATGCTAACAACACTATTCTTGTGTGCCTGCAAATTGTTTTAACAGCTCAGCGCTCAAACGGCAAGAAAACGGGTCAGAAGAAAATCTCATTATTTCGCAGGAACATATAGCAGCATACCGCGCCGCCCAGCTCCTCTTGGTCACTATTTGGCATGAGTAGATAGGCGGGACTCGGCGGTGGAAGAATTTGGGTTGTATACAAGGGGAGGCATAGGGAATCAATTTACAGCTACGTTCGACCAGATATGCGGCCATACTGATTGTTCCGTAGGTAAGATATTTAGGCCTTAGGACTCATCTCCCTATGATATGATGCAACCTTATCCGCATGTACCAGTGTCATATACGTGTGCTGTTAACTGTGCGCATTGGCTCCCGTGAAGCCGAACCATACCTCTGCTCTTCCTTTGTTCGCTTGCGCCTTTTTGGCACCGATGCGGTTTTTATCAATACTAGCGCAATATGGCTGACTTTGATGTCACATACCGTTGCTGTAGGCACTTGTATACACTGTTAACAGTTCGATTATCATGAATCCATAGTGATGCCCATGTGCGTATGCGACAGTAAACAAATAGTTCCACCCCTCACCTATGCGTTGTAAACAGTACGTCTTTTTTTTCTGTGTTGCTGCTGACCTGAA
The DNA here is from genome assembly GCA_900291075.1 of Melanogrammus aeglefinus. Classification (NCBI taxonomy): domain Eukaryota; kingdom Metazoa; phylum Chordata; class Actinopteri; order Gadiformes; family Gadidae; genus Melanogrammus; species Melanogrammus aeglefinus. Next base: position 506,144 of record OLKM01000076.1, read on the forward strand.
GTATGTGGTTGCAAGGGGAGATTTCCAATCAGGCAAATGACACAGTAAGTCCACTGATTGAAGGGAATTGGGCACCTCAAACTGTCCATCATTGATGAGGTCATACGTCCTTTTGCATGCCATTTTATTCTCAATCATACCTGTATGCTATAGAATAAGAATAACCCTTGACACCTTCATCTAGACGTCAAACTATGATGGAAATTACCAATATGTTTTGACCTTTTAGTCAGCATTGTGAGCCTTGCAAGACATGGCGTGCCAACGTTGCACTCAATGTGGAACAGCTTGACTGACTTCAACGTCCACCTTGATCAATGGCGCGGCAGACTGTCTGGGGAAGGCTATTGCCATAGATATTAGGAACCTCAAAGGGGTATTGAGGTTCAGTGGCCTGCTCAATGTCACCTAGGTAGACTGAATCTGAGATAGTTAAGCTTCATTGACACTAGTCTCTCCTTTATTATGGCACTAAAGGATCATGTCTATTCTGGTGTATTGTTTTAGTAATACCATACTATCTATCTCTCGCTAGCCTACCTGCATGTCAGAGTAGGACGGTGTAGCCCTGAAACCTCATCTGAGGTGTGGTGGTTACAGGTTGTAGACATTACATCATATGAGAATTTGGTTAGGGGGCATGGTGCTGGTTAGTTACCTAATCTGTCCACCTTTTTGGCTTTGCGTTATTCAGCGGTGGATCAGACCTGGCCTTGAAAATCACCTTTGTATGTCTTGAACCTTTTGTTTTGGAAGGTAAATCCGACCGCTAAGCTAAAATATGGCCCAGCCTTTCAGGATTGGCCATAGTCACTTTCTCCTCCACTAAAGTGGCTTTGGGTTTAGAAGTAGTCTTGTAGTGTGTTTTTCACCATGTTTCCAAGGGCCGCTTGCTGCCCTGTTGCCAGGGGTGCACAGCAGTGCTAAATGGCAGCAGACACACGCCTGGCTCATTGCGTGACCTTGTTGGCTTGCCTGTATTTAGATCAGCGCCGAGGTTTTGGCCTGCAGTTGCTGTTTATTGGGACCTGATGGAAAATAAAGACAGGAGATCGTTCCCGAAGGTTTGTTTTGGTTCCTTTCAGTCACTCTCACATTGTCCATGGCCATATGCTCATGTGACCAACCCCTGAATTATTTGCAGAATACATGCATGTAAAGTGTGTCACCATGATGTGGATGCAGTTTATTTTGGCGATTAGTTGTGCTTTAATGTAATATTGGAAACATTGATACTACTAATGGACAAAAAAGATTCTAGCACTGTTGTCAACTGCATGGGTTTATTGTGTTATGCATGAAATAAAAATAGACCGTTGACAAAATATATAATCAACCACTTCTTGACAAGATGCAGGTGACTCATTTGTTCCAAGGGATGGGACAAGGACAATCTGAACCGCACTTTGCATCGCTTCAATGCCTTTTACACATAAACAAGGCCACATTCTTCAAAAACAATCAATGTCCTTTTTAATTATTATCAATAAACCAGGTGAGGAAACAAACATTGCCAACACGAGGGGTTGAGAACATGCAAGGTGGTGGTACTGACATTCCTGGCCCCTTTTCTCTTTATCATTCCTGTCATGATGTAGTTGGACTCCAGGTGATAGCCTGTACCCAATCTGCAGTCTGGCCTGGGCCAAGTGTAATTCCCGGAGCGCCTCCTGGGGGGTCTGTGAACGGAGTGGTAGAACCTAGTGTAGGTCCCGGACTGGCAGCCTGGCTGCCCCCCACCAGGTGGATGAATGAAGACCCCCTTCAAGACTCCAGCTGCGCCGCGACCCAGACCGGAGGGCGGTGAGTGGCGAGGGTGCTTGTCAATGGAAGAGCAAAGATCCAACTCATGCTATTTAACCACTCTGAAGCATTCTAGATGGCTGGCCACGTTCCGCTGCACAGTGGCTAACACTCCCAAGCTCAAGTGACCAAGCCTCAAAGGAGGGCTGTCATGCTAGCTATTTTCTAATACTATAGAGTATGTATAATATGAAGTACTGCTACATGTGCATGTTTGCATCATCAGCTATGGTTCAGCTGAAACGATCGGTTCAACGAAAACGAACACACAAGTCGGATAATTAATCAAGTCATTGATCCGGGTTAAATATCTCCATCTATGTGTTTTTCCAAATCACATCAATGGTCCGACTTCTCTGCAAATATTTGGCCAAAATGGATGCTTCACTTATGAAGTAGTACTTTCTTTTATCGGATGTTTTCCAAGCGTGACGGTTGAAGTTAAAAGGGCAGTTCTTCCATTAAGTGGCTGTTTACGCTTTTTTACACTGAAATTATTAACATTAAGGCAGAATTCTGTCCTGTGGCATATTGTAGTTGCATGAATATTACGTTTTTAATTAGTGTCATGCTGTATACATTCCTGGTCTATTAGATAGTGGTACTAATTACCTGGACACTTAAAGGAGACATATTATACCACCAGGTGTGAGTTTGATTAGCCTTACAAGCCGTTTCGAAAATCTGCCCCATGTGACATCACTAGTGGGCGTGTCCACCTAGATCTGTGCTTGATAGATCAGTCTACCAGCCTACCCAGTGGACTGAAGTAAACTTTGCTCATCTATCAGCCGAGATCTAGGTGGACACGCCCACTAGTGATGTCATAAGGGGCAGATTGTCAAACTGCTTGTGAGGCTAATCACACTCACACCTGGTGGTATAATATGTCCCCTTTTAAGGGATAAAGACTCTTCTAAATTTCTATATTCTAAATTTGTGTTTCAGGGCATTCCAGCGTATCTGCAAATATGATGAAGAAAAAGAATTCACACAAGTGAGTTTAACCCCCTTCTGTGATCGGAACCTCTTTTTTTATCTTCTTTGTCAAGTTATTGGTTCTGCAGTTATTCAAGGCCAGAACAGGGTTATCGGTTACCAAAAAAAGGCTTGTTTTCCTCTCTCATAGGTTACCCCTCGTCCGATATACCTCCTTTTTTTGTCTCTTTTCTCTTACTATCTTCCTTCGCCCCTCTTTGTCTCACTTGTCTGCTTGTAAACTGTGGCTCGGTCTAATTTGCATGCTTTGTATTGCCCTGTGTCTCATCTGCCCGGTGTCTGTGGCTGCAGGAAGCAGAGGACCAGTGTGGAGCCCGGCAAGCCCTTAGGCGGTCCGCCCAGGAGAAACATTGTGGGCTGTAGGATCCAGCACATCTGGAAGGAAGGCAGTATGTTCTCAACACAATAACAACCACCAAAACTATCAGCCACCACAACTACAACTATATGCTCAATGATCATTTTAACATGGGTCCTTCTCAAAAGGTTTTTCTGTTTATGCATGATGTGTTTGACTGATCTGATGACTGAGCTGCCTATGGTAGAGGGAAATGTTCTTTTATATTTGACCTGGGGAGAGGGTGGAGTCCAACATTTGAAATGCATCTTTCAATAGTGTTGAAATGTGCACCATATTCTCACAGAATATTGGAGATAAGATCATATTGCTAGAGACCTGAGGTAGGAGACTATATTGTCGGTTTTAACATCATGACTGACATTTTTTTGAAACTTCAACTGCTGGAATTTATCAATTTGCTGGTCACAGCAAACAGATAAAAACAACATTACGCAATTCTTACGTGACGAAAAACATGTAAAATTGATAATTGACATAAATTAATATGTAATTGATGTCTGTATACTACTACGATAAATTGACTTAGCTGTTGCAGCACCAGTTCCTCCTCCCAGCTATTCCAGCTTAGTCGTCAGTGCTCTGGCCTAACAACGATCACCAGGTGCATCTGGGCTCTTAAAACATGCCCCTCTGTTCTGGTGTCCCGCCAGGTAAATCCTCCCAGTGGAAGGGGACAGTGTTGGACCAGGTTCCCGTCAACCCCTCTCTTTATCTGATCAAATATGACGGCTTCGACTGCATATACGGCCTGGAGCTGTACAGCGATGAGAGGGTGGTTGGCCTGGAGGTGCTGCCTGACAGAATCGGTAATGTGTGTGTGTGTGTGTGTGTGTGTGTGTGTGTGTGTGTGTGTGTGTGTGTGTGTGTGTGTGTGTGTGTGTGTGTGTGTGTGTGTGTGTGTGTGTGTGTGTGTGTGTGTGTGTGTGTGTGTGTGTGTGTGTGTGTAATTAATTAGCGGCTTCTCTTTGGTATTGTATTTATCGTTTGCCTTTGAGCATGCAATGCGAGCTAGCTTAGAGTGAAAGTTACTGATTCAGTGACTGAGTCCCCATTGTTAAAAGTTGCATGTGAGCCAGTTATCCGCTAGGTAGTTAATTGGTGTAAACGCAATTGTGCAGCGTTTAATTCCTTACACTATTATAGAGGTTTGACATCAAAGCCAATTGTGTTGGATGATGAACACACTGTACTTCTACACACGTAATGAGCGGTTTCAATAAAAAAACAACACAATATCCGTCAGCATACAAAAGGCCTCACGGGAGCGAAGCTGTTTTTGACTGGCTGTGTCTTACTTATTGGGGGATGGAAGGTGTTTGATTGTACGGTCCATCGGTCGAACCAAAATAAATGTTGACCTAACCTAATGTTGACCCCCAGCCCGGGCCCGCGTTACTGACACAATGCTGGCGGAGACGATGATCGGGAAGGCGGTGGAGCACATGTTTGAGACGGAGGAGGGCCCCAAGGAGGAGTGGAGGGGCATGGTGCTGGCCCGCGCCCCCATCATGACCACGTGGTTCTACATCACCTACGAGAAGGACCCCGTGCTCTACATGTACCAGCTGCTGGACGACTACAAGGAGGGGGATCTGCGGATCATGCCCGACTCCAGTGGGTCTCACACACACACACACACACACACACACACACACACACACACACACACACACACACACACACACACACACACACACACACACACACACACACACACACACACACACACACACAGGGGGGGTATACAGTATAAACGGTAAGAAAATACACCGATGTGAATTTGCGCTACGCTATGGATTTTGACAGTGTTGAGAAAGTTCACTTTCTACGTGAACTAGTTCAAAGTTCAGTTTACAAATTTTAAAATGAACTAGTTCAGTTAAAAGTTCATAATTCCAAATTTTTTCACAGTTCCAGAAAATGAACTTCATAGTTCTTTTTTTCAATATGTTGCTGTGAGCTATTATTTTTTTCCAGTATTTTGAGCGTTGAGCCCCCGTTGTGGTAGCCTCGTAAACCCGCCTCTCCCGGAGCTGCATTTCATTTCATTCTGAGGGAGAGTCTGGCCTCATCCCCGCTCTAAGCGTTTGGGGTGGGCGGCAGCTGGGCGGGAGTAGTAGCGTTGACAGACAACCCCATTCAGCCAATCAGCGTTTCAAAATAAGTGACGTCATCCAAATGCGCTGGCTTCACTGCTACGGCTCTACTCGTAACCGCAAAGTGACATATTCGCAGCAGATTCGCAGGTAAACTATTAGAAAAATGGCCGAATCCAATGTAAATGACTTTTGCCGGCTGTGTAATGAAAATTTACGTAAAGACGGCCGTCTGTGCAGTGACGTTATCATCCGGGGCTTTGCGCCAGTCGGTCCCTGATTGGCCAACGTGCTGTGTCAATCACAGCGGCGACGCTGATTGGCTCGGCCTTCTGAGGGTTTCAGTCCAAGCGCTTAGAATGGGGATGAGGCCAGACTCTCCCTCAGAATGAAATGAAATGCAGTTCCGGGAGAGGCGGGTTTACGAGGCTACCGTTGTGGTTTGTCTAGGATGAAATAGAGTGGTTGAATGAAGTATCATAGCAAAATACAGCTTCTATTGTGTTTTATTGCACATTTAGCGCATTTTGTAAATCCCATTGATTTCTGTTGGAAGACTCATTGCTCGTTGACCGGAAATGGAAAGGGGGGGTGTTTACTTGTAGATTATATTAATTTCTCCTCCGGATTGTACTTTCTTAATGTTCCCATTACAACTTCAGTTAAAGCCGCAGCATCTCTTTCTGCACTGACATCCTCAAATCCTAAGAATCGTTCGCACACATTCCTTTTCTCATTCACATATCTAAGGATGACGGAGAGCTGACACTGGCAGGACACATCTGTTGTATCGTCAGCTTGCACGGCGATGAATGGAGCGGCACTTTAGCGGCTCCATTCACTTTATCGATGTCTGCCTTAATCACCATTGCTATGCTATGAATGATGTCGTTCTGTATGGCTTTTGATGTCCCTTTGAAAACTGTGGCTGATTCTAGATGTTGAGCTAGCACAGGATCTACCTCACAGTAAGACTCCACCAATTCAACGTAATTGCCCTTATTAAGGCTATCAGCTGACTCATTGTGCCCACGGAAGGCCTGCTCTTGCTTCCCAAGATATACCACTGCAATATCATTTTACGTAGTATCTCCCGATTTCTTCTCACAAGTTCATTGTGGCGCTGGGTAGCGACGCTAGCTGCCTGGCTGAGGGCTTCATCAATCCGCACACGTCCAAACAGTTTCAACTTTAAGTTGAAATGAATGTGGCTCTTGGACTTGCCATGTCTCTCCATGGCTCTTTGCAAGTTCTTTAAGTCATCAAAACCACGGCCAGTCCATGGGTTAGGTGTAGGTGATTCATCAAACAAAATGCAAGGCCAGCAGAATAATTTCAGATCAGAGCCAGCTAGCCATTCCGTCCAAGCGTAGTTCTCCTTGAAGAGGACCCACCTGCTTTTCTGGTCTGGATCATGTTCAGTTTCGGTGTTGGTCTTCCATTCTCTTTTATCTTCAGCTGATGTTCAAACTGTAGCCTCAAAAATTCTTATAGATATTGAATTATATTCTCCTCCATGTTGATATCGTTGTTAGTCGTTATCTTTGTTAGCCGCGGCAACTGACTAGAAAGAACGCTAATTTGCTCAGAACATTATTTAAAAAAAATGCTGATTTGTGATTGGTTTGCAAGGAGTAGATGAGGCCTCACTTCCTATGTTTAACATGGTATAGATGATTTACCTCGCAACAGGGAAACTGAATTGTGATTGGTTATTTTTTATTCTCAAAGGCGGCAAAAGTGAGTTTTTGCCTCCGCTCCCTTCAGTGGCTAGCCCTGGACACAACATGCTGAGCGTAACGTCGGCCAGCCTCCTCGCTTCTAAAGGCACTTCGCAGTTGTTTTTTTTCACATTTTCATGTAATTATTCAGTAATAAACACACATTGCACATAGATAATTTTGAAAAATAAATATTTTTTGATTAATTTTTTTTTCTTTTTTTTTGGAAAATCAAGAGGAGGCGTTGCCTCCTCTAAGGAACCGCCACTGTATCACAGATACTCTAGAGTCTATAGCATATAACCGCGTTGTCTGATTACAGTTTAAAGGCCGTGTTGCAGGGTTTATTTTCCAACAAATTTGTGCAATTTGCTTGTTGGTATTTAAGATTTAAACTGTTATTTATTGTATTTAATGTTGTATCACTAAACGAAATGTTATACGAAAAAGTAGGTACTATTTTAGTGGTTTGCTATTGATTCTCATTTCCCCCAGAATGCATTGCATGACGACATGTTGGGGAGACACGGACCAAATCCGCATTGAGACCCTTGAGAGGAGAGGCTAGTAAGAGAGTGTTCAGCAGATTAGATACATAAATAAATAGATATCCTATATAGTTAGGAGATTCACGTCTAAGATGTCCCATGATTGACATCTCAAACTCAGATATTGTTTTCATCGCAAAATGTCAGCCGATAACAACAAATAAATCTTCGGTCTCGGGGGCTATTCCCCACTATTCACTTTGCCTTCGGCGAATAATTGTTGACTAATAGCGTAGATAGATAAATAGCCTACTCAAGTCTTTATTAATACCAAACTACACGTCGGGAATTCATTTAGGTGATTCGGCTCACACAGTATAGCCTACAAGACCACACAGAACAAGGGAGACAACAAGTCTGATTGGACATACACAAAAAACATCACATTAAAACTAGACCCATGCGTTGATAGATGAGATAGAAAGATAATTAAATATGTTCTATTATTTGCCTTGCAGAGAAAGCCAATCCTGTGCGTGTATGCAAATTAGCCATGTGCGCCTAACACAAGAAAGATGCAATGTTGAGAAGTCATACTAGGATAGCAAGCGAAAGCCGAACCAGACTGTATCAATCACATACTTTGGGTCCATTCTAACTTATGGTAAGAGGCTAGTCTTTAAATCTTTGCAGTGACTGAATGTTGATGAAAAAACTGATTGTTTTGCATAAGATGAGTGCAAGGGCTTCAGTTTGTTTTTAGAAGTGGTGGGAAAAATGACCATAAGTTTGAGTGTGGTTTGAAAAGTGCTGGGTACCCTTATGTAAGCTATTCAACCATTCAACGCTGCATTGCAATGTGCTCTCTACAGTGTATTGTCAGGTGTTGAAAATCCTATTCGAAATATAAAAGTTGAAAACCACAGCTTGTGTTTTGGCTTGTTTTGCAAAACGGCGTTGGAAACACCAGGGTATTGGCTCGAGATATGTAATATTAATACACACAGGACAAAGAACAGTGTTGGCAATTTAACACTTATCTTGACGTCAACAAAGTTTACCAGACAAACCATGCCAGACTGTAAAGGGGGTACAAAATGACACGAGGTACTGAGCATCAGCTTTGGAAAACGAGCAAGGGCTGCTGGTAGCATATGTTATGCTGCATTAAAAAAAGAAAAAAGAAAAGCGCCCAGAGGAGAATTGCATCTGCCAAATCCTGACCACCAGTAAACACTCGCGAAGGACCAATGTAGACTTCACTCGTTACAACATCATAAGCAAATTGCCCGCAAATAAAATCCCCTACAGTTTAGGATAATCACACAGGTTATGCGAGAACATATTTAACATAGGCCTACCAGGCTCCAAGTCTATCGTCACATATCTCAGTCAGACAAAACAACTATAACCACATTGGCATAGCAATCGCACAGTGTGTAGCTGCAATCTATACAATGCATACTAGCTGGAGCACCCACCAGAATCAGATCACAATCGCTTAGGACCGTGGGTAACGTTCGGCAAGGTCATCACGAGAAAACAAAACCAGCAGCAAAGTTTACGTTTAACAATTTCTTACCTTATGTGGCCCTCCACATGCAGGCTAGATGATGTATCCATATCGTTATCCAGTGTCACAAACATGCTTTTTACAGGAAGTAAAGGACCGGCTATTTTCTGAATAAAAATGTCAATTTTGGCTGTCTGTCTTGAAACTTCTCCATTATAACGCTCTGTACAGACATTAACATTAAATATAATTTAACAAATTATACAAACCACAAAAAAAGGCTTAAGTCGCAAGGCTATTTAACTGGATCCATAATGTCTAAGAGAAAAGCTGGAACCGATATAAGATCCTTTTTCAGCAGGCAAATATGCGCTGTAAGTGCAGAGAAACCTACAAATCACCTTGTTTTACGATGTTTGATGTTAACTGCTAGTTCTCATCTATTGCTACCTTTAACGGTTAGCTAGCAGTAACACTGCAGTTAGCTACATACAGGCTTTAGCTACAGTCTAGGCTTTGGCTACTACAAATTTCTGTCTTCCACTTTTATTGGTTGAGTGGAATACCCTTTGTACAGCAGCGATGGTTTCTAGTGTTCCATATACATCTCAAGTTAATTCCTTGATATTGTGTTAGCCTTCGCTATTACTATAAGTCATAAAAGCTAGGCTAGGAAAGCTAGCCTTCCAAGTTCACGTTCTCTCAGGTCACAATGTTCGATCTGAATGCGCCACCATGGGAATGCACCGACTCCGCTGCATGGACATATTATAAATTACGCCATGTTTCTACAGTGGCTGAAAGTCGACAAATTAAACGACTATGGTGGTTTGGTCGCAATTGGTTTGCACATTTTTAAAAGTGGTGGGGACACAATTTGTATTTTAAATAGTGGTGGGGACATGTACCCCCCCCGTCCCCCCGTAATCTACGCCTATGGATGTGTGTGTGCGACTGTGCGTGTGTCCTTTTCAGCTTCGGCATACTGCATTATTATGAAGGCCTTGTGGTTAGTTGTGGTCTTAGTGAAGCAGCCTAGCCTTGGAGTTGGATAAGTTGGAGTGATTATGTAGTACGGGCGTGCGAGGGTGAGAGAGAGACCACACTCGCCATGGTGATGATTTGGCTTGTTGTGGTCTGTCAGCATCCGCCGGGTCGGACGGTGTGCTTTGTGTACGTGTTCAATGTACATCTGTCTGGTTCGTATTTGCGGTAGATTGATGGTTAAATAATGTCACACCACGATCAGTTATACTTGCAGGCACTCATTTGCAAGTGCACTGATTGCTGTCCGATAGGCTAAGTTAGCCCACAGCTAGCATTATGCCTTCTATTTCTATTTCTTCTGACTAAGTTTACCGGTACTTACGACATAATCGCTGTCACTAGATATAAAGAAAAAGTTGACTTTCACTCAGTGCTATTCACTGACAGTAAAAATAAATAAAAGTGTCGTTATTGTATGCATTGTCTGTTCATTGACTAGCTCCAGCGCTTGTTGCTGGTTGCTAAATGATAGCAACTCTCCACTCATTGTCCTCTGACCATGCATTTAATTGGCTTTGACCGCCATCAGTTTTCGGCAATTCCTCATTCGCCCTCTCACGTCTGACAGGTTCGAAATTATACTGCTGTGGGCCATCATACATGTCATTTGTGGTTCTTGCCACCTCTTAGACGCCATAGTTCTAGTACTAGGCTGGGACTACCTTCCACCACGTCTCCCCAACGTGACGTCATCGCCGAATTGCGTTAGAAAACACCTGTTACTACCAAAAACAACAAAAACTGGACTTTAACACTATTTTGGAGACATTTTATAAATGATACATATTTTGAGTGCTTTATGTACCCATTAATCAAAACTTCCGGTTGACCTGCACGTAGACCTTTAAATAATTTTTCACAATTTAACAGCTCTCGTTTGAAGAATAAAAACCGTGCCATTCGTTTCAATGGGAATCACGACGGTCTATACTTTCAACATAAAGTGTACTTATTGATCATTTGAAATTTGTCCCAGCCTATATGTAGCGGACTTGACCTACGTCCGCTTAGTAAGGGTAAATCACTCTTCCCTGAATGGCTGGAAGTCAGAGGATCTAAGTCCCTAACCCCCAGACCTATTAGTCTCGGGTCTACTCTACCTGCTCAGTTAAAGTACAATAGCTTAGGCATTAGGATTTGGACCTGTCATGGTGAAGACCTAAAGAACAGAATATCAGTGTGTGTATCTTACCCTGTATTCCCCCTAACCACTATACTTTCAGATAGAGGATGAGACGCCCCTACTTCAGAGAAGATAGGAAAACTCCACATAAAAGCAATAGTGGATAATGCAGGCGCTTGCTGCGCGCCTGCGCAATAGTCCCTTCACAAGCTCTCATTCCACACCTGTACGAGACAAGACGCTGGTAGCGTGAAGCTGTTTCTGCATTATTGGATTATTCTTATAATTGACATTTCTCTGGGCCAATCGGAATCTCAGCACTCTGAGCTCGCCTTTCGAATTTCGATGAGACACCCGGCTACCGCGCGAGTCTGATGGAAACTCTTAACGTAAATTTGAAGTAGGGGTGTACGGTATAAACGTATAGAGAGTACACCAGTCTGAGTGAGTGTGGTTTGAAAAGTGCTGGGTACCCTTATGTAAGCTATTCATCCATTCAACACTGCATTACAATATGCTCTCTACAGTGTATTCTCAGGTGTTGAAAATCCTATTGTTTTGGCTTGTTTTGCAAAACGGCGTTGGAAATACCAGGGTATTGGCTCGAGATATGTAATGCTAATACACACAGGACAAAGAACAGTGTTGGCAATTCAACACTTATCTTGACAACAAAGTTTATCAGACAAAAACAATGCCAGACTGTAAAGGGGGTACAAAATGAAACGAGGTACTGAGCATCAGCCTTTTGAAGACGAGCAAAGGCTGCTGGTAGCATATGTTATGCTGCATTAAAAAAAGGAAAAAAAAAACAAGCGCCCAGAGGAGAATTGCATCTGCCAAATGCTGACCACCAGTAAAACATTCGCGAAGGACCAATGTAGACTTCACTCGTTACAATATCATAAGCAAATTGCCCACAAATAATATCCCCCACAGTTTAGGATAATCACACAGTTTATGCGAGAACATATTTATGTCAGGATAGGCCTACCAGGCTCCAAGTCTAACGTCACATATCTCAATCAGACAAAACAACTATAACCACATTGGCATAGCAATCGCACCGTGTTTAGGTGCTACGAGCTGCAATCTATATATACAATGCATACTAGGACCGTGGGTAACCTTTGGCCAGGTCATCACGAGCAAACAAAACCAGCCGCAAAGTTTACGTAAACCAATTTCTTACCTTATGTGGCCCTCCACATGCAGGCTAGATGATTTATCCATATCGTTATCCAGTGTCACAAACATGCTTTTTACAGGAAGTAAAAGGACCGGCTATTTTCTGAATAAAAATGTCAATTTTCGCTGTCTGTCTTGAAACTTCTCCATTATAACTGTGCGTTCACACCAAACACAACATTTGTCGCCCGTTCGCATTGTCGCCGAAGTTTTGTCGCGCCACAAATCATAATCTGTCGCTGTGCAAGTTTTGTCGAATTTGTCGCACCACAACACGATAACCACCATTGCCTTGTCTTTACCTTTTGTGGAAGAGGGAGAGACGTCGGAGGACCCGACGCAGTCTATTCATAATATTGTAATGACCACAGAAGAGGCAGTGAATGTATTGATTAGACAGAGATCGAAATTTGTATTTGAAATAGTGGTGGGGACATGTACCCCCCCGTCCCCTTCGTAATCTACACCTATGGGTGTGACCGGGGGACAGTATTGGGTGTGACCGGGGGACAGTATTGTGTGTAACAAAGTAAGTCACGCGTTAATACAGTAACCTTACTACTTTTTTATGTCAAAAGTAAAGTTATGCGCAACTACTGAAAATATGGTAACGAAACATAGTTCCTTTTTCAATTCGGCGAAACGTTACTTTACGCAGGGACAGATTTGACAGCGATACTACTTTCTCAGGCAGTATGCTATTGCACAGGCGCTTGCTGCGCGCCTGCGCAATAGTCCCTTCACAAGCTCTCATTCCACACCGTACGAGACAGCGTGAAGCTGTTTCTGCATATCAGCCATTGCTTCCGCAGGCATATTCCAAAGCCAGTCCTTACGACAAAATGCCAGCGGTGGAACGAGATAACAAACGCCGTCACTGTTTACCTGTGTATAGACACGGTTCCCTTTCAAAATTTCGATAGAAAGGGCTTTAAAGAGATTGTCAAAATACTCGATCACAGGTACGCGTTACCTGCCCAACACACTTCAGCCAAATTGAGATGCCATAACTATACGGCAAGGTCTGCGAGCAAGTGGAGAAAGAAATCCATACTATTAAACACAAGTGTTTTTCAGAGACGGAAGTAACTTGAGAAAAGATTTTGCATATTTTCTATGTAGTTTTTGCAGCGTGACCAGTATTTCACTCCTTCAGAATTTATTTAGAAATTAGAAGATAAAATGAACATACCGTGATATAATAAAGTTACCGTCTATGCCAGAAATCATACCATGATATACATTTTAGACCATACCGTACAGTCCTAACACGCATGCACGCACGCACGCAGAATGCCAACCCCCATCTAGATCTGACAGAAAATACAGTCTAATTGGTCGACAGCAACCTCTAGCTTGGTAGTTTCACAGAAGGATGGTTACAATAAGGGTTATGGATATCTATTGTTCTAGTATGGTTCGGGTGTTTGAATTGGATTGGTACCACTTGTAGCTCAGCTTCTGATTGTACAAAAGTTGTCTCTCCGATAAGCAGGTCTTCAAGAGTTTGTTGCTGAAATTCCTGTAGGGAGCGCTATAATTCGCAGTCAAGGTCAAATCGCACCACAGCCGCCCAGATGGATTTGAATTCAGAAACTTGGTGAACCGCCCTTATTTCACATGGTGAACATTTCTACCTCTTGAACCCATAATGTTTGTCTGCGGGTTTCTTTCTGTATAGAGGACATTTTCGGAAAACGTAAAAATGTTTTTCAGAATCAATCCAAAGTAAAAATGACTCAGAATTTTGCCGTACACCTGATCTATGGACTTGTCTGATCTTACCAACGATTTTTGCTGACATAAAAAATAGCAGTTGTGGCAAATTCCACATCTGCAAATTAGTGAACATTATTGAAACCTGCAATAGCACCTCTCTTAACCTGTGTAAAGGTTTGGTCTCAATATCTCATTCCATTATGTCACGGAGTAATTCCTCGTAAGCGCAATGCACCAATTCCTCTATAGGGGGCCCAAATTTGAATTCAGACATAATCAGCATCTACTTGTTGTGAATCGCTGTAAATGGCTTGTGTGACTGCTTTCAGTCCTAGTTAGGTATTGGTAACAGTTTAATGATGGATACCTATTGTTGGGTTACGGTATTATTATTTTTATATTTTAGCGCCTATATCTCTGGATTGGCTCTATAATTTGCGGTCAAAGTTATACTTCCCGCCAAAGGATTTTAAATTCTGAAACTTTGAATTCTGAAACACTTTGCCTCTTGGACTCAGGATATTTTTTTCTGTTCAGTTACATTTTGGGAAAAACTTTGTTCTTCAGAACCAAATCTTTACATGACAAAAAGTTTGGATGTACATGATCTATGGACTTGTCTGGTTATACATTTAGCAAAGATTGTTAATTACAATAAAATGAGCCGACTTATGTGGAAATCCATATTTTTCAACCTTCAATCAATCAGAATTACACTTGAGAAGTAGTCAGGGTTTCAATTGTCATCAGTTTCAATTTGAAAAAATGCTCAGCCAAGCGCTAATGCTCCATTTCCATCGCAGGTCCATTGGCAGGAACTTGTCATTCAATGACGTCACAGTGTCAATTACACTAATTGCTCCTAAGCGTAATGCACTATTACCCCAGCCGATAGCACAAAATCACACATAAGCGGGATCTACTGTTAAAACATGTGTATGTGCGGTGTCTGTCTCTGGCTGTGTGGTGTTTGTGCGCGTGTGTGTGTGTGTGTGTTTCTTTGACTGTGTGCTCTTTGGGGAAAAAAAACACACACACACACACACTCCATACACTCAATCAGGGGCGGTCAAAGCCCCTCCCCGGATGGAGGCATTTTTACACTGCCAAGCCGGTTCGGGCGCGGCTTGGAATGCCCGCCAATTTGCCTTGCCTGTTTAAACCGAAGAGGTGAAATCCCCCGTCGTCACGAAGCAGGCTTTTTGGTTCACTGGAGAAGGCACGCACGGAGAGTAGACCTCTTTAGACTAATTTGCAGGAAACTAATGTTTTAATTTTTTTAGGATTCAAGAGGCTAAAAGCGCGATTAACTATTTCCAGGTGCAAAAACGGCAAAATATTCTTTTATTTTGCTGACCACTTGTTGTTTATCCTTTTTTTTTTTTAGGATAAAAAACGTCTTTCGTAAGATCGCACCATCTTCCCCGTCTTCGTTTAATGCGACTGCATCTCCTTCTCACACATGATAAGCAGCTTGTGGATTTCACTGTCTCCAGTTTAGAACTTACTCATGTTGATATCGCTGCGTTGTCTCTGTCTAGACAACGCAGCAACATCTCTAGCCAAGTCCCACCCCTGGAACCGCGTAGCGTCTTATTGCATTTGCATCAGAATGAAACTGCAAATGTGTGTATGGTCCGAAAGGGGAAATTGGGGTGCTAGCTCTCGCCGGCGATTTACCTCGGGCAGTGTAAACGTGCGAACCACGCCAGGAAAAGGCGTGCATAAGACGGTAATATTTGGCAGTGCATAATGCGTCTCGGAGTAACAACTGCACCTGGGATTTGCTTGGAAAGGGCGGCTCGTGGTCGGCTATGCGTGGGGTGTCACGGCTTGTGTGACTGCTTGCAGTCCTAGTTATTCATTCTTTCATTCCTTCTCTCCATCTCTTTTATCTTTCTCTTTGTCTCCTCATGTCTTCCCCCCCCCCCCCAGATGACAGTGTGCCGGCGGAGCGGGAGCCAGGCGAGGTGGTGGACAGCCTAGTAGGGAAGCAGGTGGAGTACGCCAAGGAGGACGGGGGCAAGCGCTCGGGGATGGTCATCCACCAGGTGGAGGCCAAGCCCTCGGTGTACTTCATCAAGTTCGATGACGACTTCCACATCTACGTCTACGACCTGGTCAAGACCTCTTAAGAACCGGACCCCTGATGAGACACTGCGGTGGGCGGGGGGGGGGGGGGGGAAATGACCTCAACAACAGCTCAAAACACTTTCAGATCATCATCCTCCGTGAGATGCTGTCTGTGGTGACCCAGGGTTAATCCTCTACAGTCCCAGGTGACCCCTCCAGCACCAGCCAGGACCTCCTCTGCACCGACCCCCCCCCCCCCCCATTCACTCTTTTCAGAGTGGGGGGGGGGTTGAGGCAGAGGAGGCCCAGAACCTGTTCCAGCTACAAAGGCTAGAAGGAAACATTTCCCGGCTGGACTATATTGCTGCCAACTTGACTGCACACCGGATATGATCAGCCCATCCAATAAAATATTGTTTTTTTGTTACAAAACTGCCCCTCCCTTCATTGGATGAGGGTTGATGAATGGGAATTAAGACAAAAGCCCCAGAACCCGTCATGTTTAGCAACATGATGCACAGGTCGAGTCGTGTCCTCGGGGTGTGTTCAGAGACTTGAAAAGTTGATCTATTGCCTTGTTTCCGAAGCACCTGCAATAGATATCTCCACTACGAATCTACCTAGGAGCGGTCCACCGACGAAGGCTCATTCGTGGAGTTTTTCTCCGACCACCTGTCCCAAAAAAAGACCCCTTTTTACTGGCCATGTTTACAATGGCAACCATTCTGAGTGATATGCCGCCGGTGACGGTACAAAGTCTGCGTTGGAAGCAACATGTGTGATCTCCTGGTGTTCACCAGCAACGGAGGAAGTCGGAAGCTATGACGTTTAACACTTTAATTTCTGTCTGTGTTTGTGTATACTCTGAAAAAGGATTATTTGTTCTGATTGTTTGTCCCCCCCACACCCTCCATCGTTTCAGACTGCTTTTAATAGTGATGCATAAATGCATCAGAATGTTATGTTTTTACTTTTAAAACTACTTTCCTTAACTTTTTCCTTTTTCAACAATGCATTTTTTTGGGCAGGTAATGCAATCATTTCTCGTTCGTTTTCAGTAAGATTGAGTAAAGAACCACACAAGCAGGTCATAGCTTTAGTGGAGAATTGAATATGCCTGCCAAGCAGGGACTTCCACTGGGTTAGCTGTGTGCTTTCCGTAAACACCTTCCTTTATCTTCCAACCGAAGAAACAGGATTTGGAGCCCTTCTTCTCCATCTCAATCCCTTCATTGCACAGAGAACATGATTTTAATCAGTTTTGGTTCATCTCGGTTCCAAACTTTCACTGAGTGGGGAAACTGAATTTCTTGATTCTGCATTCAGTCGCCCCAACCGGCTAGTGGTTGGGGTGGAACCAAGATGGCCACTAGGTGACTAAGGCCCATTGAATCCATCCTTGGCTATGGAATCTTAAATTCAACAAAACCAGCTGAGTTTATTTCTCTCTTCCTTCTTTCATGGGTGTTTGTGAGCAAGAGGTGGCTATGGAGATGTGTTCTGAACATCGTTTTTCTGATTTTGTATTTTTTAAAGCTTGTTCATTTTTTCATCTTCACTGTTGGTCAAATGGAATCTGTTGGTGGCCACCCATCCCTCTTAACAGGCCGTCAACTCATCAGAGTAGCAAGCAAGAAGTTGAACTTTTGTGTTCGATCTAATCCTAAAAAGTTAGCCCCACACTATGATATTGAACTGATTGTTGTGTTTTTAAGTTGATTTTATTTGTTGCTTTAAAAGAAGAAGCTTTTCTGTCCAGAGCTCCGGCGGCACCAGGCAAGGGGTCAACTGTTTTTCTGATATTGGTTCACCTGCTACGATTGCCTCACACCAATCGCAACCGCCACCGGCTGGCTCCCCGTCTCTCCTCCCGCGGTGTCAAACGCCTTGTACGACTCAACGGTGGGTCTCTGGGAGAAGGTCCCATGTGGCTGATGATTCCTCATCAGTCGCCGTCCTCCTGGACGAATGGGTCAGGCTCCTGTACTTCAGCCTCAGTCACCGTCTGGACTCCATAGCGTCCATCCACACTATATTCCTCCAAGGTGGACTGAGCTGCTGAGTTGGGCTGGACCAGAACGTCAAACAGCATACAGAACCTTTTGAATCCTATCTCAACGGCAACACATGTCAGTAGTTGGACATCCAATGTTCCTGCAGTAGCCTACGTGATGCTCCTATTTCGCAGAATACTGTTGTGTTGTATTATTGTGTGTTTGGACGAGTGTGTGTTAACCTATTGTTTGTGTGTCTTTTGTCAATTGGACCCTGTTGAAACAGTGTTGTTTTTGCATGCCTATATATCAGAGTGTAAAGCGATGTGAGTTGCATGTTAACGTAGTTCCTTTCAGTTCAGTTCTGAGTCTGTCCGTTGTGGCGTTGGGTGCCATTTTCTTTTTGTACTGTGTAACCAAGGAGATACTTTGAGTTATTGGAGTAAACAAATCCGCTCTTAAACAGAACTGAGTTCAATTTCTGTGAATTTAGATTTATGTAGCCAATGTTCGATTGCCGCTCTGCTCTGCAAACCTTCACGCAGGAGCAAAAAATGGATTTGAATCCTGTTTTAAGATGGATTGTCCCTTTAAAGAGTGCCAACCACAGATGCCAGTGTTGTACAGATGTGAAGAGCTCTCACTATTTACATAAATAAACTTTCTCTGTTTTTTTTTCAAAATTAGTGTGTGGAGTGATTGTGAGCAAAACAGATGTTTTGAACTGAGGGTTGGGCTGGTGAGCATATGAATAATTGTTCCACAGGTGTGAACATCTGGCAGTCGAGGCCAGTTTATCTATTGCCCTTCATTTTGTCTTCAGGGTAAGACCTAATATAAATTGACAAATTAGCTAATAATTGGCTAAACAAGGTAGAAGGAAAAAACAAGCCAAGAATTAGATTGTATGATAATGAGCCAGAAACGTTGATTCGGTGCATCATTCGTTTGGTACATTATCCAATGTAGTCTGGTTTAAGTCCAATTAGTAATCCTATTTTTAGTAGTTAATCAAGATAAAATATGCCCACACGAAAAAACATTTTTTACTTTGCTACATGCGACCTCCGGGCCATTAGGGGGTGCTCCTTTACTGTCCCAGCTCTACAAAGCCACCAACGCACTCATCCCATAATGCACCTCTCCTGAGGTTTATCAAACATAAAAAAGGTTTATCGATTTGTCAAAAACATCTCAATGTCTTCATCGGTGGTGTGTAAATGAAGGAAGGTGCAGTTGAAACGTGCAACTCGCCAAAAGAAAGGTATTGATGAGACCGTTACTCACACAGTGAGTCAAATCATATATAAAGTCCCCTCGCCCCGCAGGCCGATATGATCTTTCCAAGTTTCATGCATATGATGAAAGGTTTGTTCACGGCTTTCCGTGAAAGGCGCAGCCAACTTGTTACGACTGGTGCCTCAAACTTTCTGATCCTGACTTGAGATCTTCTCCGCTAAATGTTGACAAAATATGTTTGGTGCCTGCTTATTCTTTTATGTTAAATAATATGACATCCGATAAATTCTGACACATTCTGACACGACACTGGTATGTTAACTTGCGTAGGCCTACACCAGGTTCTAGGTTTTTATTACTAAAAATAAATAATTTCTTAAATCAATGTTTTGATGTTCATCAAATGGCTTCTATGCTATTTTTTTTGCAACACATTAGAAAAAAATAAAAATGTGCAGTGTTTTATATTTATGATACTGCTTTTCTTCTGTATTTGTAACTTCATTATTCCAGATGAAACATTTGAGAAACATTTCTATATCAAAAGTGCAACATTTTACTAATTATTCATAAATGAAAGCGCATGTGTTTCCTGAGCCCTGGTCTTAACCAAACCCTGATCACCTAGGCCGAAAAATGAAGTCACTATACTAATACTGGTAGCTAGCTCTCAACAAATACATTGATCTTTCCTAAGCTTCATGAACATGCTGATTTTTTCACATAGGTTTGCGCTGTCGCTACGATGTGTTGCTTTGAATCTTCTGATCATGACTGGTTGCAGTTTTTCCGAAACATAGGGCTAACACTGTATTGTTGCAGTGCATACCCTGGCACACATTTATAACATATTGGTGTTAAGAAAGCTATAATGGGCTATCTTTAATGATGAAAAGTCATCTGAAATTTCAGAAATATTAATGAATCTATGTTCAGGCTCAATGGAAATTCGGAATAGAGATTAGTTGAAACGTAGGAAGAAACATAAAGGCTTATCCAATGTCATTATTAAGAATGGGAAAATCACTTTCTTTATTTCAAGTTTTGCTGAAATTTGTCCCATAGTGCATCTCTCCTGAAGCATACTTTTTATTTTTATTATTTGGAAGGACATCCTCTAAATGAATTTTTCGCTGTGACCATTATGTACAGTGTCAGTAATTCATACAAACTGTCACCTCACTCAGTTGATGGTCATGATCTTTCCATGTTTCATGCAAATTTAAGGTTCCTTCACAGGACTTATGTGACAGGCGCAGCCATCTTGTTACGATGTGTGCCTCAATCCTTATGATCCGGACTTGAAAAGTCCTACTTAATGTAACATAGTAATAATCAAGGATGACAAATCAATGTGGGCCCTAAAATGTCTGCTAATGAAGGAATATGTGTCTAGATTTTCACTATTTGAAGGAAGTTTTCATTAAAAAAATATTTGGTGTCGAAGATCACAATGTCTAACCTTATTTAAGGGTATCTGTGATAACTTTTCATCCAAATATGTTGCACCAGATCACAAAGCTTAAACATAAATACAAATTATATAATGTTTTTGGAATATTACTTTATTCTTCTAATGTGTAACTTCATCATTAAAAAAAAAAGTAAGAAACATCCTCATAATATAATTGTAACATTTTGAAAATTCATATTCACAAAATGTGTTTCCTGAGCCCTGGTCTTGACCTCCTCAATTAACGTGGAACCCTCATCACCAAATGAATGTCAGTACAGTCATACTGGTGGCTCTCAACAAATGAATCAGTCTCCTAAGTTGCTACGATGTGTTGCATCTTCTGATCATTAGTGGTTGCAGTTTTTTTTAATCAAAAAAAACATCTCAATGTCTTGATCGGTGGTGTATTAATGAAGAAGAGTGCAGTTGAAACGTGCAACTCGCCAAAAGAAAGGTTAGACCATTACTCACACAGTGAGTCAAATCATATAGATTGTCCCCTCGCCCTGTTAGGTGGTATGATCTTTCCAAGTTTCATGCATATGATGAAAGGTTTGTTCACGGCTTTCCGTGAAAGGCGCAGCCAACTTGTTACGACTGGTGCCTCAGACTTTCTGATCCTGACTTGAGATCTTCTCTGCTAAATGTTGGCAAAATATATGTTAGTCCTGCTTATTCTTATGTTATATGATAACATGTGATAAGTTCTAACACATCACTTTTACGCCCGTTGTATGTTAATTTGCGTAGGCCTACCCGTTTCTAGATTTTCATTACTAAAAAGAAACAATTTCTTAAATCATTGATTTGATGTTAATCAAATGGCTTCTATGCTAAATTTTTCGCAACCCCTCACAAAGCTAAAATAAAATGTGCAGTGTTTTACATTTATAATAGGCCTACTGCATTCTTCTGATTTGTAACTTCATTATTCCAGATGAAACATTTGAGAAACATTTCTATAATTGCAACATCTTCATTATTCATAAATGAAAGTACATGACTCCTGAGCCCTGGTCTTAACCAAACCCTGATCACCTAGGCCTAAATGAAGTCACTATACTAATCCTGGTATCTAGCTCTCAAATACATTGATCTTCCCTAAGCTTCATAAACATGCTGAAAGATTTGTTCACATATGCGCTGTCGCTACGATGTGTTGCCTTGAATCTTCTGATCATGACTGGTTGCAGTTTTTCCAAAACATAGGCTAACACTGTATTGTTACAGTGCAATTCCTGGCACACATTGACATTTATAACATATTGGTGTTAAGAAAGCTATAATGGGCTATCTTTAATGATGAAAAGTCATCTGAAATTTCAGGAATAATTAATGGATCTATGTTCAGGCTCAATGGAAATTCGGAATAGAGATTAGTTGAAACGTAGGAAGAAACATACAGGCTTATCCAATTCATTATTAAGAATGGGAAGATCACTTTTTTTATTTCAAGTTTTGCTGAATTTTGTCCCATAGTGCATCTCTTCTGAAGCATACTTTTTTATTATTATTTCGAAGGAAATCCTCTAAATGAATTTTTCGCTGTGACCATTATGTACAGTGTCATTAATTCATACAAACTGTCACCTCACTCAGTTAAAGGTCGTGATATTTTCATGTTTCATGCAAATGATGAAAGGTTCATTCACAGGACGTCAGTAACGGGCGCAGCCATCTTGTTACGATGTGTGCCTCAAACCTTCTGATCCGGACTTGAAAAGTCCTACTTAATGTGACAAAGTAATAATCAAGGATGACAAATCAATGTGGGCCCTAAAAAATTCTGTTACATTTTCAAAAGTCATATTCACAAAATGTGTTTCCTGAGCCTAAGTGATGATCCCACGCAGTTTTATAAATGAGACACAGGAGTCTCATTTATAACCGTTGCGTACGCACAAAACGGGGCTGAAAGTGGCGTACGTGACTTTCCACGCCAAGGTTGTGATCTATAAAATACTAATTTAACGGGATTATGTTTTATAATCGCCCTTCATAAATTTAATTTCAAACCGTATCATGCGTTAAATATCAGAATAATTTAAGTCAACTGCGTTATTTCTCAGTTATAACTCCAGAAACATCTCGAGAATCGAAATGAAAATTCAAATATTCGAAATTCTCTATGTTTAATCGCGTCACTCCATATGTCCACTGACGGCGCGACTGCATGGAATAAAGCATCTGTCCAACATGTGTCAATAACATAATATTTTTATGTGACACTGTAAACACATAGGCCTAATCAAATGTCAATTAAATCCCAAGTGTGGAAAACCAAGCCACATAGGCCTACTCCTCGTCACAATCGTTATATTATTGTCCGTTCCTCTTGATGCTTTTCAAGACAAATCAGGCATTACAAAGGGGTTATGTTCAAGAAAATTCTACGTGGGTGATTACAAATTGATAATCCAAGGTGTTCTCGGTCAGTCTTATTACCGTAACCCTATAATTACAGCGGTGAGCCCCGTGCGTAATGCTGCGCATGGCACTGCTGGAGGACGATGCAAATGGCAGGATTCGGAGGGAGAGGTCTTCAGGGACCGTAACGATTTATTGGCACATAAAAATTTGTAGGCTACCTTTCAGACCACTTCTTTTTTAATTCTGGGACTGTGCGCTCCGTGCCACTGACAGAGTTTACTGCTGCAGCAACATGTTACTCACTCTGCTTTTTGTTGTTAGTGATCCCAATCCCTTGACGGCCGAAACTACTTTTCGGGCCTCCAACTCACCCACAAGTGTCTCCACCTCAACCTCCGTGAAATTTCCATTTATTGCTTTTCTCAGTCTTTCTGCCATTCTTTCCGACAAGACATAATACTTGCATCTGAGTCTATTTTATATGCAGATCGCATTCATGAGGTCGTTTGCATTGACCGTTTATGTTTGCGCACATTTGTAGGCACTCTGTGATTTATAAAGCAAAGATTGCTTAGAGGTGTGCGTACGCAGGGTTTTAAAAGTCTGAATATTTTTTGGCGCAAGTACACTTTTAGTAACTATCCCACGCACAGTTTTATAAATTAGACCCCAGGACAGTGAACGCGCCTCTAAATCCCAGATGGTCACGTTGGACGTGTGTCACTCTGTAGAACTCGCGATACCTTAGTACGGGATTCACACTCCACGAAGCAAACAAAAATGTCGTCTTCCTGAACGTCCATGTGGCCCACAGGTTTCGGAGGAATTCAAACTATATGATCTTTTATAAATTATAAGTTTAAGTAATTTGGCTAGAAAAGCTGTCAATAGGAGTCCAACATGCAGCACGACGATGTGAGTATGACGTGAGGTAGAATGACGCAATGTTATAAAGCTGTAAGGTAAGGGGTTGAGACCGTATGTCCAAGATAGAGAGATCATTCGTATAATATTGGGTTTCAGAACCTTTTCTCATTTTATGCCGTTTATTTAATAAGTAGGCTTGTCATTATAGTATTCTAATGTGTCTTTCCCTTTCTAATACATGGGGTTTATGAGTTTATAGTAGCAGGTCAATGCCAATGTGTTGAGCGACCGCATTGGCTCACCAGTTCAAGGATTCTCTAATGCTTTTTAACACGCTATCTGTATACCTGAGCGATCACTTATGAGACGTTATGTTTTCAGAGATCATTTAATTTGTGTGTGATGAACAAGTCAGCACACGCGCGCCTGTGAGAGAGAGAGAGAGAGAGAGAGAGAGAGAGAGAGCAAGAGAGAGAGAGAGAGAGAGAGAGAGAGAGAGAGAGAGAGAGAGAGAGAGAGAAGAGAGAGAGAGAGAGAGAGAGAGAGAGAGAGAGAGAGAGAGAGAGAGAGAGAGAAGAGAGAGAGAGAGAGAGAGAGCAAGAGAGAGCAAGAGCAAGAGAGAGCAAGAGAGAGCAAGAGCAAGAGAGAGCAAGAGAGAGCAAGAGCAAGAGAGAGCAAGAGAGAGCAAGAGCAAGAGCGAGCAAGAGCGAGCAAGAGAGAGCAAGAGCAAGAGCGAGCAAGAGAGAGCAAGAGCAAGAGCGAGCAAGAGCGAGCAAGAGAGAGCAAGAGCAAGAGCGAGCAAGAGAGAGCAAGAGCAAGAGCGAGCAAGAGAGGGCAAGAGCGAGCAAGAGAAGCAAGAGAGAGCAAGAGAGAGCAAGAGAGAGCAACGTTTCAGAAGTGATGGTTCAGGTAATGGTTGATTTAAATGATTGTTGTTTTGTACCTAACAGTTTGTGTCTCTGGTCTACAGGTGATTTGGGACATCATCGGCAACAATTCATTCTGCTCCTTTAAAGTCAAGTAAGTGTTAACGCAGCTAAATAATGACCATTTACTCATGTCTTTGGAGGTGAACCACTCAATTCCTCACTTCCTGTTCGCTTATCTTTCTGTTTTTCCCTTTCTCGCTCTCTGCTCACGCTCTGCCCCAGGACGAAGAGTCAGAACTTCTGTCGTAATGAGTTCAACGTCACAGGGCTGTGCACGCGGCAGGCCTGTCCACTTGCCAACAGCCAGTATGCCACCATCCGAGAGGAGAAGGGTGAGTTGGTCTTAAGGCTACGCATCCTCACCTGAAACACAACACTGGCTCTTTAGTTGTTAGCTGATTTCCTGTAAACAAAATGTTTACAAGAATAAGGAAGCAGTTCTTCAATATTTTCATCTCAGGCTCCAAGAGACCCTATTTAAGTGTGATTTCAAACCATGACCTCGCAGATTGGTGATCCATCACTCGATTCCGGTCTGTGCTTGGTTTTCTGAGTGCATGGTCAGCCAGACTGCGACCCACTTCCACGCTATTGTGACTAGGGCTGGGTAAAAATATCGATTCATCAATGCACTGCAATTTATTTGTTCTCGATTCAATTTCGATTCACAATTTTTTGAAATCGATTATTTCCATTAAAAAAAAAAAAAAAGCATACATTGTAATCTAGAAGCGAGTATGCCTAAATGTACATGCCCTTTTAGATTTGTCCATGTTATGATTATTACTTTTATGCTGCAAGTTTAGCTCAGGAACAATACTATACAATGGTGTATTCCCTTTTTGCTAGTTAAAGCACAATGAAATGGTTAATTCTAAATAATATTTAGGTATTTATGTCATCGATTATCTAAGCAGTTGGATCCATATCGAATCAAGACCTAAAGAATTGAATTGTGAGGCACCTGGCAATACCCAGCCCTATTTGTGACCCAATCTGACTCCCGACTCCTAGTTGAAGGAACAATGCTGCTGCAGGGTGATGACAGTCCACTATTCAGACACTAGGATGGCTGCGTCTCCATGCATCATTATGTGATTCATTGTGTGGATTAACCTTCCGCCTGCCGTTCTTTCCCAGGTCAGTGTTTCCTGTACATGAAGGTGATTGAGAGGGCGGCTTTCCCCGCTAGGATGTGGGAAAAGGTAAGCGTCCAACATTTCTTGATCATGTACGATGCAGAAAAATCGGACCTGTTGCAGGCTTTTAGAGAAATGTCCTATCTAGACCAAGCCAAGGATGATGGTCCTTTTTTAATCATTAATAAAACGCTCTACTCCTACTAGTGTTTAATTAGAGTCTGTGCATCTATTGTATTTAAAGAATACACTGTGAGAAAGCATCCGTTTCTGGTACGCTCGTGAAAAGAATATGGGAGAGAAGCTGTCTGCACACTGGATGTGTGCTGGAGATCAGATGTATCTTTGATGCAGAAATTGTTCAAGGAAGGCAAGATAATACAAAAGCACTTGACTCCACATCCCCGTTAGGGCTGGGATTGACTTGCTTCAGACAACACGTACGGATCATGGCTGCAATGCATATTCTGTGACTGTTTGGTCGCGCACGTTGTCGCAAGAGAACACGACGCGTCTGCAAGATGCAATACTGACAAAGTTGGGGGTGATTGAGAGGATAAACGGGGACCTCAAAGTCAAGTCAGGGAAGTTATTATTAGCATGGCAGAAAGTTTCAAGGAGAGACTGTCGGACCTAGTCTGCATTTTCCCACACCAGTATGATAACTCTTTCGATGATTTTTTTTGTTATCAGTTCTTCTACCAGTGTCTCCATATTGTTTATTTACATGAGCACGCAATACATGTGCTTTTGCACGATTTCCGCAGCTATTACTGTGGTCTGCCCCAAGTGGAGACCTCCACTATCATGGGTTTTGGCCACGCAATTCTGCAGCAAGTCAGGACAAAGCAGGTCATAAACGCTTATGCTTGGTGTTACAGCAAGTCTAATCCAGCCCATAGACAAACTAAATGAGATATAGGGTCGGCTTAGCTCAGGAGGTAGAGCAGTTGTCTTGTAACCGAAAGGTTGCTAGTTCAATCCGCAGCTCCTCCTAGCTAGAGTGTTGATGTGTCCCTGAGCAAGACACTTAACCCTAACTGCTCCTGACGAGCTGGTTGTCGCCTTGCATGGTTGACTCTGCCGTCGGTGTGTCAATGTGTGTATTAACCGATGTAAGTTGCTTTGGATAAAAGCGTCTGCTAAATACCCTTAAAAAATATAGTTCCAACAGGGTGTTGACCCTGTTGGTTTCATGCTCTTAAGGACTACCAAAGGTGTGAAGTACTACAATGTAAATCTGGATAAGACATGGGGGAAACTCTTAATTGTGGACGCATTGCTTCCTCTCCAGGTGAAGTTGAGCAAGAACTATGAGAAGGCCCTGGAGCAGATCGATGAGAGTTTGATCTACTGGCCGCGGTTCCTCAGACATAAATGTAAACAGCGCTTCACGAAGATCACCCAGTACCTGATCCGCATCCGCAAGCTCACACTCAAACGACAGTAGGTACCGCACTCCTGCTACACACTGCTAATGCCATCACACAACATGTTGGACTGTGCTAATGCTAATGACTGTGTGTATTCCAGTGCTAAATCCTATTACCTTATGCATCAAACTAATGCCTAATAATTGTTAATGCTAATTATGGTGTGTTGACATTGTAACCTCATTGCATTGATAGCAAAACATAGCCTGCATTGACTTGGCATCCCTCTGATTGTTTTGCTTGCTTTCGCTTCAGGAGGAAGTTGGTTCCCCTCAGCAGGAAGGTAGAGAGGAGAGAGAAGAGGAAAGAGGTGAGTAAAGCACACAATAACTTGATTGATCACTAAAATAATAAGAGATGTGCCCTTATTGTTTCAAGCACTTACAGGATGGAGAATGCACATATTGCCTTGATCCAGGAGAATCAGTTGGCCTTGAGAAAGGCCTATTCAGAAATACGACACTGAATGCACATGCAGAAAATAGTACTCTATTTGCATCTTGCAGTATTAAGGGTGGTTTATAATGTATCCTCACCTCAGATCACATTCGGACTCCATACAGTAAACCTGGAGTCTTCTCTAATCCCCCACATGTTGGATGTCACAGTAGAATGACTACACCCGGGCATATCATACTAGCTATGCAAAGTCATGTCTCTCCTTCAGTTCAATGAGGACTGGGGGAAACCAACCAACCAAGTAGAGCGCAACTCTATGCATATGTACGCAGTCTCAAGAAAGCATTTAAGAATGAGAATAAGAAAACGGGCAGGCATGCGCGTTCCTGCAACCCACAACGACGACAAGGGTCTCACATCAGCTGCTAGCCAGGGAAAAAGTCCAGTGGAAAATCACTGGTTATTGAAGTCGCTGACTGGTAACCATCCCCACCTCTCCCTGTTCTGTCTATAGGAGAAAGCCTTGATCGCCGCTCAGCTGGACAATGCCATCGAGAAAGAGCTGCTGGATCGCCTCAAGCAGGGAACGGTAAAATCACTATCAATCTGTTAACTTGATCTAATGTGCACAATGGAAGCGTCGGTTAACCTATTTCTACATTGAACATTCTTCACACAAAAAGGGGAAAAACAATTACCTGACATCTGCCATGGGTTTGCCTGTGTGGATCAATTGGTGTGTGTGTGTGTGTGTGTCCGTCCGTTTGCAGTATGGGGACATCTATAACTTCCCAGTGCACGCCTTCGACAAAGCTCTGGATCAGCAGCAGGAGGACAGCCAATCGGAGTCGGATGAAGAGGAGGACGAGGAGGACGATGAGGTGACAAAGACTTGTGATGGATATATATATAGATAGATATATAGATATATAGATAGATATATAGATATATATATAGATATAGATAGATATATGGATAGTAGATAGATAGATATATATATATAGAATATATATATACTATATATATATATATATAATACACACACACACACACACACACACACACACACACACAACACACACACACACACACAACACACACACACACACACACACACACACACACACACACACACACACACACACACACACACACACACTCCAATGACTTCACTGCAGTGTGCATCCAACACGTACACATAACCTCCGTCCAGCCCTGGAAGCAAGACTGATGCACTCTGTCTGTTCTCCGCAGGATGTGGGGAAGAGGGAGTTTGTTGCAGAAGACGAGGTGGAGGAGAGCGACCTCAGTGACTTTGAGGTAAATAAACTGCCACAAGGGCTGTTCACTGTTTCCTGTGTCAGGAGATTTCCTATGTTAACACATTTGAGGGTCCAACTATGGTTGAGCTAAATATAATCTTTAGGGGAAACGGTGGTTTTTAGTTAGGAAACTCTGCACTTGAATATACTTCATTGAGATTGCGGGAGCCGAATACATCTCCACAAACGGTGCCGGTGGCAGGCTTTGTAAGGCTAGTATTTAAACTCTTAAAAATCATCCAAAAATGTCTGTCCCGCAGGAGATGAACAAACTGAAGGGCAGCAGTGATGAAGAGGAGGGCGAGGACGACTCGAGTGATGAGGAATCTGAGGAGGAAGAGATGGAAGTTGAGACAAAGAGCTCCAAGGCGAAAGGAAAGAGTCCGGCCAAGGGCCCAGCCCCCAAAAAGAGAAGGGCCTATGTGGAGATAGAATATGAACAGGAGACGGAGCCTGCCGCCAAGAGCAAATCCACGTAACGCAGTAACAGATGCACAGCGCTCTGGCTGCCAACCGGGGCTGAAGCCAAGGCTGGGGTTCCCAGGTGGAGCCTGCTGGGCTGATGGACTTGACGGGGTGTCTGCTACCCTTATCTTATGTTTTTATATACATTAAAGAATGACGCTCAGTCCTCTGGGAGATTACGCATCAACCACATTCTGCTACACTCAGCAGCCATATTGGACTCAGACCGTCAAACCTGCTGAGTTTTGTTCACAGTCCCTGATCAAGTAGACTGGTTAACTGAATATTATTTGTTTTGACCCAGAGGAAATTCTCTTAATATAGCCAGCAGCTCAGTTTGTTCAATGTTTTCCCAAATAAAGATAAATTGATGTCCAAATGATCCTTCTTTATTCTGAGCATGGTGGGTGGGGATATAGCCCATATCATATCATTCATGAAGTTCTGTTAAAATAGGAAAATAGTGCTCCATGTTATCTGCACTTAAACATGCATATTAACCATTACACACATCACAGTTCGTTAATCTCATTTGGATGTTTTCAATGTATCTAGATAAGTTATATTATTAACCAACTTTGCCATCAACCCAATTTCAATAATACACATGTTTATTTTACACCTATCTTAATGTGACCTAGTGGTTAAGTGTCAACTGGTCTTAATCAATGTCTACATTAAAGACATGGTATATTTCCTTCATAATTACAAGCAAGGTCTTGAACTCATTGGATGAGTATGCATATATATTTGTACTGTGAAGTATATTTATATATATACTTTATTTACAAATAAGATCAGCTGAATCCAGTGGTAGTACATAGAAAGGTACAGCTTGTTACATACAGAATATAAATATGAAAGAATCAGAAGCAAGTTAATATGCAGCGCTTACAGAAAGACAAACGACTGTTGCAGAAAATCAAAGAGGAAAATGTACAGAGCACGTTTCAGCCAGAGGAGAGTCTTCTGCCTTCTTTTTTCAAACACTTTTCAGCTTCAGGACCAAAACAAAATCAAGACATCAGGTAGAAAGTTTTAGAAACTTTACGAAGAATGTTCCAGAAACGTGCACACTACAGACACACTGTTACACAGTGCACACGGGTCAGAAAAATCGGGTTGTCGGTTTTTTTTTGTTTTAAACCTCTTGTTAAAGTGTTTGAAAGTGTGTGCATGTAGTGAGCTGCTGGTAAACAAGCCATGAGAGGCTGTGAGGGCGGGACCTTTGTTTTCTAGTGTTGTCGGAACGCCGTCAAGGCATTTCTGCCATGTTTCTCTTGTCCTGTCACTCAGGTTTGCTACGCTGGGAGCCACCCACACTTTAATAATCAAGAGTCACCTGACGTAGTAGCCACATGGTCAACGTCAACACTACAGGGAAACATGCTTTTTTTTTAATCCACAACTACAGGGGGCTGGGAGGAGACATGTTTAAAGCAATGTTGGTCGATATTCTGAGAAGCCCTAAAGCAGCAACATCCTTAGATTAGCCTGGTAACATGCAGAAACCAGTGGGGTCACTTAAATACCCCCGTGATCAATTCAACTGTAGTTCAGCTCGAGCGTGAATGGGTTAGTTTTCAGTTAATCACACCATCTCCTTCAGAGACACAAACATCTGACACCAAGATTCGTTAAATTATGGTCATACTGAAACAAACATATTCCCGTGACCAACTGCATTTGGTTAAGAAAGACCAACCTACCAATCAGGTCTGGATTTTGACTAGATAAATAAAGGATGGGTAAATAAAAGGTGCTGAATATGCGACAGAACACCTCCGGCTACCTGTATACCATCACTAATATAGCCACGAGTAGTAGTCAGCCGCTCAATCATGTTGCGAGCCAACGAGTGACGTCACTGTCTTCTAGGGAGGGTTTTCTGTGTTTCTTAAGGAATAAATGCTTTTTTTTTCAGGGCGATGCATACCTGGCCCTGATGAACCAAGCTACCACCTCGTAGACCTAAATAAAAATCGGCAATCTGGGATCAATCTAGGGAATTTAGTCTTAAATCGTGCACAACGGCAAAGTTCAGTTGCCATATACTCATTATTCTTAAAAATCATTGCAACATAAAAACTGGGTGTTGATTGGGCGGACTTGATGGGCGCACCGCACACACACACACACACACACACACACACACACACACACACACACAAACACACAGACCTGGTTGAGTCATTGCAACGCATGTCCGAAACCGAGCCAGCCCTGCCTGACAGAGAGCTCATAATCTACCTGTCCTGGTTCTAAGCCATGACCGTATGCACTCGCTGCCTCACATGGGAGCAGAACGCTAATCATAAGTCACAGGTGGAACAGTTGGAAACTGATGGGATAGATGAAGGCCAACCCTCAGATCACTAGTGCTGAGTTTACTTGATTAGAAAACAAAAAGGGCCCTTCAGATTGCGGGCCCTCCGTGACATGTCAAAGGGAGGCAGTTGGCCCTGGTCACCTGCTGGGAGTCTTAAGTCAGCCTACCAGAGCAGTGGGTCGTTAGCATAGAATCAGCAGCCACCGTGGGGGACATTGAAGCTCTGGGAAACAGTACAAATACATAGTTCAGCTGTTTCGATGCTGTGATGAGTCACAATGTGCCCTAAATAACTAACTTCACTGGTTACCCGATCAACGAATCCTTCATCATCTACCCTCTTCATCTTTCAGGTGTGGGGCCTATTCTGATGAACGGGTCAAATCATTGGTCTGGACTAGAAAAATCAATAACTTAAATCAATTAAGAGATTTAAAAGGCTAACAGGCTGTGTTAAATTACAGAGCAAGTGTGTGTGGGGGGAGCAGGAGTCTATATAAGACAGTAAATTGAGTTTTCTTTTTACCTGTGTGAATGAGACATATTTTGTGTGTGTGTGTCGGTGCATGTGTAGTGTGGTAGATTAGCAGCTGCAGCCCTCCTTGGCGGGCTGTGTGTCTGAGTTGAGCCGGCCGCCCTGGGGCACTGAGGGCTTGTGCTGCACCCCGGACTCTGCGGCGTTCAGGTCCAGGCTGCCGTCCTGGATGTTCTGGTAGATCCGCTTGGCTGCTTCTAGGAACGCCTCCTCCACGTTCTCCCCTCTGAGACACACAAATGACATTGAGGGCATTCAGCAGACGCTTTTATCCAAAGCTTTTATCGAAAGCGACTTAAAATGAGATGTCCGAAGGAGAAACCATATATCGCTGTCGGTACAGTAAGGATGTTCATAGAATCAAGTGCCAAGCACTCACAATTGCTAGGTTTCCATTCCCTGTTTACAACAAAGATAGCTAGGATCAATGCTACACAAGTAAGTACTATAACTATGTACGACATACAATAAGGGTGAACATTAAGTGCCAGGATGTACAACATACAATAAGTAGGAGGGGTGGGAGGGGGTGGCTATGCAGAGTCTAGGTGCACTATGAACAGGCAAGTCTTGAGTCTTTTGCGGAAGATGGTGTAGTGTGTGTGGGCTACACACACACACATGGGCCAATACACGCATGTTGTGTGTGTATGTATAAGTATTTGCGAGTGTGCATACATACGTCTTTGCGCTGGCTTCCAGGAACAACAGCCCTAAAAACAAAACAAAAACTAGAAGTTAAAAACTCAGTTTCAGTGCATTCCTGGGGATCATTGGAGTCTCTGGGTTGAGGTGGAGGTTGTAGTTCAGGGGTTCTGCTCACCATTCTCCTCTGCAAACTGCTTGGCCTCCTCATACGTCACGTCTCTCTGGGCCTCCAGGTCTGCCTTGTTGCCGATCAGAATGATGACCTGCAGACAACAGTGATGGTTACTGGCAGCCGTTGCATAGGGAGAACCCTTTTGTTCTACCGGATTATAACAACTATATGTATTTAGGAATAGGATGCAGGATAAAAACATACAAAAATGAGTTCAGATTTCGTACACCTGCCACATTCAGTCGTGAGTAATGTGTGTAGAATGTGTGCGTCTCTTACTGTGTTTGGGTTGGTCAGGTTCCTGGCATCTGTCAACCAGCTGCTAAGATGATTATAAGTACTTCTCCTGTCAGACAGAGAGATAAGTAAGGAATACGGTAGAAAGACAGCCAGAAAGAAGATAATGGAGACAATGCACATGAAAATATAACTGCACGTTTCGTCAAAGGAGTTTCTTCAGGAGAGAAAGACACCACACACATACCTTGTGATGTCGTAGACCATCAGGGCCCCGGCAGCCCCCCGGTAGTAGGAGCGGGTGACGGCCCTGAACCGCTCCTGTCCCGCCGTGTCCCAGATCTGCAGCTTCACCTTCTGGCCGTTCACCTCCATGATCCTCGTCCCGAACTCCACCCCGATAGTGTGGGGGCAGTCCGCCATGACTGACAGACACACACACACGCACACACACACACACACACACACACACATGCACACACACAATGTATGGAAAGGAATAAAACATTACTATATGCTTGCTTTTCCATCTTTGTCAAAAAGTGTGATTATACTTCTTAGACCTAGAGGCTTTGGCATAAAGCTGCGGTTTAAAACGTAGATTTCCTTAAACTTTTGTAATGTGTAGCACAATTCTGAGCCTTATACAAAGCACTCTAACCACTTACACCCAATCACCTTAATGTGATTTAACCGTGGATAAAATACAAGACGGAGGAGGTTCTTCAATGACAATCCTGCCTGAAATCTCAGTTATGGCACAGCTTTATTTTCATGACTGCACTACAGATGAGGCAGAGAGGTGAGGCAGAGAACGAGGATGGCTTACATTTCTTCTCTGTGAATTGATGCAGGAGGCAAGACTTCCCAACTCCCATATCACCTAGACAAACACAAACAAAGGCACCATGTACAAACACAGACACACCCATAGATAACCACATGGAGATAAATACAAACACATACACACAGAGGTGCAGAGTACAAGATTGTATTGCAGGTATAAAGTGTCAGTATCATGAGAGTGGTAGAGGCAGGGACTCTGACAAGACACCATTAGAGTACTTTGTTGATACTCGTCAGCTACCAGTGTCTGCCATAAGAAGAATAAATCGTCATTTTTAACACCCAAAACATCTGATCACTTGACATCAGACGAATGCCCCTAATTGAGAAAATGTGGAACAGAGACCAGTGAACCGGACTCACCGATGATGATGTACTTAAAGATGTACGAGTAGTTGTAAGGTGCGGCTGTCATCTTGGTCCTAGAAGATGAACAACCAAACAACATTAGAAACCATGTCAACGTTCCCTTTTAGCAAAGTAAACATGGTGTTCAACATGTGAACACGGATGTCACAGAGAGCTTAGATGACAGTCTTGCCAGACAGACAACGAACAAAAGGAAATAGCTAGGCTAACTAGCTAGCTAGGACCAGACTAATACCCGACCGGGGCACGGAGACAACGTCACCATCGGTGCAATTGTTGTCATTTCCAAAAGTGTATCCACACGATTCATGGATCTATGGTTGATTGTTATTACACGAGCGAACCTGATTGTAATAGTATATATCGGTTTTGGCCAGCCGGCTAATAGCTAGTTATGCTGACGCCTTGCTAACTGGCAAATAAAAAATAACATAAGGCCACGTTTTCAATACCTTAACAGCCGTTAAAATACGACACAAACAACCAGGGGATTCACTGAATGTCGATGCAGCTTACCTTGAGTTTGAGTGGCTACCTAACGGGGAAAACTGGTATTTCGAGGTGAGATAAATAGCTAGATGAGTGAGCTAGTTAGCTTGGCTATCGGTCGGTAAACCTCCTAGTTCCGCAATTCTTCCTCCTCTGTGACGCCAGCGGTGACGTCACTAAACCACCTGGTGCACATCGCCACCTACAGGCCGACGTGTTGTTTCGAACCGAGTGTGAAATTAAACTGAAGCATGATTTTTTTTTGCTTCTTTTTATTTCTCATTCTTTAATGGAACCCTCAATTTGTGTGTGTGTTTGTGTGTGTGTGTGTGTGTGTGTGTGTGTGTGTGTGTGTGTGTGTGTGTGTGTGTGTGTGTGTGTGTGTGTGTGTGTGTGTGTGTGTGTGTGTGTGTGTGTGTGTGTGTGTGTGTGTGTGTGTGTGTGTGTGTGTGTGTGTGTGTGTGTGTATTAGGGACTAGGGAGGTGTTCCAGGAACGTCAAGTGGGGTGGAGGCCTCGGGAAGACCAAAGACTAGATGAAGAGATTAAATAAACACTGGCCTGGGAATGCCTCGGGGTCAGAGCTGGTCAATGTGGCCCGGGAAAGGGAAGTATGGCCCCTTGCTAGAGCTGCCAATGCTGCCCCTGCGACCCGGTCGTGGGGCAACAATTTAGGCACCCAAGATAAGTTGTTTGAAGATGAGGATGAGGAGGGGTGTGTATATTAACATAATACAAATTCCAAACAACAAACACATTTCATTTTAATCAATTTGATTACAATCATTTTATTATAATAGACATAGATCACAAAGGTACAATTAAGAGTTGTGAGATACAACACAAACGTTTCTGTGAACAAACGTTTCTGTGAATACAGTTGGAACCCCACAGTGAGAATGAGTGGAGTTGAAGTCCATCCACACAGCTTTGTATCAAAACATTTAGGATGAGATATTAAACAAGTTCTTAGTAACTGCTTTAAAAATGATAAATTAAATTAATAATAAAATGAACAACCATTTAACACTAGAATAATAGTTGTATTTGTAATTATATTGGCGACAGACACACAGACACTCACACGCACACACACTTACACACGCACACATCCGCGCGCAAACACACACACAAGCTGTCGTCAATTATTTTTTGCATTCAATACATTCATTTCGACAGTCATGTTGTGAGCTTTGGCGGCCCTGCTGTCTTTGTGCTTTGCTTTATTTGCCTTTATGGCACGTGTCGATGTATGTGTCTTACTGCTATCTCTTTTTTAATACGCACAAATGATCACAGAAAATACATAAAACATTGGATATTTGTAGATTCGTTAAAATAAGAAGTGTTTAAATAAACAATAGAAAATAAAATACATTTAAAAGTGAAAATGGTTAATTATGACGGGTGAGATTAAAGGATCAGATGTACATTTGTCAGATTTCAACTGGAGAATAGTGGCAGTGCCTCCAGCCGACTGTAACCTTCAAAGTAGACCTTAACACATAAATAATGGATAGATAGCTGCCGCAGTGATGGAAACTGCTTCTTTTAACAGTTTATTCTATTAAAAAAATTGGTCTTGTTTTTTTAGAAAGATACATTATTTTAGTGGGGAAAAAAAAAGTGAAGATAGACAGATGCTATTCTTTCCTCTTTCACCAGAGGCCTCTGCATAGGAACAAGAGAGGGAAAACATGGCCCTATAGATATCAATTTATATTCAAATTGAGCAAGGGCAACAGGCTAAAGGCTAAATGGAAATAGATCTGTTATATAGGAAGTTCAGAGGATTTCAATTGATCTCACATCATCAAGGTATAAGAAACTAAAATCCATATTCACTTACCACTAGCAAGATGTCATTTATATTGTGATATTCTGATCTTTTCTTCGTTTTCTCTGCAACATATTGCAAGGAGAGGCAAGCAGTGTTTGATTATTTTAAACAGATTTTGTTTTTTGCTATTGTTATAAGTCCTTATGGCAAGTGAATTCATTAATAATTCACAAGTATGTGGGCCAATAAATTAAACGAATCGTGAATCCTTCACATGTCTGTGTGTGTTTGTGCGTCTGAAGGACAGTTGTATCAAGTAGTAGCCTTGTGCTCGCATTCCTGTAACATAAATAAACACACTGTTACAATCATTTTTAACCGGTGGCCCCTCCAAACATGCAGCAGACACAACAGTTATAATGGGGCCATCATAATCTAAATGACATTTGTACGACAGATTTAACTTTTTCCTGAAATGAAGTGCTTGATGAGGTATATGCATAGGCATGTTCATTCATTAATTATTACAAACTTCTATTAATACAATACTACAGCTAAAACGTTGCAATATATTTAGTTTTATAATTATTTTGTGGTTTGTTGCATTATTTGATGTCGGTAATGTGTTCAGGCAAGTGAAGCGAAAGGCAATAAGAAACAATGAGACAATGAAGTTGTATTGCATTGCATTGTATCGTATGGCTGTATTAGTACTACTGCGGTGGTCAGAGTAGTAGCTCACTGACCTGTCGGCGGGGCAAGCCCTTGCCCTGCTGGATGAACAGCGCAGAGGGAACTCTTTTCAACGAGGTCTTGGCTGAAGCCGTGCGGCGCAGCAGAGGCCTCAAAAAGCCGGCCTGCAGAAGCAGCAGGAACAGAAGCAGAATGACTCTTTATCCAGTCCACACAGGTGAGGCGTCACTATGTGAAGCGGGTCAAAGCTGGTCCAAACAGCTAGTGAAAGCTGGTTGGCAGCCGGCTCTTACCTGAGCTCGCTCGCTGCAAATAGTCAGAGACTGTCTGAAAGAGGTGCGTTTGTTTTGCTTCCCGGCGGTGGACAGGTTCAGCTCCGAACCTGCCCTCCTGGACCCCGTCAGCTCCAGCTTCTGGACGTTTCGCTTCACCTCCAAGACCCTGTCTGGACCAGAGCAACAGAACAGAGCTTTAGCTTGGAGAGGTCTTTACCTGTCAAACTGCACACACTCACACACACACACACACACACACACACACATGCACGCACTCACATAAACAGGAAAAACAAACACACACACAGACTCGACACACAAACACACACACACACACACAACACACACACACACACACACACACACACACACGCGTGCACACACTCAAATGAACACACAAACACACACACTAATCCTTGCACAAACAAACACGCACACGCCAACACACACACCCAGGCATGCACACACACACACACACACACACACACACACAACACACACACACACACACACACACACACACACACACACACACACACACACACACACACACACACACACACACACACACACACACACACACACACACACACACTAACCAGGACTACATTAGACTCACTATGGCTGGCAAAGCCTGTGTTGCTGTAGGTCACCGTGTCCCCGAGAAATAAGCACTCCTGCATCCCATCCTGAGAGACAGAGGACACTTTTACAAAGTCTCTAGAAACAGCTTCAGTTTGATTCGAAGATCAAGCCGGCCCCAGGGCTCCACTGAAAACTCCATGCGGCGTTGATCAGCGGCAGGTTAATCTATGGTGTTTAATGTACAGCGAATGATACTTTTCAAGTGTAAGCGTTGTGTTGACACCTTACGATGGTCATCGGGAAACTGAAGTGCTGTGATTGTTTAGTTAGGACGGAGCCATCAGACACGACACCATTTCCTGCTTCCCTCAAGACCACTTACAACCATTCATTCACACACTGACTGTGGAGTACAACCACGCAGGGCTCCAGCTCGTCAGGCGCAGTCAGGGTGAGGTGTCTCTCTCAGGAACACCGCGACACGCTAGGAGGAGCAAGGCATCGAACTAGCAACCTTTCGGTAACCAGCCAACCCGCTCCACCTCCTCCCGCCCTCCATTGATTACATCCCAGCCAAATGAACAAGCGCTCTCTCGTTAGACACGACAGCGCACAACACACCAAAATATCCCCTTAAAAATAGATACCTCTGCATCAGAATGGTTTCATTTCATATGACTGAACTCAACATCTCTCCCACCAGGCCCATCGAATACCGTGTAGCGCAGTATGGAGGTGTTGGAGTAGATGGGCTGGGAGCGGGCGGTATCGTTCAGGCGGAACAGGTCGTCCATGTACATGTTGGAGGTGGGAAACCGCCTGGTCTGCAGGCCACTGAGAAGGAGAGGTAATAAAGGGTCAACTGTAAATGGATTGCGTTTATAAAGCGCTTTTCTAACCATCGGCCCTCAAAGCGCTTTACAACATTGCCTAACATTCACCCATTCACACACACATTCACACACTGACGGCAGTTTCAACCATGCAGGGCGACGGCCAGCTCATCAGGATCAGTGAGGGTGAGGTGTCTTGCTCAGGGGCACCTCGGCACTCAGCTGGGAGGAGCTGGAGATCGAACTAGCAGCTTTCCGGTTACCAGCCAACCCGCTCTATCTCTCTACCTCCTGACCACATGCCGCCAATACAATACCGATGGGCGGATTGAGGGGATGGATAGATTAAAGGGTTAAACGCGGTTAAGCAGGCCTCACCTGAGGGCTACACCTGTATTGTCTGGTTCTCCATCCTTGCCACACGGTGGACTCTGATGGTAAGCTTCTTCCCTGAGCAGCTGAAGCCATCGCTGTTTGTCGTCCAAACAGCTGGCCTTGAGAGGAAGAGGCATACAGAGTGAAGCGTTGATAACACATCTCCCAAGAACAGCAACCATTCATTCGATTTATGTCGTGCTTTTCAGGACACTCAAAGCGTTGACATAGAAGCACTGTGCATAATAACATATGTACATCTGAGCTTAGTTTGCCAGCCGCAGCGTCTGCCCAGAAGATCCATAACATCAGATGATATGTAATCAGATTGAATGGTATCTCTGATCCATTCATCTTTAATCTAAAGCAGCACATTGGTGTTTCGAACCAAGGATCTTTCGGCCAGTAGACCAGCACCTTACACAGCCTCAGACCGACAATGTGCTGCCCAATCAGAGATTAAATCAGACTCTGGTTCAAACAGGTCTAATATCATCCTGGGTCATGACAGCACAGATACAAGGAAGCCAATAGCTTCTTCTTGAATCGCCCCCTGGTTAAAGACACTGAGACGGAGAACTAGCTACCATCAAGAGGAGTGAGGCACGACTGACTCTTCTCACACAGGTCTGTTGTTATACTTTCCACCTGTGTGTCCTTACATCATTGTAATGCTTTCTTACCCCATGTTCTTATCCCCCATTGGCATTAGTGAGCCAGTGTTGGAAATATGGTGGCGGACATCTTTCCAATAAAAATGTGGATAAAAGTTCTTGAGACCAATCCCACCCTGAAATCTGTATGCTATTCAAACACTATTCTCTTCATGCCAATGCAAATCCCTTCTCTTTCAAAATGTATCTATTTTTTTCATGTATGAACCTCTATTGCAACATAACAGGAATTATAATAGGAAAGGTACCACCCCATCTGATCCATATACCAACTTCAAAATGTGGTTAGGCACAATGTTTTGTGTGGGGAATTGAGCGAGAAGCAAAAGATAACAGGGTGTTTTTTTAAACATGTTCAGAGAGACCCCCCCCCCACCCTGAACTGGTAGTAATCCTGAGGAATAACGTGAGTAGGTGCTGTGCTCCCAACGTGTGGGGAGCTATCTCAGTACCTCCAACACGGCCATCTGAAGCCCATGTAGGCTGAGATAGATGCGGTAGGAGTGCTCAGTGTCAGGCCCAGGCAGGACGTCTGCCCCTCGTAGCGGCAGGGTGTACTGGGGCGGGCGGTCGCCCTCGTCAGACGGCCCCTCCTCGTCGCCGAACATCTTCAGGAGCCCCACCTCCACCTGGCACAGCAAGCTTTGCCATTGGAAGTTCATCAGCACATTGAGAAAGCCTATAGGTGCGCCCATGGGAGGAGAGAGAGAAGAGGACGTTAGAGGAGGGCGTTGTGTGTTCTTCACTGGATGTGTTCATCGTCACTTAGCTCTGCATAAAACTGTATGCGGCCCAACGGTCTGGGAAATGCACTGCTGCTGGTCACCAGGAACAGGGGTTCCCAACCGGTGGTCAATTTGAATGCCTTTATTTTAAGATGCATAATTTTTAAAGAAAGTATGTGGCTGTTTTTTA
This sequence comes from Melanogrammus aeglefinus, assembly GCA_900291075.1. Lineage (NCBI taxonomy): Eukaryota > Metazoa > Chordata > Actinopteri > Gadiformes > Gadidae > Melanogrammus > Melanogrammus aeglefinus. Next base: position 547,642 of record OLKM01000076.1, read on the forward strand.
AGATGGTTTATTCGTCATATTCACAACAATTAAAGCAACAGCAATGAAATGCGTGAGTCTCAGGCTCCCTTCAACAATGCAATAGTATAAAAACCTACAATTTATAAGAGAAACACAATAAAAGTCACCTGAGACTTCGATAAACACAGAAGTAGTGCAAAGACACAGGTCATTTACAGTGCATACTTTACAGTGGTTTGGTTGTATATCAATCATTTTATGTCTATGTTTTGTGTTTTAATTATCCTTTTCTGGAAAATATTTCAAGGCCCGGTACTAACGGGTCCAGCAACCGGGTGTTGGGAATCACTGACCAAGAACATAACTCAAGACTAGGAACTACACTCAATACATTACCTACGTGCGGTTCTTACTACTAATGTAGCCAAATCATGTAATGCTCCAACTTATACAGCCAGGAGAAGGGTACTCTCAACATGACCTTGAACAGAGGGCCCCTAGTTAACTACTTGGTGGGATGTGGATTAGCCATTACAAGACACAGTAATGAACATCTACTTCTTTATCAAACACTGTGCATCTCTACCAAACTTTAGTATTAGTTTTAGTATTTAGTTTTCCAGCTCTGTAATATAATGTGATTGATCTAAAGTGATTTGTTCATTTTTGCTAGTTTGTCAATGTTGATACGTGTCCTGATTATAACTTAGACATTTGTTATGTCCAGGGGTCTTGTTTAACGATTTGCTAGTTTCTAGCCAAGAAGTGAAACCGCTAGACGTTTTTTTGGTTATTGATTTCCGGCATGGGATCAGAGAAACGGGTTGTGTTGGACAACCTGAGGGGAAAAGTAAGTGAGCCATCACCTGGTTTTGGCACACTTTTGGTCTCCTTGGGAGACCTTTTATTTTTTTAAGGGGTTAACAGCTACGTGAAAGCTGGCTATTTTTAGCACAAAAGAGCAAGGTTAGGGAAATAAATATAGAGAGATCCACTGATATTTCAGAAGACAACTTCTAAATATGAGGATGCTCTCGATAGAGAGAGAAAAAGAGAGAGGTAAAGCAAATAGACAGAGATGTATGTCATCTTTTTAAAAAAAAATTAGCAAAGGTTCACTCATTCATTTACACAAGTTTATTGAGAATCATGATGATTGATTACTGATAACTGATAGAACCATTATTTTAGTGAGGCTGTGACAATGCCTCCCCTAAACTGACACTGCCCTTTTTCTTTAAAATCACACGTTTCATCGTACCTGGACGTCCAGGAGACACGGACACGAGTTGAGTCCTTGTGATAGCAGAGGCTGCTATCTGTTCTTGAACTGAACTGTGTCTCAGCGATGTCCTGACGACCTACTACAAACATTCATCCCCATCACACCTGTGGTGACCATCACCTGGAAAATAACTCTGTTGCAACTGCCTACTCAAAACCAACTGAGCCATGATGTTGCTGGTATTGTTTGTGATTGGTTGTTGTGCCATCGCTATAGAACCACTATTCTGCTGGGAACAGCTATTAAAGATGTTGGAGCATCACTGCCGATCAGAGGGAGTTGTCTGGACAGTCCATTTCCTTTATTTTTAATTTTCTTATCAGTTTTGGTTTAATCATGATGAAACTAATGAGTTTTTTATTTTTAAGTAGCCTCCACCTGGTTAGCTTGTTTATGATGAGTATACTTTTATGTTTAACATTGCCTTTTATGTTTTCTTTAGTTGAGTTAGTTAATTGTTAATTGTTTACCAGTAGATAAACTGAATTATCATTTAAAGGGTGATCTTTAAATGACGTTTAATATGATCCAAGAGGGAGGAATGTAGAATGTGGCTGTTATTTAGTCTCTCTGTAATCACATTTCTTAGTCTTAGTCAGTAGGAGGGCAGTGCCTCTCCTACTGATACCAGGTGTTATTTCCAACATCCTCCATTTGTTTATGTCCCAACAAGGACGAACCAACCAGGTTGCCTGGGAAATAGCCAAGGCCATTTAACTTATCAAGGGAGACATCTGTTATTTTGTTATTCACATTGTCTTTCCTATATTACTCATCCAAAACCTACCTGTTCTCGAATAAACCATAAATTCAACCCTCTGATCTAACCTATCAAGATGCCTTCATTTGAACTTAAAGAATAACTACTACGACGGAAAAATACACAACACAGTGTATACGAACAGTTTAGAAATAAGCTGAAATCTAACATTACTGGATTGATACTCTTTGCATTTCAGTGTTGTAGTGCCAGGCACACAACTGCTCTCCAAAGCAACCATGGCTTTTCTCATAAGGTTATTTGTTTATGTTGTAGTTCTTTACTCAGTGACATTTACTCAGTGGCATGGACTTAATACATTTCTTCAAATTTATATACCAGGGTACTGCAATTGGCTCTACTACTTGCTCTGGGTTCTCAAGTACATGGTGAGTTGTTCCAAAAGTATGAATTTAAACAGGCAGGTAGCCATATGCTAACAAGTATGAATAACAGCTTACAGGCTCGTGCTTGCTGGGCCCCAACAATACCAGCAGTCTCCTAGCTACAAGCAGCTACAGAAATCTCCTAGCAGCAGCAGCACCAGTAACAGCAGTCTCCTGACTACCACTGCAGCCACTCCGGTACCAGCAGCCACTCCAGCCTCTTGAGCCAGTCCTGCCACTCCAGCCAGTCTAACACCAGCAGCCACGACGGCCACTCCAGCCACTACAGAAACCATAGCAACTCCAGCCAATCCAGCCACTCAAGCAACAGCAGTCACTCCAGCCACTCTTGCCACTCCATCCACTCCAGCAACTCCAGCAACAGCAGCCAATCCAGCCAGAGCAGCCACTTCAGCAACTGCAGCCACTCCAGCAACAGCAGCAACTCCAGCCAAAGCAGACACTGCAGCCACTCCAGCAAGTCCAGCAACAGCAGCAACTCCAGCCAATCCAGCCACTCCAGCCACTCCAGCAACAGCAGACACTACAGCAACAGCAGCCACTCCAGGAACAACAGCCACTCCAGCCATTTTTGCGACTACACCAACAGCAGCCACTCCAGCCACAGCAGCCACTTCAGCCACTGCGGCCACTCCACCAACAGCACCCATTCGAGCCACTCCAGCCACAGCAGCCACTCCATGCTACTCCTGCAACTCTAGCCACTCCAGCAACAGCAGCCACTAAAGCAACAGCAGCCACTGCTGCCACTCCAGCAACAGCAGCAACTCCAGCCACTCCAGCAACAGCAGCCACTCCAGACACAGCAGCCACTCCAGCCACAGCAGCCCATCCAGCCGCTGCAGACACTCCTGTCACTCCAGCAACTCCAGCTACTCCAGCAACAGAAGCCACTCCTGCCACAGCAGCTACTCCAGCAACAGCAGCCCCTCCAGCCACAGAAGCTACTCCAACCACTCCAGCAACAGCAGCCACTCGAGCCACTGCAACCACTCCAGCCACAGCAGCTACTCCAGCCACTCCAGCCACAGCAGCCACTCCATGCTACTCCTGCAACTCTAGCCACTCCAGCAACAGCAGCCACTCCAGACACAGCAGTCACTCCAGCCACAGCAGCCCATCCAGCCGCTGCAACCACTCCAGCCACTCCAGCAACAGCCAGCCACTCCAGACAACAGCAGTCACACTCCAGCACACAGCAGCCCACTCCAGCCGCTGCAGACCACTCCTGTCACTCAGCAGCAACTCCAGCCACTCCCTGCCACAGCAAGCTCACTCGCAACACAGCCACTCCAGCAACAGCAGCCACACCAGCCACTCCTGCCACACACAACTCCAGCCACAGCAGCCACTCCAGCTACTCCTGGAACTCCAGCCACAGCAGCCACTCCAGCAACAGCAGCCACTCCAGCCACTCCAGCCACAGCAGCCACTCCAGCCACTCAAGCCACTCCATTAACCGCAGCAACTCCAGCCACTCCAGCCACAGCAGCCACTCCAGCAACAGCAGCCACCCCAGCAACTCCTGCAACTCCAGCCACTCCAGCGACAGCAGCCACTACAGCAACAGCAGCAAACTTCAGCCACTACAACTGCAACTACTCCAGCCACTCCAGCCGCAGCAGGCACTCTAGCGACAGCAACCACCCCAGTTACTCCTGTAAAAGCAGCCACTCCAGCAACTCCAGCCACTCCTGCAACAGCAGCCACTCCAGCCACTCCAGCAACCGCAGCTACTCCAGCCACTCCAGCCACTCCTGCAACAGCAGCCACTCCAGCAACTCCAGCCACTCCTGCAACAGCAGCCACTCCAGCCACTCCAGCCAGTCCAGCAACCGCAGCTACTCCAGACACAGCAGCCACTCCAGCCACTGCAGTAAGAGCAGCCACTCCAGCTACTCCTGCAACTTCTTTCACTCAAGCCACGCCAGCCGCTCCAGCCACACCAGCAACTCCTGCAACAGTAGCCACTCCAGCCACTCCAGCAGCCGCAGCTACTCCAGCCACTCCAGCCACTCCAGCCACAGCAGCCACTGCAGCGACAGCAGCCACTCCAGCTGCTCCTGAAACTCCAACCACAGCAGCCACTCCAGCAACCGCAGCTACTCCAGCCACTCGAGCAACTCCAGCAACCGCAGCTACTCCAGCCACTCCAGCCACAGCAGCCACTCCAGCGACTCCTGCAACTCCAGCCACAGCAGCCACTTCCAACCACAGCAGCAACTCCAGCCACTCCAGCAACAGCAGCCACTCCAGCTACAACAGCAATAGCAGCCACTCCTGCAACTCCCACCACTCCAGCCTCTCCAGGTACTCCAGCAACAGCTGCCACTCCAGCCACTCTAGCAACAGCAGCCGCTCCAACGACAGCAGCCACTCCAGCAACAGCAGCCACTTCAGCTATTCCTGCAAGTCCAGCCACAGCAGCCACCCTGCCACAGCAGCAAATCCAGCAGCAGCAGCTACACCCAGCCACTCCAGCCAATCTAGCCACTCCAAAAATAGCAGCCACTCCTGCAAACCCAGCCACAGAAGCCACTCCAGCCAATCCAGCCACTCCAACAACCGCAGCGCTCCAGCCACAGCAGCCACTCCAATGACAGCAGTCACTCCAGCTACTCCTGCAACTCCAGCCACTCCAGCAACCACAGCGACTCCAGCCACTCCAGCAACCACAACGACTCTAGCCACAGCAGCCACAGCAGCCACTCCAGCAACAGCTGCCACTCCAGCAATAGCAGCCACTCCAGCCATAGCAGCCACTGCAGCCACTCCACCAACTCCAGCCACAGCAGCCACTCCAGCCACAGCAGCCACGCCAGCAACTCCAACAAACGCAGCCACTCCAGGCCACAGCAGCCACTCCAGTGACAGCAGCTACTCCAGCTACTCCTGCAACTCCAGCCACAGCAGCAACAGCAACTACTCCAGCAACAGCAGCCACTCCTGCAACCACAGCTACTCCAGCCACACCAGCAACAGCAGCCACTCCAGCCACAGCAGCCACTCCAGCTACGACAGCAACACCAGCCACTCCAGCCACAGTATCCACTCCAGCAACAGCAGCCACCCCAGCAACTCCAGCAACTCCAGCCACTCCTGCAACAGCAGCCACTCCAGCCACTCCAGCAACCGCAGCACTACTCCAGCCACTCCAGCCACTCCTGCAACAGCGCCACTAAGCCACTAACACCAACTTCATGCCAACAGCAGCCCACTCCCAGCGCCACCAAGCAGCCGCACTCCAGCTACACAGCAGACACCAGCCACTCTAGCCACTCAAGCAACAGCTGCCACTCTATCGCCAACTCCCAGCCACTCCAGCACACCAGCACTCCTGCACACTACACTCAGCCACTGCAGGCCAGCTACCCAGCCACACTCCACGCCACAGCAAGCCACTCGCAGCTACTCAGCTAGCTGAAACTACACACCCAGCCACTCTACGCTACTCCAGCCAACACGCTGCCACTCCTGCAACAGCAGCAACTCCAGCCACTCCCAGCCACCGCAGCCACTGTCACTCCTGCCACTCCAGCCCCTCCAGCCCCACAGCAAGCCACTCCAGCCTACAACAGCAGCACACCAGCACGCTCTAGCAGCCACTCCTGCAACTCCACCACTGCAGCCTCAGCCATAGCAGCAACTCTAGCAACTCGCAAGCCACTCCAGCCAACCCAGCCACTCCAGCAACAGCAGCCACTTCAGCTATCCTGCCACTCCTACCACTGCAGCCACTCCAGCCACTACAGCAAACCGCAGCTACTAGCAAGCCACTCCAGCCAACACACAGCAACTGCAGCCACTCGAGCAACAAGCAGCCACTCATCCAGCCCACTCCAACGACCAATCACGTCCACACTGCCAGCGACAGCAGCCACTCAGCTACTCCTGCAACTCCAGCCATCTCCAGCAACCACAGCGACTCCAGCCACTCCAGCAACCACAACGACTCTAGCCACAGCAGCCACAGCAGCCACTGCAGCACAGCAGCCACTCCAGCAAGCCAACTCCAGCCAAGCAGCCACTCAGCCACGCACCACTCCAGCCACAGCAGCCACTCAGCCACGCAGCCACCCAGCAACTCCAACAAACGCAGCCACTCCAGCAGCCCACAGCACACAGCCACCTCCAGTGACAGCAGCTACTCCAAGCTACTCCTGCAACTGCAACTCCAGCCACACAGCAACCACTCCAGCAACAGCAGCACTCAGCAATCCACAGCTACTCCAGCCACACCAGCAACAGCAGCCACTCCAGCCACAGCAGCCACTCCAGCTACGACAGCAACACCAGCCACTCCAGCAACTCCAGCCACTCCAGCCACTCCAGCAACCGCAGATATTCCAGCCACTCCAACTACTCCTGCAACTCCCTAACCCTAACCCTAACTTCAGGCCACAGCAGCCACTCCAGCCACAGCAGCCACTCCAGCTACTACAGCAACACCAGCCACTCTAGCCACTCATTCCAGCGCCATCTAGCAACTACTCCACTCAGCCAACTGCCACTAACGCCACTCAAGCCACTCAAGTAACTTCAGCCACCAGCAGCCACTCCAGCTGACAGCAACACCTAGCTCCAGCTAACTCACATGCAACAACTGCCCAGCCACAGCAGCCACACAGCCACAACTCACTCCAGCCACAGCAAGCCACTCCAGCCACAGCACCACCAGCTACTACAGCACACACCGCTCTAGCAACAGCAGCAACAGCTCCACTCTAGCAACTCCAGCCACTCCAGCCACCCCTGCCACCCCTGCCACTCCTGCCACTCCTACCACTGCAGCCACTCCAGCCACTACAGCAACCGCAGCTACTGCAGCCACTCCAACTACTCCTGCAACTCCCTAACCCTAACCCTAACTTCAGGCCACAGCAGCCACTCCAGCCACAGCAGCCACTCCAGCTACTACAGCAACACCAGCCACTCTAGCCACTCAAGCAACAGCTGCCACTCTAGCAACTCCAGCCACTCCAGCCACCCCTGCCACTACTGCCACTGCAGCCACTCAAGCAACTCCAGCCACAGCAGCCACTCCAGCTACTACAGCAACACCAGCCACTCTAGCTACTCAAGCAACAGCTGCCACTCTAGCAACTCCAGCCACTCCAGCCACCCCTGTCACTCCTGCCACTGCAGCCCCTCCAGCCACAGCAGCCACTCCAGCTACTACAGCAACACCAGCCGCTCTAGCCACTCAAGCAACAGCTGCCACTCTAGCAACTCCAGCCACTCCAGCCACCCCTGCCACCCCTGCCACTCCTGCCACTCCTACCACTGCAGCCACTCCAGCCACTACAGCAACCGCAGCTACTGCAGCCACTCCAGCCACAGCAGCCACTCGAGCAACAGCAGCTATTCCAGCCACTCCAACGACATCAGTCACTCCAGCGACAGCAGCCACTTCAGCTACTCCTGCAACTCCAGGATCTCCAGCTACTACAGCAACACCAGCCACTCCAGCAACCGCAGCTACTCCAGCCACTCCAGCCACTCTAGCCACAGCAGTGACAACAGCCACTCCAGCTGCACCTGCAACTCCAGCCACAGCAGCCACTCCAGCCACAGCAGCCACAGCAGCCACTCCAGTGACAGCAGCCACTCCAGCTACTCCTGCAACTCCAGCCACAGCAGCAACAGCAGCCACTCCAGCCACTCCAGCAACCGCAGCTACTCCAGCCACTCCAGCCAATCCAGCCACTCCAGCCAATCCAGCCACTCCAACAACAGCAGCTATTCCAGCCACTCCAGCCACAGCAGCCACTCCAGTGACAGCAGCCACTCCAGCTACTCCTGCAACTCCAATCACAGCAGCGACTCCAGCCACAGCAGCCCCTCCAGCCACTCCAGCAACAGCAGCCACTCCAGCCACTCCAGGAACCGCAGCTACTCCAGCCATTCGAGCCACAGCAGCCTATCCAGCGACAGCAGCCATCCCAGCTAAGCCTGCAACTCCAGCCACTCCAGCAACAGCTGCCACTCCAGCAACAGCAGCCACTCCAGCCACTGTAGCCACTCCAGCCACTCCAGCAACAGCAGCAACTCCAGCCACTTCAGCAACCGCAGCTACTCCAGCCACTCCAGTCACAGCAGCCACTCCAGCGACAACAGCCACTCCAGCTACTCCTGCAACTGCAGCCACAGCAACCACTCCAGCCACAGCCGCCACTCCAGCCACAGCCGCCACAGCAGCCACTCCAGCCACTCCAGCAACAGCAGCCACTCCAGCCACTCCAGGAACCGCAGCTACTCCAGCCATTCCAGCTACAGCAGCCAATCCAGCGACAGCAGCCATCCCAGCTACGCCTGCAACTCCAGCCACTCCAGCAAAAGCTGCCACTCCAGCAACAGCAGCCACTCCAGCCACTGTAGCCACTCCAGCCACTCCAGCAACAGCAGCAACATCAGCCACTCCAGGAACCGCAGCTACTCCAGCCATTCCAGCCACAGCAGCCAATCCAGCGACGGCAGCCATCCCAGCTACGCCTGCAACTCCAGCCACTCCAGCAACAGCTGCCACTCCAGCAACAGCAGCCACTCCTGCCACTGCAGCCACTCCAGCACTCCAGCAACCGCAGCTACTCCAGCCACTCCAGCAACAGCAGCCACTCCAGCGACAGCAGATACCCCAGCTACTCCTGCAACTTGAGCCATTCCAGCCACAGCAGCCAATCCAGCGACAGCAGCCATACCAGCTACGCCTGCAACTCCAGCCACTCCAGCAACAGCTGCCACTCCAGCAACAGCAGCCACTCCAGCCACTGTAGCCACTCCAGCCACTCCAGCAACAGCAGCAACTCCAGCCACTTCAGCAACCGCAGCTACTCCAGCCACTCCAGTCACAGCAGCCACTCCAGCGACAACAGCCACTCCAGCTGCTCCTGCAACTGCAGCCACAGCAACCACTCCAAGGCACAGCCGCCACTCCAGCCACAGCCGCCACAGCCGCCACTCCAGCAACAGCAGCCACTCCAGCAACAGCAGCCACTCCAGCCACTCCAACAACAGCAGCCACTCCAGCCACTCCAGCAATCGCAGCTACACAAGCCACTCCAGCCACAGCAGCCACTCCAGCCACAGCAGCCAATCCAGTGACAGCAGCCATCCCAGTTACACCTGCAACTCCAGCCACTCCAGCAACAGCTGCCACTCCAGTAACAGCAGCCACTCCAGCCACAGCAGCCACTGCAGCCACTCCAGCAATAGCAGCAACTCCAGCCACTCCAGCAACCGCAGCTGCTCCAGCCACTCCAGTCACAGCAGCAACAGCAGCCACTCCAGCCACTCCAGCAACCGCAGCTATTCCAGCGGGATTTGGACCCCAAGCCCCGCACTGGTGAGCATACTCATGAGCAACCGGACTTCGGTGAAAGCACACGAGAAAGGGTGCGAGACCGAAAGAATAACACAGCAACTGAAAAGAAGCTTGCTGAAGCTTGCTCTGGGTCACGAGCTTTTAGTACGTGCACAAAGGGGTCACACGGGGATTGGGGGAGGGGGAGCGGGAGTGCAGTATGACCGTTTGATTGATGTACTTACTGTGCAATGCCACTCGGTGGGTCTGGAAATCCCACCGAGTGGCAAAATCTGGAGTTTTTCGAGCCCTGCCCGTTCCACAGATGATTGACTTGTTTAACTTTCATGTCAGTACTTCTAACTCAGTGGCTGTAATGCCGCGTTTCCACTGCAGGGTGCGGTACGGTTCGGTTCCCGTCAGTCCGGTAGGGAGGAGGCGGTATAGCCCAGCTCAGGTCCGAGGTCACGTTTCCACCGCCGACAGTACCCTTTATGGTAGGCCGGATGTCGATCGCCGGTGCAGCTACGTAAACATTGTGACATCATAGCAGGAGAATGAGGAGAATGCAGAGGAACGTCTTCACCTCCTTGTTCGCCCAAGCAAGTATTTTAGGTGACATGTTCTCAGTGCTCAACCGTCAAACTCAGTGCAGTGCAGTCCGGGGTGAACTGCAGCATGGAGGAGAAAGTGATTGTTGCCGTTTGCGACTCCCGGAGCTCTATATATAATAGTATATAATATAATTATATAATATCACAGCCAAAAGCTCTGTGCGCCTCCGGATGGCCGTAGCGCTCATAGGGATTGGGCTTCTCGGGGTTTGTTTACCGGCGTTGCTATGGTTTCCGGTCTTGTGTGTTCCAACGGTTTGGTAGGCCCATTTAATAAATCTCTGTCTAATCAATACTTCATTCACTGCCTCTTCCGTGGTCATTACAATATTATGAATAGACTGCGTCGGGTCCTCCGACGTCTCTCTCTTCCACAAAAGGTAAAGACAAGGCAATGGTGGTTATCGTGTTGTTGCACGACAAATTCGACAAAACTTGCACAGTGACAGATTATGATTTGTGGCGCGACAAAACTTCAGCGACAACGCGAACGGGAGACAAATGTCGCGTTTGGTGTGAACACAGGCTACTGTTTGTTTTTTTGTTTTTATCCCAACGTTGCCCGGAAGTGACGATTCTGTCGACCAATCAAGGGAGGGGGTGTGTAGCTCGAATTTTCCGGCACCCTTTCAGGCGTCTCAGTACCCCAACGGAGGAGTACTGAAGACGAGGGCAAAACGAGTACGGCTCAGTCCGGGTCACGCCCACTTTTGGCGGTGGAAACGCAACCGAACTGCACCGCACCCTGCAGTGGAAACGCGCCATAAGTGGGTTATGATAAGGATTTCAAGAAATTTTGCAAAAATGGCCAAAAAAGAGAATTCCATATCCAACCTTTAAGTAACCTGATTATATACTTTAAGCATAGATACCTCTAGGGGTCACCAGAAGGCTACATTGCCAAAGAACCTGACTCGACCATTAACGCTAGAGGAAATCACTTGCGCTATGAAAAGCATGCAAAATAATAAAGCTCCTGGCTCTGACGGCTACCGAGTTAATTTTTTTTAAAGATTTCAGCATAATCTTGCCCCTCTGTTGCATTCTGTTTACATTGAATCTTTACAAAATGGCTCTCTCCCTCCTACTTTGAGGGAAGCCTCCATAAGTCTGCTTCTAAAGAAAGACAAGGATCCTAAGCTCTGCAGCTCATAGAGACCTCTCTCATTAATAATGTGGATGCCAAGATCCTTGCTAAGGCTCTGGCCCATCGCTTGGAAAATATTCTCCCCACTATTGTTTCAGAGGAACAAACTGGATTCATAAAAGGACGCCAGTTGTTCTATAATGTACGCACCTTCTTAAATATTATTTATTCTAAAACCACCACAACAGCACCTGAACTAGTGATCTCTGTTGACGCCAAAAAAGTCCCGACTCATTAGGCACAGTGATTATGATTGAGTTGCACCCAGGGGCTGACTGGGCCAAAAGCATCGGCCCTGCAATTTTGGACCAGACCAGCCCACCACATTCGATAACGCACACTTTTCCGGTCATTTCGTTCTCTTGAACGTGTATACCAACTGTGCAACTCTTTAAAACCACATACCTTAAGCCATGCAATGAGTTAACGGGAATCAGTGAGAATGGACACATTGAATACTTCCAAAAAGTTTAATTTATTAACACTACAAAAAAGTGTACTCCACCACTCCATCATAGCAATGGATCTTAAAGTTGCATTCATCCTATTGGGTTTACCTATCAGTGGCGGAACAACTTTACGAATGGCCCTGGGGCAAACCCCCCCCCCCCCTCCAACACAAACATACTGCCTGTTTGCGGCCTATGCCAGTATGAGTGGAATGCAAAACGGAAGGCCTGCATTAAACTCATCATCAGTATTCTTTCTCACTCTACACATAGGATATTCTCATTACTAAAGATTACTTCCTGAATCCAACCCTCCCCATTAATCCAGTAATATGTTCCGATATCCATACTTCCATGAGTACATTTAAACAGAGTACACTATCCACACTCACTGAGTGAGCAGATTTTCAGATGTCAGAAGCGAAATACTCCAATACAAATCGAATACTCCATGGTGCACTAAGCGGAAATTACGATCGCGACTGCCGCTGTGGCTCCTCCCTCCCAATAAACATCCCACTTTGAACGGTGAACTCTTTACGCCTGGCAGCTATAAAAAAGCTAAAAAGCTATAAAAACTACAAAATGACTACATTAATGCAGGCTATGTGGAAAATGTGCCAACGTTGGCTCAGCCTGGCTTTGCCTCTTCAGCTACATAGCTAAGATGGCTGCCGTGTACGAAAAGTGTACATCGATCCACAATCAGTGGTTGGACCTATTGAGTACACCACCCGGGTCCTTTCAGTACACTTATTTTTCGCCCGATCTTAATTGGAATGGCCTATGTACTCAAACTAAGTATAATAAGTACAGGAAGGATATTGGAACACAGCACAGGCTTGGGAACAGCACCTAGTTGAGCTGGCTTGCCCCTTGAAGTGCCTGGGTTAGGATCAACTATTCACATATATCACAAAGATTCCAACAAAATAAATCCACGGAAGGATTGCCACCTTGTTGTGGGCTTAAGCGCCAAGAGCTATACCGACAGCTTAGGCTCCTGGTAGGGTCAGCAACAAAGGAAAAAAACAGTACTGTGTACAATGGGCCTCCAGAGTTATCGAAAGATAATAGAATGAATGTCAGTAGTGAAAGCCGTAAGGAAGCTACAGACAAGAAGGTGGGTGCCCTCAACACAAAATGCAAGACCAGGATTGGATTCTGGAATGTGCAAACCTTGTACCAAACAAGTAAACTTGCTCAAGTAGGCCTAACAGCAGAAATGAGAAATTACAACCTGCATATTCTCGGAATAAGTGAGAGTAGGTAGACAGGAACAGGCCGACACAAAACCAACACAGGAGAGTCTGTCCTGTACTCCGGAAGGGATGACAACCAACATCATGAAGGGGTAGCCATCATCCTTAAAAAATGAATGGAGAATTGTCGGATGGAATGGAAACCTTTAAACAGCAGACTCATTAAAGTCAGATTGTGGGGGAAACCCATTAACATCGCAATCATCCAATGTTATGCACCAACAAATGACAGGGATTAAATAACTAAGGACATATTCTATGATCAGCTCCAAGCAGAATTAGAAGAAACTCCACAACATGATATGAAGATAATAATGGGAGTTTTAAAAGCAAAAGTAGGCAGCAATAACAAAAACTATGACAGGGACATGGGGAGGGAGGGCTGTGGCATCATGAATGAAAATGGAGAGAGGCTGTTAGAGTTATGTACCACTTGCAGCCTTGTCATCGGAGGTACCCTAATGTTACGTAAATTAAGCACATAAGCTGTAATTACTACACACAGCCACCAGGAAGCAGGATCAAACATACAAGCTGTAATATCTAACCCAGCCACAGAAGGCAGCATCTTTAAGACAGACGCGGAAGCCGGAGCTAAGACGTCACATAGGCCACGCCTACTTCACATAGGCCACGCCTACTTGATACAAGCGCAGCGCTAGGAGCTAGATGAGGTCAGAAACATAGGGCAGACCCTTTCAGAGCCCCGGGGAAGGCCCCGGGGCTAGAAGAGGCTCTGCTGTTTGTCGCTCACACGCGTGTTCAATACAATTCCCCTCCTTTTGCTTCATATTTACCATACCAAAATACTTTAACAAATAAAGTGAGTTAAAAGCGATCCGGTTTAGACTACTTTCTTCAAGAACAAGACAGTATTCCCACATACCAACATCCACAAACTCACCTGGTGTTCCCCCAATGGAAGAGACAGGAACCAGATAGACCATCTAATGATCAACGGCACCTGGAGATGATCACTCTTGGACGTCAGAGTCAGGAGAGGAGCTGAAATCGGCAGCAACCATCACCTTGTCACAGCAGTGCTTAAGTTAACATTGAGAGCTGGGAAGAAGATAACAGGACAGCAATATTTTGACAAAAAGTGAAGGCCGCTTTCATGCTACAGCTGAAAAACAGATTCCAATCTCTGGCAGACACGAGTGACAACACGCAAAAAGGATCTGATGATGCCAACATTAAATGGGAACAGATCAAAACCGCTTACTCCAATAGCAGTGAAGTCTGCCTTGGAATAAAGCAAAGGAACAGAAAAGAGTGGATTACAGCAGACACCTGGAAAGTCATAGCAGATAGGAGAGCCCTTAAAAAGAGATTGATGGAAGCCACGTCAGAAAGGAAAGATAAATTAAAGATAAAAACAAGCAACAATATAGGGAAACCAACAGAACAGTTAAGAGGATGGCAAGAGAAAATGAGAGAAATTATATAAACAGTCTTGCAGACCAGGCAGAAGAAGCAGCAAACAAGGGAGAGCAAGGTAAGGTCTACAAAATCACCAGAATAGTCTGCGGTAGGTACCATAGAGCTATAGATATGCCGATCACTGACAAACAAGGGTGAACTCTTACATCAGAGGCAGAAGTAGAGGCAAGGTGGGCTGAACACTTCAGCGAGGTCCTAAACAGACCCCCACCAACATCAGAAGCAGAGATACAGGAACCATGATGTTAACACTGCACCAGAAGAAAAATAAATAGTTTCAGCCATCAAATCACCCAAAACGGAAAAGCCCCCGGGCAAGACAACCTAAATGCAAAACTGTTCAAAGTAGACCCAGAACTTTCAGCAAAACTACTCAAACCACTCTTCACATCCATATGGGAGGGGAAGACGATACCAAACGACTGGTCAAAGGGTGTAATCGTAAAGATTCTAAGTAAAATACTATCAAAAGAGCGGTCATTATAGTGCAGTGCACAGAATGGCAAAGACAGCTATATATCAATTTTGTAGACTTTGAGAAAGCATTTGACAGCATATACAGGGACAGTTTATGGTGCATTCTACGTTTGAATGGGATTCCATAAGAAATCATCCTCATTATAAAGGGTTTTTACACCAACTTTACATGCCAAGTAGGAAACAGCAACCACACTTTTGAAGTCAAGACTGGAGTGAGGCAAGGATGCGTGATGTCCGCATTACTCTTCAATACTGTCATAGATTGGGTGATGCGAAGAACAACCGAAGATCAACCTAGAGGCATCAGATGGACACTATTTACAAAGACTTGGCACTGGTTTCCCATACACACCTACATATACAAGAAAAAACATCCGGTGTCAACAGATTTGCACAACAAATAGGACTGAACTGAGACCATCATTACAAGAAGGCGGTGGAGATGGATTGGAAACATCATGCGAAAAGAACAGGATTACATTACAAGAACCGCCCTACACTGGACACCTGAAGGCAAGCGAAAGAGAGGATGACCCAAAGAAACCTGGCGTCGAACAGTGGAGAAAGAACTGAAAGCCATGAAGCAGACCTGAAGTTCTACCCAAAAGCTCGCCCAAAACAGACAGGAGTGGAGATCCTTTGTTGCTGCCCTACATGCCAGTAGGCATAAAGGGCAGTAAGTAAAACACTACGGAACCACATCTATAAGCAAACAGATTTGAAGGCCTGGCTGGGGCATAACAAAATAACCCTTATACTGTTTTTTTTTATTTATTTTTTCTTTTATAATCTATACTCTAGGCTATATATTTTGTGTTCAAATGTTAATAGTAAGTTTAAAGAAAAGTCAAAATGCCATTTTGCAACCTAACATTATACAGGCCTAAAATTAACTATTCATCGTTTATTTTATTGAAAAGGCATTCGACACGCTTTGCATCCAGCAAAGTCATTGGCAATTTGCGTGATTTCAAGCTTCCTTGCGCATACACTCTCAATTGACAATATAGCCAATGATTGGCCATATTGTCAATTGAGAATGAACATGCAGCCTACAGTCTGTTGGCTACGGTTGACGTCAGATGATGTTCAAGGAGCAGATATGGTACCCATCATGCATTTGGGTACCATATCATGCATTTATTTTATTAATTCTGTGGGATTTCATCTCACAGATTTTTTTTTTAAATTTTGACTCCCACCATGATCAAATAGTATACCAAAAAATCACGGGAATATAAACATGCATGTCTACTTCAACATTATTTTTTAGAGGTTGGTTATGCCTGGTTGTTCGAGTAACAATCTACGCAGACTAGTGTGTGTTAGGGCCACCTTGGGCCAATGGCCATTGCTTAAGAAACTGGCAATCGGGCTGCTGATCAACTGGTTTTATGGGCCGGTCAGACCAATATATATATATATATATATTAAAAAATGTAAGCACGTCAGTCCACTGGGAATATGCCCGATGGCATATTTCAACAGGCAGGTAGCCATGTGCTAACAAGTATGCATTACAGCTTACAGCCTCATGCTTGCTGGGGCCCAGCAGCACCAGCAGTTGCCTAGATGCCAGCAGCACCAGCAGCACCAGCCATCTCCTGGCTACCCGCCCCAGCAGCAAAACAGCAGTCTCAAAGCTACCAGCAGCAGCAACAGCAGTCTCCTAGCTACCAGTAGAAGCATACCCATTACCAGCAGTCTCTTAGCAGCCACTGCAGCAACAGCAGCCACTCCAGTAACAGCAGCTAGTCCAGCCACTGCAGCCATTTCAGCCACAGCAGACACTCCAGCAACTGCAGCCACTCCAGCCACTGCAGCCACTGCAGCCACAGCAGCCACTCCAGCAATAGCAGCTATTTCAGCCACAGCAGACACTCCAGCTACAGCAGCCACTCCAGCTACAGCAGCCACTCCAGCAACAGCAACCACTGCAGCAGCAGCAGTCTCCTAGCTCCTTATTTCAAATGTCTCGGGCAAAATAATAAACTGATGAATTTCAAATGGTCTGTTTATTATTTAGAAGATAGTCTGAATGCCAGCAGTTGCCAGGATGTGGAAACTCATATGAGTAACTGCTTGGCTCAAAATGCCTTTTCAGAATATTGTCCTTATACTAGGCTAATCTAAAAAGGCACTTTGTAAATAATTATGAGTAAGCTCATAATTTAATGGTTGGCATCACAATGTGGGGAAATTAATCTGGGAAGCAAGGTTATTTTAATGTGCGGTAATGCTTGCCCTCTTTATTGTATATTCATGGCCCCAAGCAAAGGAGATGATCTTCTCCTCCACCTCTAGCATGGGACACCTCCTCCTCTAGCATGAGACTCCTCCTCCTCTAGCATGAGACTCCTCCTCTTCTAGCATGAGACTCCTCCTCTAGCATAAGACTCCTCCTCCTCTAGCATGAGAAACCTCCTCCTCTAGCATGAGACTCCTCCTCCTCTAGCATGAGACTCCTCCTCCTCTAGCATAAGACTCCTCCTCCTCTAGCATAAGACTCCTCCTCCTCTAGCATAAGACTCCTCCTCTTTTAGCATGAGACTCCTCCTCCTCTAGCATAAGACTCCTCCTCCTCTAGCATGAGACTCCTCCTCTAGCATGAGACACCTCCTCCTCTAGCATGAGACTCCACAACTAGCAGGAGACTCCTTCACCACTAGTAGGAGACTTCTCGGCCTTCCTAGGCAATGGACAGCATCTAGTCTGCTGGTTGGCTTAAAAGCTCAAGATTTCAAAATTTCTCAACTTCTGATGGATCAGCCTGCTACAGGTATTTGTTTGTGTGGTTTTGTTCATCGGATCAAGAGTCAAATTAAAGATTGGGGCCCCCTGGTTTGTCTGCTGCCATGACTACAGGTGTGTACGTTCTTTGCCGTTGTGAAATGGGGACTTGTCTACCTTTGTTGCTGTAGTTGTCCGGAGGTTCATCGTCTTCTTCATCCCTTTGCAGAGCTGGACTGTACTAGAAAAAGCAGGTGGTGCACAGACACATGTACTGTTAATATATGTATAGGCCTGTGAGTTTATGTGAAGGTGTGTGTGTGTGTATGTGTATGTGCGTGTGTGTGGGGTGGAGCCTCACTCTGTATGAAGAGGTTCGGTCTGACTTGACCTGGGAGGAGCAGCTCAATGTGTCTACACCCCCACAGCTGATGTCTTCCATGACCTGGAACACACACACACACACACACACACACACACACACACACACACACACACACACACACACACACACACACACACACACACACACACACACACACACACACACACACACACACACACACACACACACACACACACACACACTCATGTATTCATGAAGAGATAAGGGCAGAAAGAATTGTGCGAGCAAATTGAAGCCTTGCATTGAGCTTCTATTGCTGCGTTGTGTGCTGAACCCCTGAAATACACTGCTGCCTGCGTTTGGTCCACACTGTTTCACAGCGAGAGCACCCAGTGATGGGCCCTGTATACGCTGTGTTCAACAGCCTATGTGAACATGCCGATTTCGATTTCAAAGTATATCGGGCCTTCAATGCTGAACCTTCAGCAACCTGTTCCAAACGAATGCATTGAAATCAAATGCCACACACAAACACACCTCTATCACTAATAATATACAGCTATTTTTTTTTTTTTAGATTTTAGGGTATTTTGCTGCTCGCTTTTATCCAAAGAGTCTTGCAACCATCCCCAACATTCACACATGGCGGAGTCAACCACGCAGAGTGACAGCAGGCTCGTCATGAGCAGTCAGGTTGAGGTGTCTTGCTCAGGGACACCCTGACACTCAGCTAGAAGGAGCCGGAGATCGAAGTAGCAATCATCCGGTTACCAGTCAACCCGCTCTACACCCTAAGCTACTGCCGCACCACCTCACCAACCATCCTGCTGTCTCACCCTTTTCCATTCTGATGCCTCCTGTGGGTCGTTGAGTCCCAGGACCAGTGTCTGGGTCGCATCCGACACCCGGAGCTCGTGCTGGAGCCCCCTGCTAGTCCGGAGCCGGTATAGCACCTGACAACCCTGCAGTCCCATCTCCAGCTGGGGCAACAGATCCTTAGCACTCCGGTAGCACTGCAGTGACCGGCAGACATACACACAATGAATATGATATCTAATATTAATTACAATTATTATAAATATAA
>OLKM01000076.1:576909-621435 GCA_900291075.1 Melanogrammus aeglefinus
TAGGAATAGGAAATAATATTAAAGTAGTATTAAAATTGTATTAAATCTTATTTACGATGGATTTAGTTGATCTGATCTAAAATAAAAATATCTGAATATTTTAATAACAGTGGTGATAGTAAATTCTGAATTAAATATTAGCTGTAAGTCCTCCTCTTCTCTAAGTCTCCATGTTAGGGAAGCAGAAGAATACTCTGTTAGGGAACTAGAAGACCACTCTACCTTTCTGTTTGTCCATCGCTGGTGGAGGTCAAAGTTTCCCTGATAGAATTTATTCCATTACTCTGAGCCGTATCTCATCCGGGAAATAAAAAAACCCTTTTCAATATCATTAATTCAGAAATCTTCCGCATTCCGAGTCCATAAGCCGGATAGTAAACTTGAAGGACAAATAACTATGAATCTGTTACGAAACATCACAAGATCTGGACCTAATGAGCTCTAAACCTACCGCAGAGTAACCGGTGGGAGGCCCGCCCCCTTCCCACTTTCACCAGTCAGTCAGGGGGCGGTGTCAGAGTGTTTGAGTGACACAGATAAACATCACGAAACATAAACATGTTTTGAAAAAAAAAATAATGACCGGACCATTATTTTTGTCAATCGTTTATTATTTACGTCATTGTTGTTACTTAAGTTGTTTACTCCGCTTGATTAACAAATAATAAATTGACCCACACAGACCCATTACAAATCAACCTAAGTCTAATTTAGAAAGGTCATGAATCAAGTGCTCTTAACACGAGATTGGATGACAGCAGACATGTAGCCTATATGGATGCCAGAAACAGTGTTAACAAAGAATTGCAATACCCTGCCTATAACCCAGAGCTATAGGGACATGTAGCCTATATGGATGCCAGAAACAGTGTTAACAAAGAATTGCAATACCCTGCCTATAACCCACAGCTAGGGACTGCTAGTTTTATTAATCTGTTAGAAATATGAAGTAACTCTGCGTCCTTTAGTAGCCTATGGTTATAGAATTTGCAACTCCCAGTTTATGACAGTAGGCCTACTTGGCGACACTTTGTACACATGTGCTTTTTCTTTAATAAAACCAACTAAAGTTCCGCTAGCAATTCATTTGTTTTCAGGCCCTAGCAAGACATTAATATTATATTACAACAAGAAAAGTTGGATAAATATTTTTATTATTATTATTGTACAGCAAAAAAAAATTATTCCTCAAAGAAAATGACAGAACATCTTATCCGTTAAATTCAATCACTCAAACTCAAACTGTTTTAAGTTTGTTATTAGTTTAGTCCACGGATGTCGAGGCGTGTTGAATGCATGGCCCTGTTAAAGAATGGCACAGTGTCGATGCGGGAAAGTGTCCAGTTATTTATTTATTTGTGCCTGCAGGTGGCAGCATTCACACGTCCCACAACGGCCCTAGGAACTGGTTTCATAGCAGAACCGAAGTCAAGTTCAAAAGGTTTCGTAAAGATAGGTATTTGGGTCAGGGGTTGATGTGGTCGAGATCCGGGTAATCACAGATCTGGGATAAACCACCATCCTGCGAACGATCCTCAGAAAAATCCTAATTATAGTTGCACCTCAATACCAAAACAATTTAAAAACAGAAACAGGCTTACTTTGTTACCTGCATTCTTGCAAAAAATTGTAAAAAAAATTGATCTCACCCTTTTTACCTCTTTTTAATAATTTTTTTGCATTGATGAAACCAACCAATTTACCATTTTCATCTGCCACAAAGCACGACAAGCCATCCGACTAATGCCCCAGTCAATAATACAAAAGTCTAGATCTAGACCCATACAGTCGAGACACATAGGATCCTGCCCTCTAACATCAAGACCTACACACAGATGTGTACAGATCCCTTTCTTTCTGGGACTTAGAAGATGTCAGATGTCAACACTTGATGCAAAGCTCTGGTATTATACAAATGGTTTCCATTCCATCGGATATATATTTATTTAAATTGTAACATGGTAAATTGTTACGTCTGTAAAAAAAAAAAAACGGCTGCATGTGGTTTGTTTACTGAGCAACACTAGAGTCTTAACTGGAAGAAACTTCGGATAGATAGATCAGTAAAGTGAAAGAGAGTATGTGTGGAGAGAGAGAGAGAGAGAGAGAGAGAGAGAGAGAGAGAGAGAGAGAGAGAGAGAGAGAGAGAGAGAGAGAGAGAGAGAGAGAGAGAGAGAGAGAGAGAGAGAGATGTTTGGCTATACAGCATTTTCTGCCATAATTATTTCTCTAATACAGAACACTGTCACCGTTAGGATTCCCCTACATAACTACAATTCTGCGGATCAGCTGGTATCGAATCACCCGTTACTTAGCAGAAGGAAGCAGGAAGAACACTCAATCTCTAGCCTGGACGTATCAGAAAATAGTCTATACTGCAAAAAAGGGAACTATTAAATGTTTCTGCATATTCTAGAAAGGTGGCAGTGAGCAGCGTGGGACTAGAAAAAGGGACTGACATTCCCATCATCACTATGACTACTGTGCGTGGACTGGCCTACAGGCAATTGTTGAGGAAGGTGAGGACCTTCCACCTCCTTCCTCTTCCTGCTGCTGGAAATGAAATCATTACTGGCTGAGTAAATAGTAGCATGCACCTCATATTCGACCGATTATTGGGTTTCTGATTCCGCCCGAGGGCGGTCAACAGAAATGCAGGTTGGGTGGGTGTACAGGTGCCAAAGGTATTGCATATCAGAGCAGAGGCTCCACCTGCAGACAGACAGCTTTTATAATGCTAAGCTCCCATTATAACTGAGAGTTTGATTACTTCAGGAGTCCGTATGAGTTTAATCCTCAGTAGCAACCTACGAATCGGCTAACAAGTTACAGTGGTACTACTTTTAATTCATAATTTTGTATTCTAGAATTCCTTTTTCTATACGTAACTAAATTAAATTCTGAGCAAGTTTGGTAAATTCGTTTTGTTTAAAATTGTGATGGAAGGAGATAGCAGCTCCTAATGCAGGTTTTGCTCAATCTGTTTTTTTTCTAGTTCTAAAAATGGACGTTAGCTCTTGGATCCCGCCTCCTCCTCTTCACACCCTCTCACTATTTCTCTTACACATGCGCACGCACACATGCACGCAACGCACGCACACACACACACACACACACACACAAAACCACACTGTCTCTCTCTTCCACATTGACTCACTGAAAAACCTGCCCATGCTATCTCGTCGACATACTCATATTCAAACCCACTGGTTACTATGGTACTGGTCATCATGGTACTCAAAAGTCTCACTTAATCAGACCTAACCAGCTATTAACAAAGCTTCAATACAACTGTATTCCCTTGTCGTCTCTCACTCTGTCCTTATAAATTTCCATCTGCATTGACATCACAACTGTCACTGACTTCTGATGAGGGGGTGTTGTCTGAGCACGCCCAGATGCATGCTGGGACAAGGTGGTGCCAGATCACGCTAAGTTTAACATAGACTCTTTTCAAGGGTTGTGCTAACCACTCTTGTGTGACTATAAAAAGCGCTCCTTGGCTACATGGAGACGAGGGCCTCACCTCAACATTAAACCATCTGGAACCTTCTCCCAGAAGGCATCTGCTCTTAGTGGGACGAGGGCCGGCCTTGTGTGCCGGATAAAGGACCGAAGAGTAAAGTAAATGACACAGAAGGAAGTGATGCGTGGAAGATTCCCTGGATGGGCGAGAACCACCGGTGACCATTGCTACTCCCTGCTCACATCGCATTTCTAGAGATCGGTGAAATAACGTGACACTGTGCATGTAGATTTCTGACATGCCCGTGTTTTCATGTGGGTTGCAGTAGTTGTTGCACATCGAGAAGTAGCCAAAAGGTGAGAGGATGCATGCTCCCTCTTGTGCTCGCCGAGAGGAGCTCGATGCCTTGGGTTGTTGTCCTGAGAACCATAGAGCAGCCTGACCAATCATACAGTCACATGCAGTCACTCCCTTTTGTTAGTGATGAGGCTTGTGTGACGGCCCTGATCAGGTGTTGGAGTATTTTAGTCTTGTTTTTCAC
Organism: Melanogrammus aeglefinus; assembly: GCA_900291075.1. Lineage (NCBI taxonomy): Eukaryota > Metazoa > Chordata > Actinopteri > Gadiformes > Gadidae > Melanogrammus > Melanogrammus aeglefinus. Next base: position 580,917 of record OLKM01000076.1, read on the forward strand.
TGTGCCAGTCCAGAAAATGTACAGGTTTGTTTGAGGGAGGTGTAGTCTTTAGTGCTAGAACAGGGCCATCTTCTTCTTTAAGTTGTTCCTCTTCCAGAGAGAGAGGCGGTCAAAGTCTTCAATGGTCATTTCAAAGAGATGGTAGAAGTCTTCTGGACTCAGATATCTCTGGAACGAAAGAAAATGAAAGAACATGAAATGGCATGTAATTCTTTTGATATATCTAGTTCTTCTAGGTAATCTATCTATAGATCTATAGAGTGTAGTGTAATACAGACACTGGAACTATTATTGAGGAACATTTAAAATCCTGAGACCTGAGCCCGAACAAACCCCTGCATGTTAGTTTGTTAGTAATCAGTTTGAAATAATTGATTTGTGAACAATATTCTATAATGCTATACCTTACCAAGGGGAAGCCTGGCTGCCTAGAACGAGACTTGAGCTCCCTTGAAAAGTCCATTAAAATAGGATCATTGACACATTTCTATTAATATAATATAATGTATCAAATAATACAAATCATTTGGTCATATGCATCGGTGATACTTGTGTTTAATTTAAACCGAAAACTGCCCAGTGTTGAAAAGCAAAGAATAACTCTCTGTGGTATTAACGTGTGCATGTTGGCAATAAAGGTATACAATGTTATTTCTCCCACTAGGGGTCTCACAATCAAAACAAGAACAAAACACATTGTTTGATGACGTTTGAAGTAGCGTGGGAACAAGGGAGTTGTAGTCTTCGTCACTGTTGGCTGTAAAAATCAATCTGATGGGAAGTTATTCATCTTACGTTTAGTTCTATTTATTCACGTTATGTAATTTAATTGAAAGAAATAGCTACAAGTAACATAAGCAAACGTAACGTCGACTTTGAGCTAACCATGATATGAGTGGCCTACCCAAACACCTCGAGATATTGCTATGAGGCAAACCGTGGATTAAACTACTTTATTTCTGGGTTTGCTAATATATACGTTACCCTACGGTAATGTATGAGTTAATTAATGCTTTACCCTATGGTAAGTTTTAATTAACGTATAAAGAGAAAATGTGCTGCAGATCAGCGTGCCCCACAGGGACGTTTTTTAGTCCCAGTGCGTCGCTGAATAAAGCGGTTTGTTACACCTTCATCTAATGGTAAAATGTTCTCTGAATGCTGATGGCTACCGGTCGATGCCGCGGTGTGAAACCGACATACCTCCAGCCTGGTCCTGTCGACCCCTGAGGGCAGCTTGCACCTCCCCTTGTGAGTCACCGCCAACATTTCATAGGGCCAAATCTGTAATGGTCCATACATCCATAGACAACAAACCAATCAACCCGCTAATTAATCAATCAATGAACTGCAATGATCTGCATTAATTGAAGATTCTCCTGTAGCAGAGTAGGGTGGTGCATAATAAGATTGTCAAGTTTAGGTTTTGGGAGTTAAGATTTGGATCTATATATATGTTTATATGTATACTGTATATGGTAACAGTGTGCTCATAAACATACCTTCTCCTCTAACACGCTGGGGAGGGACTTGCCTCTGTCCATCCTGTCTCCATTCTGGATCACACACACATACATACCCAGGATTTACATAATACACAATGCAACATTTACAATTGAAGAAAATCATTAGTGTATTTCAATGCAGCACACCGTACCTGAAGTCCTGGGTGGTGAGAGACAAATGAGAGAGAGAGAGACAGAGCAACAGATTGAGCGTGAGCGAGCGCACGCACGCACGCACGCACGCACGCAAACAAAACCAGAGCATTAGAAGACTAATTTGTATTGCTTGAAAATGGTGATAAATCAATAGATGCTCTCATGGAAGCTCCATAGCTTCGTACCTTTGTCTGACTGGAATTCTGTTGACTGGAGCCACACACACACACACACACACACACACACACACGCACGCACGCACGCACGCACGCACGCACGACACGCTACTGCACACACACACACACACACACACACACACACACACACACACACACACACACACACACACACACACACACACACACACACACACACACACATACATACAGACGTGTGTTAGTATACTAAGACATTATACAGGAGGTTGTGATATGAGGTATATCCACAGGGCTGCTCACCCTTGCCAGACTGGTCACAGAGGATTCTGGCAGATGGGCAGATCTCGAACTTGTGGCTGAAAAGAAGCATAGTTATTAATAAATGGGACTGACATTTCTCTTATATATACAAATATACACACAAATATATATATATATATAAACGAAAGATAATATTTTGGTGTGCATGCCTGCGTAAAGTGTGGGTGTGTAAGAATGTGAGTGTGTGCGTACCTCCGGTGACAGTTTGGTCAGGGAGGGATCTGGTCTTCTTCCTCAGTGGAGCCGATCCCAGTTCCTCCTTGAGGATGATCTTCCCAAGGTTTGACTTGATCTACAGAACCATCACAACCACGAGACCACTAACCATCAAATCCATGAAACCAGTCACCATGAGATACATGGTATACAGGAAGTCCTCTATACCAGCTGCCATACGGTTTTATAATGCACAAAAATAACTTTGCACTCTTTTTTTTTCCACACAGTATTTATTATTGTATTTATTGTTGAAGTATTTTAGCTATATGAGGGAATGTGGGTTTGTTATGTCTGTCCATACGCTGTTGTGACACTTTACTTTCCTGTAAAGGATTATTAAAGGATCGATCGATCGGTCTGTCTGTCTGTCTGTCTGTCTGTCTGTCTGTCTGTCTGTCTGTCTGTCTGTCTGTCTGTCTGTCTGTCTGTCTGTCTGTCTGTCTGTCTGTCTGTCTTCTCTCTGTCTGTCTGCTGTCTGTCTGTCTGTCTGTCTGTCTGTCTGTCTGTCTGTCTGTCTGTCTGTCTGTCTGTCTGTCTGTCTGTCTGTCTGTCTGTCTGTCTGTCTGTCTGTCTGTCTATCTATCTATCTATCTATCTATCTAGCAGTAACCATCACAACCATGAGACCAGTAACCATCACAACTAGTAGAACCATCGATGGATCATTTTAAAACTCCCTGAAGGGTATGAAGCTGAGTTTGTGTTTGACCTTCTAGAGGAGGACTTGCTAGTGACCCCCTTCTAGGGCTCTGATACCCCCCTCCCCCAGGATAGGACGGGTTTTCTGTGTCAGGTTTGCATTTGTCTGTGTTGGGGGTGGGTGGAGTTCTTCTTAAGGACTTTGACAAAAATGATGTAAATGTGGTTACACTACAATACATGTCCTTTTTTAAGTAAGTACTGTGTAATAAGCAATATAAAGACATTAAACAGCATGACTCAATATGTCATGACATTATGTGACAGCATGTTACTACGCAGTGTGGTTAGGGTAAGGGGTTAATGTAAGTATTAGGGTTAGCGTTAGACTGTTAATGTTATTACAACATTATCGTAACATGATGAGATATCAAGAACATGCGGTTAAAGGTTGATACGTTGCTCATCGCGTGTGTCATTAGAGCGTAACGATGTAAGGCAAAGTGTTACCAAACAATGTTACCAACCTTGTTAAGTTGTTTGGTCTGAAGTTGTTTCAGCTCAAACATGTCGTCGCTAAAATCGTCCTCCTCGGTCTTTGCCCCTCCCTTCCCCCGCTTCCGCCACTCTGTTTCTGTGAGGAAGAGGGAAATGGATTTGGAAAGTAAAGATAAATCAAAGAGATTAAATACAACAGGGACTGGGTTTGTTTAGTGCTTGCACTTGAGAAGATGGAAAGCACTAAATCCCTGTCATGTAACACTTTGGACAAGGCAACAGGCTTTTTATTTGCACTAAACGGCCTGTCAATCAAAAAGGAGTGAATAAAAGAAACGCCCAAAATTATATCGGCTTAAAATCACACATTATGGCAGAAAGGGCTGAGAATCCATTTTCAGACACATATTTGAAATGGTTGGAAATTGTGGATTTCTGAAGTCGTGAAGCACTCCTATCTTGTCGATATTTTTCCACATCAACATGGGACAAGAACTTGACCATTCAACTGCTTTTCGTAATCACAAGGATGTCTTATACAATGGCCTTTGCTCCCTTCAGCCCACTGACCATCCACATGACCGTGGATGTACATCGAAGTGAAGGCCCAGACATACTTCAAATCAAAAATATAAATTAGTATCTTCAATAAAAAATCATTGCTGCCGGCAATTGCTCAACAATATCACGAGAACTATTGCGTGTCGTCTCACTGTGACCCACATCTTCAAACAAAAAGTCCTCACATTACAGCGACTATATTGTACCCCGCTGAAAGGGTAAACATTTCTAACAAGGCAATTACAAGTATATCAGGGCCATTAGCGTGCTGCCGTGGTATTGTCCCTATAGCCGTTGAGCAGCGGTCATACCGACGACAGCCAGGGAGGGAGGGCAGGGCCAGTACTCCGTCTCGATCTTGGAGGGCAGGCTGGGGTCGGGGGGCTGGGCCGCGGGGAACTTGGACGACTCAATGATCAGATCCTCGATATGTTTCCCTTGCGGCAGCGCTGGGGGCAACACCGTCTTATAGATTGGAGGCTTCTTGTAGATGTTGCTCCCATTGTCTGCACACACAGCAAGACAGAGTCAGGACGGAGGGGAGGAGAGGGGAAGAGAAGGGAGAGGAAAGGAGGGGAAAGAAGAGGAGAGGCGAGGGGAAGAGGAGGGGGGGAGAAGAGAAGGGGAGGGGAGAGGAGAGAAGGGGAGGGGAGAGGAGAGAAGGGGAGGGGAGAGGAGAGGAGAGGAGATAAAAGGGAGAAGATGGGTGAGGAGGAGAGGAGAAAGGGGAGGAGAGGGGAGGGTAGTTACCTGGCCTGTGAAAGTGTTGCATGGTGGTGTTGGTGGTGTTGGGGGTGGGGGTGGTGGGTGTGGAGGAGTGTGTGTGGGGTGTGTAAGTGGGGGTCCGGCCAGCGGTAGAGCTGGGAGAGGAGCCGACTGGAGTTCTGTTCTCCGGCCACTCGCTGGACCCTTTAGAAAGAGCTTTCTGGGGAAAACAGTCAGAAAAAGTCTCAGAAATCCAATAATACTCCACGTCAACGTAAAAGACCTTTGGAACTCTTATCATTCCCAACCTCCCGTTGCTGGAGAGAAGGACGAAGAGGCCTTTATCAAAAAGGTTATCGTAGGGGTGTATACAGCTGCAGCTCATTAGGTTATTTATTGGTCTCCAAGGATGCTGTAGGCGTGCCTATAATTAGGGTGCTGAGATGCACCTGTGTTCATCCCTGCTATTCCACCTCTGTGATCTGTGCAGCCTCTCCCCAACCAGTCTACGCCCACCAAACAAAACCAACTGGCTAGTGGGCAGTCATTGAAACAGCTAGTGTTAATGCCTCTTTAATCATGACTAGACAGCTATTTTCCAATTGAGCAGCACTTTGCGCTGTCTCAAAACATGGGCTCATAGCACGCAAACAAATAGATTTGCAGGTGGGATAGACGTTTCATATTTTAAACTGTGACGGATTTCCAATTTTCTGTGCTTGAGAGCCCAACGCCAACTTAGATACATGCACAGTGTCTTAACCCTTCTCCAGTGAACAACCTTCAGCAATAAATTACCCTGGGGTCACACTGGAGTATAAACTATTACACAATTCCGTCAACATTCTTGATGGTTATTTATGATAATCGTAGTAAATAACAGACAGAAATAGACAGATAATATAATGAGAGAGAGAGAGAGAGAGAGAGAGAGAGAGAGAGAGAGAGAGAGAGAGAGAGAGAGAGAGAGAGTGAGGAGAGGAGAGAGAGAGAGAGAGAGGAGAGAGAGAGAGAGACAGAGAGAGAGAAGAGTGAGTGAGTGAGTGAGTGAGTGAGTGAGTGAGTGAGTGAGTGAGTGAGTGAGTGAGTGAGAGAGAGAGAGAGAAGAGAGAGAGAGAGAGAGAGAGAGAGAGAGAGAGAGAGAGAGAGAGGAGAGAGAGAGAGAGAGAGAGAGAGAGAGAGAGAGAGAGAGAGAGAGAGAGAGAGAGAGAGAGAGATTTGGTATACCTCTGGTGATGGAGGGGGAGAGAGAGAGCGAGGAGACAAGGACCTCTGGACAACAAACAGAAAGAAAGACAGGAAGAGATTAGCAGTGTGCCCCATTTTCTGTTACATCCATGACCTCATGGTTATGACATGGAGGAATTACTAGCACAGGGAAACTTTTCGGCTGGCAGGGCCATAACGATTTTAATTACTTTATATTGTTTTTAGAAAAAACAAAGGTAAGACAAATGATACTTTTTAATCTTTGCTCTCTGGAATTTCATTATCATTGTAGATTATGGTGTAGGGTATTCTGGAAATACGCTATCATATATAGTTTGACAATTTTTGATTTTGGCCTTCCAATCTATTTTCAACATGAATATGAGGGGTGGTATTGCATATTCAATGTGCAATGAAATGACAAATGACCTCATAGAGCATTGGGATGGTGGCCCCTTGGCCCTTCCTAGGTGTTCTACAGAAGAGTACCTCGGGACTGTAGCTGTAGTGAGGCTGGTACATCATCAGGTCGGGTCTCTCTATGTCCAGAATGGCCTTGTCTCTTGGCAGCGCAGCCAAGTCTTTATAACCAATGACACCATCATCCACCCTGGCCTGGAGGAACACAGGAAGATATTTAGAGAGGAATACAGATAGATACAGACTGTGTGTGTGTGTGTGTGTGTGTGTGTGTGTGTGTGTGTGTGTGTGTGTGTGTGTGTGTGTGTGTGTGTGTGTGTGTGTGTGTGTGTGTGTGTGTGTGTGTGTGTGTGTGTGTGTGTGTGTGTGTGTGTGTGTATCTCACAACTATTGCTGCAGCAGGGGATCCTGGAACGTTGGTGCCTCTCAGTGACAACACACTCCCTGGTGATGTCCTGGTCTGCTGCTACACACACAGCACACAACACACACACACACACACACACACACACACACACACGCAGCTACACACACGCATGTACACACACACACACACACACACACACACACACACACACACACACACACACACACACACACACACACACACACACACACACACACACACACTCAGACAGTTAAAACCGATGTCTTCTGTACAGGTGCTTAACAGCTAAGGCAAGAGGTATGGATTCGAAAGTGTCGATGGAAATATGTTGTTTTAGTTCACATGTACCTTTTGCATCATCATCATGGCGACTTGACAAGTCCACCTCTTAGGGGACACTGAGAAAGAGAGAGAGAGAGAGAGAGAGAGAGAGAGAGAGAGAGAGAGAGAGAGAGAGAGAGAGAGAGAGAGAGAGAGAGAGAGAGAGAGAGAGAGAGAAGAGAGAGAGAGAGAGAGAAGAGAGAGAGAGAGAGAGAGAGAGAGAGAGAGAGAGAGAGAGAGAGAGAGAGAGAGAGAGAGAGAGAGAATTCAGATGACAGGCTTGTGGCTTCTGGTTGGCACTTGGCATCCACTTGGTACCAAGACCCAACCAATTAAAAAACAATATTGTTTTTAAAGATGATGGTCATCTAAAAGCACAAAACTATTTGGTCCAATAGGTATGATTGTTTAATAGCATTGGATCGGATGTAGGCAAAGTTTTTTGCAGGATTGAATCATTCGGTTGAAGCGTTGGTGCTGTATGATTGCAGACGTCAACAAAATATGGATTTTTTTTTTTTAAAGTGATGGACAACAGCATCTAAACACCATTAATATAACACATCATAGAGGAATTTGTCAAATACAAACCTAACAAAGATCCAGTCAGAGAAAATTACCAAAATATTTATCTCAAAGGCAGCTCATAAACTCAGTCTTGGAAAGCTGGCTGTGATGTGAGTGGCCTGGCTTGGTCACCTGCTTGGCTACGTAGCCTGGAGGGACAATAGCTTCCACCCGTTCAATTGGCATGGAGGTAAAAAAGGATATCGATAGACTGAAGATGGATTTGATGGAACATAATTTTCTGATGCTTGAAGAACACTTCGATAACCCTAAATTACTGCTTACAAGTTAATTACGTCCTGTTGACATGGTTATTTGGTAGGCATAGTTAACAAGTAATTGCTACCTAAAGTGTTGGCTGACAGTAGCCCGCGCCTTTATTCAAATGCAACATCTCCATATTAATTACACCATTGGCTGACATAGTCCAACGCAGAAACAATTGTGTATGATGGACGGCCCAAGCAAAGGCCAACAAAATCTCTGATTTCTGAATACGCTGACATTACGGAAGACATGATGGTGAGAAATCAAATAGATGCAAATCTATGTCTCCTAGAATTAGGGAGGTTATACGAGGTCAGATGTTGTTTTGTCTGCTTCCCTTTGTCCTGGTCAGAGAAATGAGTCCAGGTCACCTGACTGTGGGGAACCAACCAGAACAGACCTTCTGGACCGAGGGACATACAGTGTAGTCATGATGACACAACAACTTGTGCAGTCAACCCTGACAAACACACGTGGTAGAGAATGCTAGAAGGGTGCCTGCAGCCCACTATGATAAAGAAGTGATTAACATAACTCTGCTGTGTTAATGGGTGTGATCTGGTCTTTGATCAGAACTTTCAAAATGGATCTCCTCTTGTCTTCGACTGAACTCTGGACTTCAGCTCTGTATATAAGTGGAATACACATATATGGAGGGAAATAGCAGGTTTCACACCGAACAATGAAACATTGTTGGGACGTTGTCCAGTACAGAATTAACAAAATAAAATATAACACAAAAAAACACACATAAGTGCACATGCACTCACACACTAATCGTAATAAATAAACACACATAAACATACACAAACACACACACACACACAAAACCAACAAAATACATAAACACACAAACACACCCTCACCTCATCAACACACAAAATTCTGGAACCACCAATGACCTTACCTCATGGAGAAGATCATGTCTGTGTATGTCAACGACTGCACGGTCTGATACCCACCCTGCAAAACACACACACACACACGCACACACACACACACACACACACACACACACACACACACACACACACACACACACACACACACACACACACACACACACACACACACACACACACACACACACACACACACACACACACACACACACACGATACATCAGTAAAGAAAAAACAATACAGTGAGAAATGTGTGACAGCTAAAGGGGGGGGTCTGTCTCTACCATGTGTCAGTTGCCCCTCACACAGCAGTCCTACCCACCAAGAGTGGAGCCCTGCTCTCATGGGGAAAGGTTAAAGCCAAGCATGGCAACATGTTTGGAGCTTATAGATCTGATATCCCCCCCCACCCCCATGATCTCTGAGAGAGGTCTGGTTTCTTCTAATGGCCAGGGGTAAGCACATACATCCATGGAGGAGGAGAGCTTTAGGGTTAGTCGATCATTTGGCTGGCCCATGTCACTGGACCCCACACTCTGTGTGATAGTACATTGAGATGGACCCTAGTGCTTTTTGAATTGAACTAACACCAAAGCAGAACTGAGGCGCCGTGTGGACATTCAGACATGTATACAACCACCACAAAACACCGCTGGTGTCATTCATTCATTATCATAAGTCATAAGGTAGGAGGCGGTGCCTTGCTTAAGGACCCTACAAACGTAGGCGAAAAACACTTCTAGGCGGTGACCTCTGCGTGGCACCTTCGGTCGATCAGGGACCCAAACAGTGGTTCAGGAAACACAATAGGACCTGGGGGATGCTTTAGTGTGATGCATCAAGCCGGTTTAAGGGACACACCCCCACTAACAGGATCATGTTTTTAACTAGACTCATTTAGCCATAAGGGGACACATTAGGCCAAAGGGAGACATTCAATGATCAGGAGTTGAGGAGGGGCTGAGATTTAGGGACAGATTAAATGATTTTAAGGAGGGTCTGATGCCTTCAGGGATGCATTAAATGTTGATAAGAAACCTTTGAGGTCTTTAAGGGACTCACTAGATGATGTCTAGAATTTTTTTACGATCTCAAAGGGACACATTAGTGCTTGTCTCAAGTTGGTTCTCGGAGAGACCACTAAGATTGGTTCCTGGTCTCTACAGCAGAAAACTTAGCAGAAGGCTGAGCTGTATCTGCAAGTTGCTAGGTAGCAAACATAGCTGTCCAACCAACTGAGAGGAATGTAGCAACACTCCTAAAATAGACCTCCCACATACAGACCACCCGAACAGAACGTGTGTTTTTGTGAAATTGTGTCGTGTCCAAAACAAGAGTGGTGGGGCTGAGGTAGGAGGAGTAGACGATAAATGATCCTGCTGCTATGACACACACGCACAGACACACACGCACACATGCAGGTACACACACGCACACATGTACTCAAACACACAGGCTCGCACACAGACACACATGCATACACACACGCAAGCACACACATAGACACCCCCCACACACGAACGCACACCCCTCCACACAGACACACAGACACACAGGCATGCATACATGCATACACGCAAGCACACACACACACACACACACACACACACACACACACACACACACACACACACACACACACACACACACACACACACACACACACACACACACACACACACCACACACACACACACACACACACACACACACAACACACAAACACACACAGGCCAGTCTGCTCGTCGGGCCTGGATTTGTTATGGCTGGATGAAAACCTTAGGAGCCACTGGACGGTAATGTCCTTGTGGAGGGAAAGTAGGGGTGGAAAAAATAATCGATTGCATCGCGATTCTCTCGAGAACGATTCCGTCTCGATGCAGATTAATTAAAATTAATAATCGGAATCTAAAAAAAGAAATAAAAAGAAAAACGTTCACCTGCTGCAACATTCTGTTCGCCAGAGAGGGATAATTTTAGTAATTTTAAAATGATTTAATTTATCTTCAGTGTGTATTGGCAATCTGATTTGTCTTGACACGATTGAGATTCAGCCTACACATATATAGGACAAGAACTCCTTCTAATTAAAGAGCACCTTTTTCTTTAATGACATAGAAAATAAAGATTAGAAAGAAAAGAAAACTGAAACCTATTTTTTACATACTTCCATATTGTGTTGTAATGCAAGCTGCATTGATTATGGCATTATTCATAGAAAGTCATATTTGGGACAAACGCTTTTTCTCTAATAAAATATTAGATAAGTTAATTCATCTGTTGATGTCTTTAATGATCATCACAAAAGTAGCAAGTGATTATCAAACTCTGAGTAGCAAAAGCAGATGTATATATATATTTTTGAAAATCACGAATGGAAACGTACATAAAAACTTTTGTTGCATCGAGATGCATCGATAATCGTTTTAGAATCGCGTCGTTGACCTCATAATTGGAATCGAATCGAATCGTGAGGTGCCAAGAGATTCGCACCCCTAAGGGAAAGGCCAAAAGAAGGTTCAACCAAGCCAAGCTGCCTGAACAAGATTACAAGACATATTTTGATCAGTGTTGCAATGAGTGCTAATTAAAAAACACTGGGCCTTCCAAAAGGCCATCCCCCCTAAACCCGGAGGGAAATGAACGCCTGGAGCAAATGCTCCAGTCTGATTGGTCCTCTCTGCTACCGGCATAAACACAAGCAAGACCCAGAGTGTCACCTTGTTATTCAGCCTGATTGGCTGGAGTTTTACTAACAACACAAACGCCAACTTTAAGACCTGGATTGCCTTACGTGGCTATGTTTTTTTTTCATCTGTCATATACATGCTGAGTCACTGTCATTACAGACTGCTGAGTCACTTCAGATTCACAGCCTTATTACAGCGCCATGTCTCTTATATTCAGTTTCTTCTGTCTTCTCTGCATGTGTTGGTAAGAATGTGTGACCATTAAACATCTGTGGCCGGATATACGATCTGATCTATAAATCAGCAGACCTAAAATAAACTATTTTAGAACCCAACCATAACCCATTATCAATAGAAGCCGTACCAAGGTTACTCATCTATTACATGTACCTATAGATATTACATTAATGATACAGCTCATCACAAAAATAACATTATTTTATTAAAATAAAATATATGGACCTCTAGCAGGCCCACAGGATGGGAATTGCTGTTATTTGTGATAAATAAATAATATAAACCAAAATATTAACTATATGCAGGACATGATGCATATAGTATACAAAAAACACACATCTGACACTAAAACGTTCACAAAAAAAACAAACACCAGTGTCTATTTTGTGCGCGAGTATGCGTCCATGCAGCTTGGCAGCTTCTTATCTCGGCCCAGTGCGTTGGTTACACCCAGTGAGCCTGACGGCTGCTCTCATTGGCTAACGCAGGCTTTGCGCCAGGGCAGTCAGGCCGCAAGTGGAACCCTTTGTTTTGATTTTCAACTGCAGAGTTCAAGCTGAAGTCTTGAGTTCTTCTCAAGACGCTTTGAGGAAGACAATCATCTGCACTGTACTGGAGTCCCTTCAATAATTAAGATGGAAGTCTGCTAAGAACGACAATGATGTGAAGTCCCAGCCTATCACATGGTACCATGGTTGTGCCCCTTTGTGAAAGCTCTGCACGCAAAGACGAGAGGAGCATAAATTGTATTCTCAATATGATCAAATTAAATTTCTCTCATATTGAGTAGCATGACTGTTTTTGTGTGTGTGTGTGTGTGTGTGTGTGTGTGTGTGTGTGTGTGTGTGTGTGTGTGTGTGTGTGTGTGTGTGTGTGTGTGTGTGTGTGTGTGTGTGTGTGTGCGTGTCGTGCGTGCGTGCGTGCGTGCGTGCGTGCGTGCGTGCGTGCGTGCGTGCGTGCGTGCTTTAAGGTGCTTGGAGCGTTGTCAATGTTAAACCACATAACCACACACCCCAATTAGTACATTCAACTTCATTTTATCCAATGCATTGTGGAAGCCCTTTGCTGAGGTTAAATGATCCACTATTATTTTTACATATTTTACAAGATCCAGCTTCAGGTCTAATGCATGTAATGATTCATCCAAACACAGACTCAAACACAAGAAGGACGGAAACAAACTAGATTAAAGATTGGTATTCTGTGCGTAATCAATAAAGATAGAAAAGTAATATATTCTATTTTCTATTTTAGACTTAATGTGATCACTTTAATCACTGAAGGTGTTTTGTAATCCTAACCCCTGAGTGTGTGGGAACAACATCCACTCATCACACTCTGGCCTGTACGTCTGATCCAGGGGAAAGGAGATTCAGAGGGTACCGGGGACTCCAGCTGAATTATGGGAAACACACGCACATGTCTCCACCCTCGTACATATCCTCCTAGTACATATGAAGGTGTTGCATTGCATCATGCATCAGTACACTGCTGACCAAAACAACTGCATGTTGTTGGTGCCCCCTCCATGCTCAGGCCCCCTTGGAGCCCAGCTGTATCCAGAGATAAGGCCTCAGTCTGGGGCACGTGCAGCACCAGCAGCCCCTGGATCCCCTAGCACCACGCGGAGCTGGGGCCTACCAGTCTGCCAAGAGGGTGAGCAAGCTGTTGTCATAGTTACAGAGGAGACATATGCATGTATGCAGACACATCCACACGCACATTCACCCACTCAAACATACACCCAAAATACTGTACATGCACATATGAGACAATATTCACATACATACAAATTCACTTTGACACACACACACACACACACACACACACACACACACACACACACACACACACACACACACACACACACACACACACACACACACACACACACACACACACACACACACACACACACACACACACACACACACACACACACACCATATTGTTCCTGCATGTTAAAATCCAGTACACTAAATCAGAACATTTTGTTAGCCAAGTACTTGTTTTTTAGCTTAACTTGTTACGTGACCTAGATTTCCTTTGAGCGACGTGTTTCATGAAGTCATGACATCAGCATCCTTTCGAGCAGCGGATGAGATGAATGTAAGCATGAGTTTGGATTCTATTCCTGGTCTTTCTGTTAGTGCAGCAGCAGCAGATGATGGAGCAGAGAGAGAGTTTGTGTTTTGTAACACGGCTGCTGATGATTCATCTCTTCATATGGAGGACAGGAGTCCTCCAGAGTACCCTCAGAGTTCATTTCTGCACTGGATTTGGTTACCGTGTATCATGCTTTTAAAAACATTTGTAACGTCGATCCTATCGCGATACATTTAATGCTAAACATGTTTCTTGTAAATAGAACATGGTTAATGACTACGTCCTTCCTATAGCAAGTGTCAGTGTTTTTTTTTATTAATGTATTTCCTTATATTATTTAATGGATTTCAATGCCAATAAAGCCTTTAGAATGGTGACAGACATACGTACAGGCCAGTCCAGGGGGAAGAGTTGTGTCTGGCAGAACAAAACACTGTGATCGCAACCAGCCAACGGTCCCCATTCCCCGCGGCAAAAGTAAGCCGCAGACAAAACGCACGCACGCACGCACGCACACACACACACACACACACACACACACACACACACACACACACACACACACACACACACACACACACACACACACACACACACACACACACACACACACACACACACACGTACATCGATTTGGACACACAAATCCAAGTGAAGTGGCTCAACTACGTAAAGGTTAAAGGTCATCTTTTGATGGACTGCATTGTAGATTAAAAATCAAAAAAGAATAAATAAGGGCTTCCTTCTTACGTGGACAGTGTATCTGATTTCTCTGATTTCCCTCTTTTTATTGATCATACTCATCCCTTTTTCACATTCTCGCTGTCTCCCTTACCTATAGGACTATAGAGGAGAGCGAGAGCGAGAGCGAGCGAGAGAGAGAGAGAGAGAGAGAGAGAGAGAGAGAGAGAGAGAGAGAGAGAGAGAGAGAGAGAGAGAGAGAGAGAGAGAGAGAGAGAGAGAGAGAGAGAGAGAGAGAGAGAGAGAGAGAGACCTTGTGAATCTATGGAGGTGAATAATGGATTCTAGTCCTCTGAGAGCTAGAACGCCTCTGGTAGGAGCGTTTTTTTCTAAAGGCTTCGTAAAGCCTTCTGCTGCTTTCAGTCCCCTACAGACACACTGAAACAGAGTAACGCGCAGTTACTGAATTTATAGGCCCATGCCTTCTGTATCGAATTCTCTGTAGGCCTATGTCTGTCTTTCCCTCTGTCCGGGCATAATTCTAAAAGTTAATAGTAAAAGTTATGGGTGGATGGATTCTATGTAACGAAATGTTTCGTACAAGAATACCACAGCAGTTAATTCACAGCGATACACCAAATTCCATTCGGACCATAATAGACAGACAGATTTCCCATCACAGTCTGGTCTACATCGGCTGGCTTTGGAGAGGGATTATGCCCGCCCGGCAGGTGTTCAGCCATCACCCAGCAGTAGCATTACATAACAATCATGCTTCTCCTAATCCATCCCTCTCTCCCTCTCTCTTCTTCCACAACTCCTCCGATGCAACCTTCCCCTCTGAAGCTATACCTTCCTGGCAGCGATCGTCTTTAAGAAGAATAGCCTACTCTTACATAACACACACACACACACACACACACACACACACAACACCACACACACCACACACACACACACACACACACACACACACACACACACACACACACACACACACGCACACACGCACACGCACGCACACGCACACGCACACACACGCACACACAAGTGGACAGGGGCTGAACTGAGCGTGTGCCGGGGTACATGATGTGTGTTAAACGGATTGCCAACAGTTTCGGTCCATCTGCGGAGCGAGGGGAGGAAGGAGCGGCGATTCTGGGATCAGAGCGGTCTACCAACATCACACCGGCGCTGAACATAATCCCGACCATGGCTGTCCCGCACAGTAGCGGTACCGGGGAAGGTCAGCGATGGCGCCAAAAAACAACCCTCTGTGGTGAATATACTGGACTAGCCTATTATACTAGACTAGTAATAAGAAAATATCTGTTGAAAATAGAGCCTTACCTGGAATATATTCGCTCCAAATTGATAGGAATCCCCGTTTCGCTCCCTTTTCGCTTCCAAAATAGTCCCGAGGTCGCAAACTGTGTGAAAGAGACTGTGCGCGCGTTTTCCAAGGAAACGGAGCTGTGTGTGTGCGGGTCTGATAGCAGCAACGTGCGTTTAAATGCTGTTGATGCGCCTCCGTCCCAACCTAACAACCCCCCCGCCACCCCCCTACGGGTGAGTCCACTCAGTAGTTGGACGGGGGGAGGGGGGGTATCTTTCAATTTCGATTTAAATTTAACTTCTTGAAATCTAAAGACAGTGAATCATTCATATCTGGACAGATATGAAACTATGTAACACAGCATTTATTTATTTACTTATTTTTCTAGCTTTTTCATCTAGGCTATAGAAGGTGCTGTAAATAAATACATAGCTAAATGTACACAACTGTCTAGTAATCTAGTGCGCTATCATTTTTACTTACTTAGGCCTACAAACAATGATAATAATAAATTATTCTAATAGCACTAGAATAATGATTATGCTCCACGTGAACCTCCTAAAATGGCTATTCCCCACTATTCACGGAGCCTGAGGTGATACAAATGTTGCCCGGATTTATTTGTCTGTATTAGCGGTTTATTTGTTTTTTTTAGCGTGACGAGACGACCGTCACGCAATATCCCGAGTTTGAGATCTCAATCATGGGTTATTGTCCAATATCCCGAGATACGCAAACCAATAAAATTGCGCCATCTTAGGAGTTGCAAAAAGTGTTATCTTGTTTATTTTTGGTGCGTTCACGTGTAGTATAATATAGCATAGCCTACTAAAAACACCTCAGGCTCCGTGAATAGGGCTCCGTGAATAGCCCCTCCCCCACTAGGGGGGGCTATTCCCCACTATTCAAAATAATTGTTAAATGGCCCATGATAGGCTATGAAGGGCAAAGTATAGAAATAAATACATTAGGATTTGAATGAATATATTCGGTCAGGCAGTTTCGCGGACAGCTCCACACATCCTCTATAGTTTAATTTAAGATCTAAGAAAATCCCTCTTTACCCCTTTAACTTAGTGAGTATTTGTTACCATGGCAATAGAGTGAGGCTGACTGCTGAGCTTTTGTTGCCGTTCACCACGAAGGCACCTCTTTACAACGCCTGACTGGACGGCTGGAAGAGCTGGTCTCTTGTGTCAGCCTGCTAATGGCTCTGCAGGCTCTGGGGTCTGATTTTATTCTAACCCGCTGGCCTTGATTTGATAAAGAAAAGAGAAGTACAGCGGGCGCCTTCTGGGTAAAGAAAAGGTTTGTACAGGGTCTTTACAACTTTTGCCGACTGGTTCTGTTATTGGAACTTCTCCTTCCAATAAGAAGGTCTTGGGATCAAAGCCTTTGGGAGTGACTAAAATGTCTGTGGAGGTTTCTTCCCATGTCATACATAAACATGGAAGGGGACAGAGACGGAAAATGATAGAGACACAGAAGAGCAGTAAGACAGACATTTGTTATTTGTTGTTATTATTAGCCCATTATTATTATTGTTGACGTTTTTTTGCAAGCTTTTGGCCTGCATTTCTTTCTCCTCTGTCATGCCAATCAGTCCAATAAAGCTGAGACTGAATGGACGGAGAGACGGGCCATCAGGGCGTCCAGGTGACCACCTGAAGGGCGCACTGTGCAGCCCGCCGGACCGCCTGATCCTCGTGGGCCCCCGTCCGGCTGCTCAGCACCGGGACGTGTTCCAACAGATGGCGCCGGCCGCTAGGGGCCTCGGCCAGTGCCGTGATGGCCCTCAGGGCGTTGAGGCACACCGCCCGCTCCCCGCTGGACACCAGGAGCAGGAGACCAGGGAGGGCCCCTGCCGACAGAGCTTGGAGCTTACCTGGAGAGGAGAGGGGAGGAGGAGGAGGAGGAGGAGGAGAGGAGAGGAGAGGAGAGGAGAGGAGAGGAGAGGAGAGGAGAGGAGAGGAGAGGAGAGGAGAGGAGAGGAGAGGATGAGATGGGTGGGAGGAGGGGGGAGAGGAGAGGAGAGGAGAGGAGAGGGAGGGGAGAGGAGAGGAGAGGAGAGTGAGAGGAGAGGAGAGGAGAGGAGAGGAGAGGAGAGGAGAGGATGAGATGGGTGGGAGGAGGGGGGAGAGGAGAGGAGAGGAGAGAAGAGGAGAGGAGAGGAGAGGAGAGGGAGGAGAGAAAAGAAGCAGGGAAAGAAGAAGTTTAATAAGGGTTTACATCTCATTAGTCTTTCAATGTGTAAGAGTCGTGCGTGTGCGTGTACCTTTAGTAATGATGACAGTGTTCATTATGGTACCAGCAGCGTTGGCCTGGACCTCGGGGTCCGAGTCCGACAGCAGCTTTACCAGGAACGGTAGGAGGCCCCCCTCACACACCCTCTCCTTCCCCTCCAGAGGTACACTGAGGAGACACACACACACACACACACGTGTATGATTGGAAGGCCAGACGGCTCATGAGTGACTGGTGCTCTACAGGTGTCACACATCTGAGTTCTTCTACCTGATGGCCAGAAGAGCGTTCAACGCAGCTCTACGGATTCCCAGGGAGGGCGTGGAGAGCTGCTTGCCCAGGACAGACACCCCGTTACAGGCTAGGGCGGGCCGGGGGTCCACCCTCAAACACTGACTGATGGTATAGAGGAGCAGGGTCTGTATGACCTCGTCTTCCTCCTTGTTGACGTTTGCCACCAGGCGTGGGACCAGGTCCATAGACACCATTGACAATGCAGCTGGAATGACATCCATGGAACCATATCATTTGTCTTTTAGTTAGTTAGTTAATGCTTTTATTTGGTTTGGTTTGCAGCAAGACATCAATAGACAACATAGGACAGAAAGTACAACATGCCAGACCAAACATACGTGCAGATAGTATAAATAGTGCAGTGTGTATACAGGCATGCTGATAAGCATCCCGGCATGACATACCCATGTAAATCAGAATAATAATAATAACTACCGTGTGTCAAATAAATAAAAAATGAAAACAGGAAACACTTTCTGCTCTCCATGGAGTACCTTTCATACAGCAGGTAATCATACCTCAATCAGGGTTGGAACCACATGATTGATTTTTTGTCTGGATTCAAATCACAGGATTGTTTTTAATCTGGATTACAACTACATGTTTAGTCTTTGAATCTTTACTAGAACCACAGGATCAATATGTTATTCTAGACTACAACTGCAGGATTAGTTCTATTCTGGATTAGTACAGCAGGATGTATAATAGAAATACAGGATTTGTTTTCTAGTCTGGATTAGATAGGATAAATCTATCCTTCTAGACTAGAACTACAGGATTAGTCTGCTGACTACAGGGTCATTGTGTAATTCTGGATTAGAAAAACAGGGTTAGTCTGTTGCTTTGTTGCCATGGTACCTGAGGGAAAGTTGGCCAGTCGGTTCAGGGTCCGGTGGACGTTGAGTTTACAGGCATGATGCGTCTCATCTATCAGCTCGGCCAGAGGAGAGAGAACATCACGGCACAGGAAGGCCTCTCTAGGTGGAGGATACACACACACACACACACACACACACACACACACACACACGCACGCACACCCACACACGCACGCACGCACGCACGCACGCTGTCACTTTACCTCATTGGACTTGGAACAGGAACATGCATGAATATGTCTCAAGGAATCTCAATGGAAGCAAAAAAGCTATGGGATCACATTGCATGATGTAGTTTATTTGTAGATAGTTACCCTTCAATACAGCATGTCTCACTGACGCCTGTGATTTTGTTCCCGAATATAAATCCATGTAACAAGGTTTTAATTCTATCTGAATCAAATCAAGCTTGGGTGCATATATAGATAGTGTTCAATTAAGGATGGAGAAGAGGAAGTGATAATAATGAATTGAGTGGATGCAAGTGGATTCTTTTATAGATCATTTAAAATGATTAAATATAAGGGATTGCTTCATGCATTGGCCATTGCACAACTAACTCAACTAATTAGGAAGTGTGTCTTCTTGACACACTTTGATAATTACTTTTTAATCACTCAGTCACTTCATTTTTTCATCTTTGTCAGATTCCCTGCCGATTCACAAGAGGAAATAGAATACACAACACGTTTGGTTCCGTTATGTCAGAAGCAGAGCCTTGGGTAGATAATAGATGTTACCTGCCGACACTGTGGGCGACCAGAAGAAAGAGAAGCTCCGAGGTTCGCGTCCGGATCGAAGGCTCGTTGTCTCTCAGCAACAGCTTCAACTGCTCCAGACAACCTGCAGTCACATCGCGTTCACGTGGGGGACGTTCTTGGATAATCACATAACCTCGAGTTCACCTGATCGGCCACAGGCAGCGATGGGGACCCTTATATGCCTACCGTAGATTACACTTCAACTTCAACTCACTTTAACGCAATAATGTCAGCTCACATAACCTATGAAGTTAAACTAATTCGATCCTTTGTGGTGTTGTGGTCTCTTGCTAGGTATGACTCGGAGAGTGGTAAATGTTCAACAACGTGGTTTATTCTAACAGAGACAGGGTAAACGGGCTTGCGTTCTGACGGTGGTTCATGAAGCGTCCCGCGTTCTGGAGGTGTCCCTTGAGGCACCTCACGAACACAGGTAACAAACAGTTATATCGGGAGTGGGCGGACGGTAAATAGGCCACGCCTACATGTTCTAATTTACCCTGGTAAACCTTGGGTCTGTCTTGGCTTAAACGGAAATGACAAAGTGGCCATGTTTGTAGTCTTTAATTTATCAATAAAACCTTATATGGTGTTGTCCATTATGTGGTGAAGAAACCGTTCATAACTATGGTTAGCTTAAAACATGTCATCAGAAATAGCATAGACTAAAATAATTTACATCACCTACTAAAGCCACCATGGCTTTTACCGTTTTGAATCGCTTGATAGGCCTTTTCAGGGTCGTGTGCGAGGTCGCAGAGCGCCGCTAGAGCCCGCTGTCGGGTCAGTGTGTCCGGCTGCTGGAGCTCCAGGACCAGCTTCGGGAGAGCCCAGCTCCCGTAGGCGACGGGGGCCAGGTCGGAGTTGAGGAGCCACGGTAGCCGCTCCGATATCCGCACGTTGGCCATCCTGTCGAAACGACACATCGAAAATATTCCATATACATCATACTTTTCTTTTAGAGACGCAACAGCGGAAGGGTTAGTCAAGGTACCTGGTGCTAGGTCGGTGCCACTGTGGGAAAGAGCTCCTCTGCCGTTGCCTAGGAACATTTGTAAACAACGTTGGATCATGTTTGAAATGCGTTGTTGACGATATAGAAATAACAAATAAAAGTAAACCAGGTAGTTTCAATATAGTTTTATTGTTTATACAATAAATATATTTCATATTCGTAATACATTATTGTACTTTGTACAACCTACATGTGTATTTGATGTGCACACGCATAAACCAATGCAAATGCATGTGATGGTCTTACATTAACATTTACATTTAGGGCATTTAGCAGACGCTTTTATCCAAAGTGACTTACAATAAATACTTTTGTCAGTGATGTTTGTTTTAGTGATGGGCCCTTTCCCCAGATGTAAGGAGGTTGCATCAATATTTAGTTTGAAAGTCTTCCAATAATCAATGGTAATTACAATCTAACAAAGAATTGCATAATTTGAAAGTATGCCATTTCTGTACAAATCAAACTTTGGAATACAACACAACGATTGACTCGCCTACTTTCTACGACTTCCTTTAAAAGCCATTTACTTACACCACCCTCAATGCTGTACCTTCCAATAAATAGCATCTTGAAACTGTACATCTTCGATTATAAATTGATTAGATATCTCCTCTATGACAAAAGCTCCTAAAAAGGTGTGCTCTCTTCACAATGAGAACACATTCCCACCACTACACCCCACCAGCGGTGTGTCCTCAGTACAGACTGTGGATGGGTAAGGTGCAGGGGTTCTTCATCTTCCCCAGCAGGATGTCCATCAGCACCTGGCTCTGGATGCGTTTCCAGGTGTACCGAGGGTTCTCCACCGGCGGCGGCTGGCTGGGCGGCACCACCTCCAGCTTCTCCCCGTCCCGGTCCCGCTGGACGGGGTCCGGAACCAGCTGCGCCAGCATGTTGAAGCAGACGCCGTCACTGCACCGGGAGTGCAGGCGTCCGGGCGTGGGGTGGTAGTGGTGTTGCAGGCCCAGCACGCCCAATGGCGTGACCTCTTGGTCGTAGTAGAGGGACCCCAGGGCATCCTGCACCACCAGGCTAGAGGCCCACATCAGCGTATGGGTCTTCACCGCCCCCGCTGTGGGGAGATGGAGGCGCGGGGCTGGGAAAAACACACACACACACACACACACACACACACACACACACACACACACACACACACACACACACACACACACACACACACACACACACACTTCAGAAACAGTTCTTGAGCATTTGAAACCTCGCAAATAAGTTATTTTAGGATTTGGTTTTCCTTTCCAGGAAGCCCCTGAGGAAGTACCTTTAACCAGTAGAATCCAGAGCTCCTCTTCGGCATTAGAGAAGATGAGCACCAGTCTCTGTACCACGTGACTGCAGGGTATGGCCACCGGGAGTGTGCGAGGATGCCATGCCTCTTGGTGGTACCTGTAGCAACAAACCCATGATGACCCTATTCTAGAAGAGGCTCTTAACACACCGTTATTTTCCAATATAAGAGTGAATTGCTCAATACTCATGTCGCAAGAAAAACAAAAGATGTGGCCTGCAACATCTGTTTCTGCAAAAGTAACAAAACAATTTGACTCATAAATGTGAATGGTCCAACTTTTACAGCGTGAAGAAACCATTAGAGGGTTTAGCAGAGCACACTAATACACCCACTACAACATTGATAGGGGGTAGGGTACAAGTCCATACTTGAGCCCAGAGTCTATAAGGTCGAGGATGTCGCGTCCTCTTAGTTGAAGAGGAGACACCCTATCCCACCAGGTAGCCTGCAGGGACTCTTGGTCCCCCTCACCCGGAATCTTCAGACTGCCCCCTAGTGGTGGAAAGTTAGAAGCACAAAAAACAGACGAAGACTGATGAAGACGGATGAAGACAGAGGAAGAGAGAAAGAGCGATTTGCAGATGTGACATTTGAGCAGAGCAAACAATCTTAGACTTATGAAAAGGACATTTTGGATTTGATATAAACTAAGATTGTGATGCCCTAGTGACCTCTGACCTGTGACCTTGGCAAGGAAAATGAAGCGGATCCATTGTGGTCCCTGCTCCTGGATCAACAGCAATGTGATTGGCTGACAGTCAAAGCCTGCTTCCTCTTTCACCTGCAGGAAAAGTGAAATTCTAGTTTGTGATTGGTCTATATTCTTACGTGAGTAAATGTAAAAGTTGTCCTTGGCAGGTTCTTACCTCCCTCCGCATCGCCTCCTCAATGGCCTCCCCCTCCTCCATCCTACCTGCAGGGAGGTACCACTGTCCAAAACACTCCTGCTTGGCCTCCTGCACCATAAGCACTTCCTCCTAAACACACACACAAAGATTTAAACTGACAGACACATACATGCCAATATAGACACACTGCAAATTGTAACACCATTGCCTACAAACACTGATATAATACGGTCAATAGTTACCATTGTGTTAAGCCTAGAAAATACAAGAGGCTGAACATTCGTACCTGGTCGTTAAGGATGACTGCGCAGACGATGTAAGAGACTGTTTTTCTAAGCGTTGCTGGTTTGGCCTGATCAGGATGCACATCTAACTCTGTGAACACTAACCCCTCTCCCTCCATAATCCTTCTGATCTGATCCTCAACCTCCATAGCTGTGGAGTGGAATGGAAGCTTACCTGTGCCCAACCACAAACAACAACATAAATGTGACTTCAGAACATCCCAATAAACCGACTATGGACAACCCAACTAACATTTACATTAACAAGACGTGTCTACTGTTGTCCGGCTAAACTTAACTTTAAATGTTATTCAATTAGGTTGAGGCAAATCTCTTCTTCGAATGTCAGCCTGGCCAACATCACAAACACAACTTTTCAATCAGAAAATAAGATATTATCCGTTCGTTGAAGTAAGTTATATTTTGCATACATGTGCGATAACGTTACACCACAAACGCCCGACCTTTTGCTCATTTAAATAGTGTCGCTTCCCATTTAGTTTTCGCTATGAGTAGGGCGATGGATTTGTTGACACCTGACATCCTCAGCTCACAAGGAAGAACAGTAACCTGGGAGCTTCAAAATAAAAGCCCCTTTACCCAAACGTTAATTCTACCAAAAGAAAATAAAAAAATGACGCATCTTTTATAAATGTCACCAAAATAAAACATTTTGTCAATATATAGGTGGATATTTAACAATATCATAACCAAACATTTGAGACGAACCGAACCACGTTTGAGGTTCGGTTTGTCACCTTCTTTACTGTATTCGAATGCACCGTGACAGCGTTATCATGGCGCATTCAAATATCGTCAGAAAGTTGCAAACAGCGTAAACGGAAGTGGACGCAATTTGTGATGGTTGCGCCACTGTGCAGCATTGTGAGTCTCACCCACCGTTAACGTGTAGTCCGTAAGGTCATGCCGGGGTATGTTTCTATAGTTCCACATGAATGAAGCTAGTAACTATACACAGTTGTTGAATAGTAGGCGGTCTCTCCACCAGTAGTGATCTACACTCTACACTCATCTGGTTAACGAATGGATCGTTCGCTGCAGCTGTAAAGCCGAAGATAAGGAATCACTATTTCATGTATGTTTTCTTTACCGTTTTTGACCAAGTGACTGTGTGGACCAAAGTGACGTAACTTAATGTTCAGCGTTGAGTTCAACGTTAACGTGTTTTATATTTAGCTAATCCCAGTGGGCCCATCCGAGCTAAGAATGAACACACACACACACACACACACACACACACACACACACACACACACACACACACACACACACACACACACACACACACACACACACACACACACACACACACACACACACACACACACACACACACACACACACGTTCGACGTTCACCATCAAATAAGATCTTATGGGCCTTAACATTATAGCAACGGATGTAGGCCTACTATAATCAACTCTTCATCACCCCTATAACCAATGTCACCTTAATGTTCTACATCTTTAGACTTTTGTCCTTCAGGGTTCATAGGGTAAATGTGACAACATTAACTATGTGTCTTGGTTCTCTTATAGGAAGCAATCGTGATTAGTTTGTTCTTCTGTGAGGCCGAACAGCCACAGTGAACCACTCATGTCCCGACACAGTAAAATGCAGAAGCAGGTTCTGGCCTTATATCGCCAGTTCCTCCAAGCAGGACGGGACAAACCAGGCTTCATCCCCCGCATCCGAGACGAGTTCAGGGAGAACTCCCAGATCAAGAAGAAGGACGTCATGCACATCGAGTATCTGTTCCGTCGGGCCCAGAGGCAACTGGAGCAGCTGAGGGACGTCAACACCAAACAGCTGGGCTCCTTCTCCAAACCTAAAACAGACAGCTGACCTAGTGAACGCAACTTTGAAGGTCCCCTCCCCTCACCTCATGTTGTTGTTTCCTCAAGGAAACAAGTTGTATTATACCGATTGTTGGGAGAGGGGGTCTTTATTCTGTGATTGCAGTGTTCACCGAACAATGGTATACCGTTCGCGATTCTCCCAGTTGAGATACCCTCAAAGTGTGAGAACTGGGAGATGCAATGTGGGAAAGACACTTAGTTTAAATGTGTATTTCATTTGCATTTAGGTGCCATGATACAATATAGAATATTGTCTTTGGTTGACAATGAATGTGGCTGATCCTCTGCTGTTTTCATTCAGGTCCTTTATTGTCCTTGCTATAAAATGTGAAGTAGCTTAGTTTTAGAAAATAAACTTGTATTTAAACCAAAATATTGTTTTGTCCTGTGATTTAACTAATGAATATTTACATAAACACATTTTGTGTAATATAAATACATAATCTGTGAGGTTTCAACATGCATTGTGTCGGATCTACATGTCGGCATAACTTGTATGTAAATTCTTCTGAACCGGACCAATGGGTAAAATAAAATTAAAATAAAATAAAAGTCAAAATCAATCTTTTACGAATTTCCACTTCGTCCACTTGAGGGCAGCAGAACGGGACCCGGCGACGGAAGAGGAACTAGACGTAAACAGGAAGCACAGGGAGTGGAGGAAAACAACATCGAACGCCAACCAAAGACAGATCCCAATGAAATATATTTATTCCCTACAAATAGCAAGAGCACGTGTGATCTGTGAATAATTTGTTTTGGTTGCTACAAGTTATGTCGGGGTCAGCGAATACCACCGACGGGATGTCGAATCCCCAGTTAATCCACCAGGTAAGGTTTACTCACCTTATTTCCGTCAGACACTCAATACGACCTAAAAATACTTCCATAGAGGGCCCTATTCATGAAAATTAAAGTATTATCCTATTGCATTGAATGGCGATATACTCACCAAAACTGCTCCTCTACAGACAGATTGGATCATCCTCTTCGCTTCGGCACGCCTTTTGTTTCATTATTTAGTAAGTCTCATTAAGTCTATGAGGCGTTACATGTTTCAGCGTTCTCTATAGATTAAACTCTTCGCATCATTTTTGAATAGTGCACTGCGACTAAGATCTGGTAATACCATGATAAGATTCTGTCTTTGGCATCTCTCTGGTATGTCATCTCGAAAACAAAGGCGTTAGGTTATTGGTTTAGCTGTCCGTCGAAATTTATAAACTACCCTTAAATTAACGTTTAAACATTATATATGATGTTTAAGCATTATATGATAGAATTCTCAGCACCACAGGGCATTTCCGTTCCCTCATATCATGGTCGTTATTATATCTAGGGACTCGGTCCAGCTTGGGCTAATGGTCTATATACAACCGTTTGTTTCAGACTTTACTCGAGTTATAGTCTATATTGCTCTCTCTTGTTCCAGATGGCCTTCCTGAACTGGCTCTCAACACAGAGTGACAGCAGTAGAGAAACCCTGATGACCTTGACCGGCATCGGTGTGGCCAGAGAGCTGTTCAACCGCCTCACAGGAAAGGACAGAGTGGACTACTTTAAGGTAAAGCCTCTGGAGGATGAGTACACGTTTGAGCCATGAAAAAAGCTTTGTAGATCTACATTCTACTCCACTTACCTCTCCCTTCGTACCCCTTACTATGTTTGTGTTTGAGAGAGTGATGAGAGGCATTAGTGTATGATGGTTGTAATAAGCTTATGTTTCACTGAAGGCTTAAGAAACAACGCAGCAGATGTTCTACATGTGCTTGACAATAGGACTTGGTGGCCTTTTCCCATTGTCGAAAGAGAAGTGAGCTGTTGAGCTAATGAATTTGCCAACCCAAACAAGCCTGCCCACTATGGGTTGTGTGTGTGTGTGTGTGTGTGTGTGTGTGTGTGTGTGTGTGTGTGTGTGTGTGTGTGTGTGTGTGTGTGTGTGTGTGTGTGTGTGTGTGTGTGTGTGTGTGTGTGTGTGTGTGTGACACAGTGCATACAATACATTTCTTGTGTGTGTGACAGTGCATACAATATACAACTTATGAGTGTGTGTGACGGTGCATAATACATATGTATTATGTGTGTTTATTTTAACAGAAAGAATGTATCCAGAGCATTGCAGAGTTTGTCAAGACACATCCGCGGGCGTCTGAGGCCGAGCTCAGCGCTGAGGTGAACAAGAACGTTCTGCTGTTCGCTGCGCGGGTGAAAGCACTGGAGTCCGCGCCAATATTCTGAAACACGCACAAACATATACATATCTCATACAGCCCATCGTGCGGCATATAAACGAATATGATTTTTTTTTCTGTTATTTGTTCCTTTTCCAAGAACACTTAAGGATTACATCTAAAAATGTATTTCAAATAACTCGGTTGATCCAGGCAACTACCCAGCCGCGTTGGTAGGAAGTGGCAGAATACTGCAGTGTCTATATTCCATCAATGTACCTTTTTATGCCATTAAAAATATTTTTTCTGACCCCACTGAGATTTGCTGTGCTGCTGGTTTACGCCCATTGCTTAACCCCTTTTACTGTTGCACAAGCTCCAGTATTGATCGGTTGTTTCCCAGTAAAATCTCATGCTAGACAGTGGATTATTTACATTGATACTGCGAGGGCTGGAGGGAATTTTGTTCTTATCCACAATGTCGAAGCAACGCAGGTCAGAGTCAGATGTGGCATGGTTCGCACATTAGTGTCTGTGCATGGCTATGTGCAAGTCATAGCCTGTGCGTCTTGGCCCACATGCAGAAATCTGTATCGGCGTACAAAGGAAATTCAGGATGGAACAATGATAGTATGACAGGACCAATGTATCTTGGATGAGGGGAACAACCTCGACCACTTTTCCAAAAGGACAGCTAAACTGCTCAATAAAATTAAGCCAAACTCAGACTTGATGTTGGACTTGAGAGGCACTCTCAAACTGTTGTGGAAGAATTATGCAGAGTATGTCAATTAGATCAGTTTAAGTATCATTAAATATTTCAATTTTTATTTCAAATGGTTGACCCAAGTATTGAAATTTTTGTTCATTTGAATTTTTCTTTGTTCTGAAATAGTTTTCATCTATTACTATTGTGTAATGCAGAATAATGTGAGTTGGGTTTTGTGATTCTTTGCATATGAACGGTAGGACCTTTATCCATAAAAATTGTTGTGAATGTTCATAATGTAAAGTGAAATTAAACATCCTCAAAAAGAGTAACACCTCTACATGTATACCCTTACCAGTTGTAATTGTTATAGTTTCACATTACGTTTTATAGTGACAAACGTAATGTCACTATACCTGATGACCTGTTTTTCACATGGTCACTTTGTAGATGGAACGTGTTTTATATTATTAATATATAATATATATCAATACATTTTGATATCATGACGTAACATAGAAAACAACGTTGGATATTTCCGGATTGAAACCTCATTCATTGGTTGGTATACTCCCGTCAACGCCCCTTTGCAAATCCCAGTATCCCGATAGGACAATTCTTTCCGACGTCACCGAGAAGCGCTTTGTGATTGGCTAGGAATGCCTGGCGGGATAAGTGGCATGTTCAAATATACGAACCCGCTGTTTCGATTCTTCGAGTCCAACAAACAGTATTCTAGACTCGTTACGGTGGTTTGCTAAAATCATGTTGGACGAAGAAATAATGAACGTCCCACGTTCCGACCAAAACATAGCATCTATATCCGACAAACTGGAGAAGTAAGTAACTTATGATTTATGAGATAGTTGCTAAGTTAGCCCTAACATGGAGAAAACACGAGTAATTAGAGCCATTGGTAGATTAAAACACTGCTACTCTGTAACGTTACTGCAGCTATCTTAGCTCTTAGATACAGACTAAAGGGAATGTATCCTTAAAGATAACCTTGAACACTGGTGATCTCGTACCTTTGTTAGTGAGACATAGGAAAAGTTACATGTATGACATCTTAAAGGGTAATTCCGGTGTAAAAAAGGATTTGTGATGTTTTGTATGATAACGAGTTGAAACGTTCGTTTTGGAGCACAAAAACCGCATATAGACGCTTTCTTCAGTTGGCTGATTTTAGCCGATTCTAACAAAACGCTATAAACTTGGAACCAAGGGGGCAGTGGGTATGGTAAAAACTAAATCGCTATTTTAAACCACTTAAAAGGCTAAACGTAGCCTGACACTTCTTTGGTAGTATAATAAAGGTCTTAACATATAAAACGAGGCATTGAGAACTTTAAGTGTACAGATTGTTTATTAAAAAGCACATTTTATACACAATACCTTCAGTAGTTTACCCGTTGACGCCATTTTGTTTTTAAGACACGATAAGTACATTGGCGAAGACAGAGCTTGCGTGTTGCTGACAGAATCTCTGTGTTCGTCAATCTACCTATCGAGTCTTAAAAACCAAATGGCGTCGACCGGTGATCTACTGATGGTATTATGGCCGTTTCCCAATGTGAAGGCTGCAGCCTTGCTAGGATGCGTCCTTGCTAGTCGCGTCCTATGGAGATGAGACTAGAGTCCTAGCTTGAGTGCTTCCTAGCGTTTGTAATGTTCGGACCTTGGAACGACTTGCTAGTGTCAAAGCGCTTCCGCTTTTTAATACTGCGTTTCCGCTTGTAAACACGTGCTCTTATGAATTAAACATGGCAGCGATCAAGCAGATCAATTTTTATTTGACTTTTGTCTGTTATGAATGCGCTCATGTTTCCTTCACATTGAGGAAGTCACTAAAGCTTTGTTGCGGTTGATCGAATTGTTTTTATTAAAAAATTTACATTTACATTATGGTTGATTACTATTGTCATCCCTGCAAACTAGTCCCCTTTCGGCGAAATTCGCCGTTTTCAACTCAAAATAGGTCATTTACGTGAATCGTGTAGATCCGAAGATTTTTTTTTAAGGGGGGGGGACTGACCAACCAGACAACCAACCATCGACTGTATAATAACCAACTGTATAATGAGCGAGGAACAAGTTTGCTATCTTCACAATAAAAAAAATCTTTGGCCAAATGACTCGCGTTCCACGACCACCAATCATAATCAAGATAAACCACAGCGCGCGTCCGCGCGTCTAGTAACCTGACAAAAAAAATGTATGCTGTATAATTTTAACGTTGCTTAAGTAAATTATTAGCTAGACCAGTTCTACGTCACCCAGTTAATGCGAAAATAATATGTTTGTGAAGGCTAATCTCCATAGCATCCGTATTATCTGATATTACTGGTGGCTATGTCATTGTTGTCAGATATGAGAGGGATGAAAGCGAACACGTAAGAAAAAATGCACATCCGTGTGTGGTTTAATGAGTAGCTAGTAATGGAAACACCAACTCTATTTGTCGTCCGTTCACGTTGTCGCCCAAGTTTTGTCGCGCCACAAATTATAATCTGTCGCTGTGCAAGTTTTGTCTAATTTGTCGCGCCACAACAAGAATCAAGATAACCACCATTGCATGTCTTTACCTTTTGTGGAAGAGGGAAAGCCGTCGGAGGACCTAACGCAGTCTATTCTTAATATTTGAATGACCACGGAAGAGGCAGTGAATGAAGTATTGATTAGACAGCGATTTATTAGATGGGCCTACCTAATAAACTGTTGGAATGCACAAGATCGGAAACCATAGCAACGCCGATAAACAAACCCCAAGAAGCCCAATCCCTACGAGAGCTCCCCGCGCTACGGCCATCCGGAGGCGAACAGAGCTTTTGGCCGTGATATTATATTATGTATAGAGCTCCGGGAGTCTCAAACGGCAACAATCCCTTTCTCCTCCATGCTGCATATCACCCCGGACTGCACTACACTGAGTTGGCCGGTTGAACGCTGATTGGCTGTTACGTTACACATGTCAATCAGTGGCCACGCTGTTGAATGTTCGCGTCAAAGTTGAAATATTTCAACTCGAGTGAATTTGTCATGCCACAAATCCAAAGTGTGGCCCGACAAATCAAAACTTGTCGCAGGTTTTCTCTCACGAAAAATTCGCCCGATAGGCGTCTCTACGTTCACTTTGTATGGGATCTTATCGCCCCGTCGCGTTTGGTGTGAACGCACAGTAGGATCATTAAACCTGGACGGATGCAGTTGGGTTTAGCCTTAACAAACGTTTATGATAAAAAATTAGCCCTGACCCAACCGATAAATATTCTGATTATCTTTTCAGAATGAGAGAGCTTAAAGAGGATGAAGCATTGTATGTAACCAAGCTTTACCAGACAAAAAAATCGACAATGCGGGCTATTCAAGTGCAGCCTTTGCGCAAAGGAGATAAATTATGGCAAAAAGGGCTCCCATGCTCTCATGACACGCTGCCAAACAGAGGTGCACCGGCAAAAAGTAGGCACTATATTAACAACAGCCAGTGTTCTACCTCATCCTGGTCCAAGCCCATCACAAAGTGCTTCCAATGGGCCTGAAGCAATGAGGGATCGAGTTAGGGTACCTGTAGCTATATTCCAGCGTGTTGCAAATGCAGAAGTGTGTATATTAAATAGGCTTGTAGTTTACTAAACTTTTTTCATAGTAGGCTCATGCCATAGCAGTAGGCTACATTACCAGGACAAATTGTACAGGGTGTGAGTCAGTTTTAGAGTTAGTTTAGATTAAATGTATTGAAAACACACTGGGCTAGCACTAACAGCTTTACAGTAGCAATGGCAATTTATGAATACGAGCCAAAGCCATGGTCACAGGGTTATAATAAATGGCAGGGCAAGGTATTAGCAAAGAAAATGCTTTTTTAGCCTTGTCAATGGTTCTCTCTACTATGGCCGAGCATTCCCTTCCGTTTTCCTTTACACCAGTGATGCTGAACCTGGCCCAAGAGCGGGCAAAGACAAAGTAGCTCTGAGTCGGCTGAAGCTTAATTTACATGTTAAAATAGCAAACATTTGGCTGGGGGGGGGATGCCCCCAGACCCCCCTACAACAGTTTAGTTTGTCACCTTTTTCAACCCAAATGAGTTTGCAGGTATGTATCATGCAGGGGGAAAAGGACAAAGAAAGGGATGATAAACATGTATTTATTTGGATATATTATTTAACTGATCTGATTCATTTATATATTCCTACAATCTACCAGTGCTTTGAACACATAAGTATATTATATAACATACAATTATATACATTCATTACAAATTACAAACATTGCAAATGATCTGTGGTGCATTTATTTGACAACATTGGATCCCGCAAGAGCTTCTCACCGATAATGGCAGTATCCCTTCCACCGGTAAACAAATATTTGTGTGCCACCCTAAGGTGCACAAAAGCCTCCGTTTGCTGGGATGACCCTAAAAAATAAGATTAAACAAAACCTAAATGGGTATACAAAAATAATGTAATATTGTGAGCGAGTAAATTGACATTGGTGACAGTGGTGTTTGTTTAACCAGCTATGTCCATGCAAAATATAGTATCATTAAATTGCAAAAATATATAAAAATATTTCTGAAAACTTGAATATAACTTCACTTACATTTGAACGTGCACTGCTTTCCCTCTGCCATTTTTTATATCCCGTGCACCGTGTGAACGCAGAGGATTGTGGGTAGTTTTGGCTCGTCTAGGATTCATCGATGCATCCTTGAAAAATCTCGGAATTCTCAAAAACAAAGGGCGCGAATTTCGAGTGTCCTCAACATTCGAACAGTGCTTGTCGACGTTCTATGATGTAGCGTCCTTAAAAAGGCGGCCGTTGAGCATGCTTCCTTGACATTGGGAAACAGCCTATGTGTATAAAATGTCCTTTTTAATAAACAATCTGTACACTTACAAAATTCTCAATGCCTCGTTTTATATGTTAAGACCCTTATTATGCCACCAAAGAAGTGTCGGGCTACTTCTAGCCTTTTAATTGGTTTAAAATAGCGATTTAGTTTTTACCATAACCACTGCCCCCTTCTTTCCAAGTTTATAGTATTTTGATTGAATCGGCTAAAAACAGCCAACTGAAGAAAGCGAGACTCTATATGCAGTTTTTGTTCTCCAAAATGAACGTTTCAACTCATTATCATACAAAACATATCCCAAACCCATTTTACACCGGAATTACCCTTTAACAGGGGTTGACACTAAGGTTTCAAAAGCACTTGCCTATCGGACAAGTACAGGTCATTTTCAACTTGCCTGAATGTCATGTTCACTTGCCCAAATTAAAATCAGAAGGCACCTGCCATGGTTTTGGGGGGCTCATTAAACTCATCCTAGCTCAGACTGAAGCTGAATGTTGGCTTCCACACATGGATTTAAAAAGTAACAAACTTCTTTGTTTACGTATTTACCGAACGAAACTATCGCCCAGTTATATGTAGACCTGCATGCTTTTATCTGGATTTTATGCAAATGTATAACAACTAATTGTCCAAGGTAGTAGCAAAGATATGTCTTTTTTAACTTTCACGTTTCTTGTAGGTCCGTCCAACTGAATAATCACAATCGAGTTTCTAGTAGTGTTGTCAGTCACAATACTGGATTTACTAACTTCGATACTGTAGGCCTACCTGTAAAAATATCGATATACTATACCATTTTCTCTATTATATATATTTGTTTTTTCCGAAAAGAACGTAGCCAAAGTAAATAGAGTATATCTCCACAACTGCAAGGCAGATACATGCATGGTGCAATCTCAAGGTGGATGCAATAGAAAGTTTGTTGTGCAAGTGAATATATAATATGTGGATAATACTTGGTTAAAGTGAATAAAGCTGGAACACAGCATAAGTGGAAGATACCATTTCCACCTGAAATAATTATTAGTTGGTCATTATCAGTTGGTAGCACTGTCTTACTATGAGACGCAAACAAAGGTAGATATCTTACAATTTTGACACTTGACACCTCTATTTAAAGTTCAGGGCAAATATAATCGAATGACACCAAGCCAAACACTCGCAAATACACATATGGCCACTAGATTGCGCTGAAGAACATGTGTTCTGATTGAAGGCAACCTATTTCTTCAGAGACCTTCTCTTAGTCATTGATTGTAAACACCATGTTTAGTTGCAAAATTTGGCCCAGACACTGGATTATCTGTTTATGGTGGTTTTATGCGATCAGATTAAACTTTGTGGACAACAATCACAAAGGTAAAACTTAATTTCTGGTTGTTAAAAGAAAAGGGGACGTTTCTTCTTAAGTGGTTATTTGCGCGTTTTAGTCACAGTATGATATGATTTGGACTGGGAATCAGTGGAGGCTCAGATTTCATATGATAGTTTGTGCATGTCCTATTACGGGAGAAAGATCGCTATTGTGTGTTCTTGCATATGACTTTACATGTGTTACGTGTTCTTGCAATTGAGTCTTTTGACTTTCCTTGGTAATTTGCCTCAATTCAAAGTACTTAACTGCACTCCTCCTAGCCTGGGTATACCCATTCTGCTTTGCTCGCGATTTCATTTCGCGTTGCCAGGCAGCCTGGATTCCATGTATCCCGATTTTCGCGTGAGATAGGGTACCAATGACAGAACGGGGAGGGACGGCAAGATGTTGACGACGACTATGCGACACACCCATCATCTTCCTCATCGAATTTCTGTTGCTCTACATACGTCATCTGGTATAATTGATACGATTGGCCATGAGCTACGTACAGACTCATATGATAGACATTCGTAGCGCCCAATAAACGCTTCGGGCAATCGTAAACAACGCCTCAAATACGAGAAAATGAATGCGTGGTTCCCAGACCTCTTCTCAATATAGTTTGAGATGAGGTCTGGCGTTAGCTAGGCTACACTCCATCACAACTCCATTTTCCTTCTCTGCCTAAACCGGTAGCGGAGGCGCTACACTTGAGATGCTAGCTGTGTTGGCTAAACTTTAGCTGACACCGCCGAATCACAGCAAGAGACCGCACTGCGAGCCAGTGACAGAAGGCGGGGCTATGTTCGCGCTGTAGAAATGCGTCTCTGTTAACTCGCTGTCTGAGAGAAGAGAAGAAAGCGCCCTGATCAATTGCAAATACATCTATTTTGTGTGATTTTGCGGATATAAAGGCTGTTCTTCAGTATTTAAAAAAAAACTTGAATAAATAGCATTTATATTAACAAACCCTCAAAAATCCACTTCCCCGTTCGGTCAACCAGAAATCAATCTCAACTTGCCCAAATATTACTTTTAGTTGCCCCGGGCAACCGTTAGTGTCAACCATAGTGTCAACCCCTGTTGTATATGACGTAACGCACGCACGCAAGTAGTTTTGTTGATTATGCACCATACTATTATTATTGAAACCTATTAAGGGGATGCCTGCTGTTTTATAAACAAACCTTACAGTAGAGTTATATGACCTCAGGTTAGACGACGAGCTGGTGTGTGAATGGACCCTGCTGTAAGTATGTATTCTGAGTTTTGAATGTGTTTTTGCAGGTTGATGTCCACGGAGACCAATGACAAGATGGACATATACCACAGGTAACTAGCAGAGTTGATAAGATAAGATAAGATAGTCCTTTTATTAATCCCCCTTGGGAGAAATTCACAGGTGACCAGCAGTAACAGTGGGAAAAAGAGAAGTGCGAAAAACAGTATATACAATAAATGTACTTTTTAAAATAAAATTATAGTACAAACTATTTGAATAAGAATTAAAAAAAAACCCATACTACAACAATGTAACTGTCCGTTTTGTAGGTGACCTGTGTGTGGACCAGTAAATAAATCAATGTGATGAAATACTGAGGATAATATAAATGTGGCCAAAAGTGCAGGGTCCCTGAAGTATTGAAAAAGACATTAAATGAATAACAACATAACAAGGTTAATAAAGTCAGTCCTGAGGTGTGGGGTTTAGTCGCTTAATCAGGTTCTGGAAAAAGGAGCTGTTGGGGCTTTGGGGACGTTGGGAGGGAGGGTTGAGGTGTTAATATAAGTCGATAGCTGATGGGATGAAAAGAGCCCCCGCAAGCGCTTTGAGGCAGCGTGGCTGAGTGAGTCTGTGGGCTGAATGTGCTCCTGAGTTGCCTCAGCTCGGCGTAGAGAGAGTGAGAGGGATTGTCCATGATCGCCTGCAGCTTTCCCCTCATCCTCCTCTCTGTCACAGCCTCCACACAGTCCAGCTTCATCCCCACCACAGAGCTCCCCTTCCTCTCCAGCTTATTCATCTTGCTGGCACCTCCGCTCCCAATGCCTCCTCCCCAGCACACTACAGCAAAGAAGGTGGCACTGGCTACCACAGACTGGTTAGTAACATCCCGTAGTAGCCTAGTGCACAATTGTAAGACCTAGGCCTCCTCAGGAAGAACAGCCTAACATCTGTCCCTTCATGTAGAGGTCCTCAGTGTTGTCTGACCTGTCCAGTTTAATTGTTTCAGGGTGCACCCCAAGGAACTTGTAGGTGTCCACCATCCTACCTCCTCCGTGTTTATGGAAACAGATATTGGGGTGCTCTTCTGTGGCCGGAAGCACCACCAGCTCCTTGGTTTTCCCGGTGTTGAGCTGAAGGTGGATCCAGTCACACCATCCCACAAAGTTCTCAACTAGTTCCCTGTACTCTTCCTCCCTATTGTCTGTGATGCATCCAGACAAATGGAGGAGCGGTGCCAGAGAACTTTCTGCCAGGTGGCATGTTCGGGCGTTTGTAGGCAAAAATCTGAGGTGTAGAGGGAAGACCCAAAACGGTGAACGACAAGTTCCCTGGGGTGTGGCCGGTGTTCTTGTCACCACGTCGACAAGCAGTTTCGCTAGCCTGACATACTGCGCCTGTCCGTGAGGTTGTTTGTAATCCATAGCCACCAATGTCAGCGATCCCACCTCCATCACTTGGAGCTTCTCGCCAGCCGGACTGGCGTCGAACAGCACTGGCGAAGTCATCCGAAGAATGATCCTCACCAATGCTCTGGGCTCTCCAAGTGTCGCCGATGTCGCTCTGGGTACGCAAACTGCAGTGGGTCAGGCAGTCCATGCACCAAGGGCCTGAGGTGCCTCCAGGACCATGCCTCTCGAAGGTTTCATGACGTGTGACGTTAGAGCCACAGGTCTGAAGTCTTTTGGAGCACTGGTCCATCCTTCTTCGGCCAACAGGGACTATGAAGGATGTCTCAGAGTGGTGGCACATTTTTCAACTCAGGGAGAGGCGAACAGATGCGTGAACACTCCTGCCAGCTGCTCTGCGCAAATTTGAGAACCCTCGGGCTGATGTTGTCCGCGTCCTTGCTGGCCTTGCATGTTCCCTGATCCTGGTGAGCTGCCATCTCACATAGCTGTGTTGATGATTGGGGTTGTTGTTGCTGGGGTCGCTGGGATATTTGGGGGTGTGGTGAGGGGATGACTGCCCTCTGGGCTGGACATTGGTCCAGCCACCCTGGAAGTGTGGAAAGGGGGAGAGAGAGAGAGAGAGGGAGGTTGCTGGAAAGGAGATGTGGCAAAAGTTGCCATCCTGGGGGTGCTCTTTGTGGTGCAGCCAGAGAGATGAGTCGTGGCAGGAGAGGGAGGGGGGGTGTTGGTCTGGCCCCCAGTTGGTGAGTCACATCGTTAAAAAACGGATTAGCTCGTCGGCCTGTTCCCTTTGGTCCCTTCCTGTGATCCTCCGCATTTTTTAAATGCGAGTGATGGTTCCAAACCCCGCCCCACTCTCGGGGGTTGTCCTGCTGCATGCTTCCCCCTATTCTGTTTTTTGTAGCAGTCTATAGCCCTCCTCAGTTCCCTCCTCCGCTCTCTCTCTGTATTTCCCTCTGTGTGATCTTACTGTCCCCTGCCATTAAGGCTCTCCGCTTCCGGTTCAACAGGACTTTGATGTCCCTGTTGAAGCCAGGGTTTGCTGTTTGGGGAAGCAGCGAACCTTCTTGGGGGGTACAACACTCTCCTCACAGAACTTTATATAGTCCGTGACGCATTGAATGAGACCCTCAATATCGTCACCATAGTCTTCCTGAAACATCTCCCAGTCTGTTATCCTGTAGCACTCCATCAGAGCCTCCACAGACCACTGCTGTACAGACCTGGTGATGATTGGGTATCTCCTCACAAGAGGCTTGTATATAGGAGAAAGTTGTATCAAGCAGTGGTCTGATTTGCCCAGGGGGGGAAGGGCTGTTGCACTGTCAGCTCCTAACATTGGCATACATAAGTCCAATGTCTTATCCCCTCTGGGGCTGCAGGTACATACTGGGTTGAGTCAGTCAGTGGTCTTTTGAGATGTTACATGTTTGGAGTCCCCATTCACTATAATGAGGCCTTGGTATGCCGAGTTTGCAGGTTCTGGCGACGATGGAGTGAATGAACTCACAAGCCCGCGCCGCCCACAGCTGATGGTGGACGTGTCAACAACACAATAATGGCTGCCGAGAACTCACGGGGCAGGTAGTAAGGTCTCAGTCTCACAGCTAACAGCTCGACATCAGGCGTGCACGTGATTCCCTTCGTGGTAACATGTCAGGTGCAAACTCATTTGGAGTTAACAAGACTCAAGTCCACTACGACTCTTACCGTCTCTGTTTGTCTCTGTCTGCCCGAACTAGCGTGAAAGCGCTAGTTCCACTGAGCATCTGGTATCTTCCCCCGTTCAAGGGCCAATGTCTCCGTCAGGCACACACACTGCCCCCCAGTACTCGCGCTGTCCTGTAATGAGGGTGATAGTTTGTCGTCTCGTTGGGCAGTGAGCGTTACATTCCCATTAATGACCGAGGGAAGACGCGGGGCTTGTAATCTCCACATCTCCGACTTCTTGTCCTCACCATGGCTCCTGCCTGGTCCCACGCCGCCTTTAACCTCAACTCCCTCGGATCCCTTCGGGCACACCCCCTGGGTGATCCCGTGCTGGAGGAGCTTGTCTCGTGATAGACGTTGGCCCTTGTTGTTGTTGTTTGGTGGTTGCTGTGATCGTCAAGCAGCATTGTTGCTTTGTTGCACCAACGGTTTAACGAGCCCTATTGATTATAATTCACCAAGATTTATACCTATGTACTGACAAAGCCTAGAGTTGACCAGTTTCTAAAAAAGTATTATCTATGATAAAAAAAAATTTAAATAAAAAGGAAATAGGAAAAGGGGGTTGGGAGCATAGACTGTAAAAAATATGGACAAAGCGTCTGTGACGTCACCCATAGATTTCTGCCAGAACGGTTATGAAGCCGTTTTGGGGGGTATGGGCGGGCGCCCATCTTGGGAAAATCTCTAACCCCGCCCACATTCTGGCCAACCATATATGGGTACAAAGGCGGGCTTTGTGTGATACTGAGCCGGCGAGGACCCGCCTCTTCAGTCAAGCAGCCTCAGCTATCTCGAATCTAATTACACCAGATCGACTAATTCTACATTCACTGCTAATTAAGCTGCTGAAGAAGCTACCACCCCATCTGAATTTGCTGGTAAGTTGTAACGTGAAGTTCAGTATGTCTTCTTCCAGGCAGTTCACACACCTTATACTTATGTATCCTGCAAGGCTCACTATCCGGTTACACGGCCGTCAATCAAGTTGACCACGCCCTTACTTATTCCATGGGCTTTTATAATCTAAATGTGAGCTAAAACTAATGTAGTTAGAAAAAAATTCACCCCCTCACCCCAGTGTCAAGGTACTTGGGACACTACGGAAAAGGTACAATAAAAGTCCATGGGCCATGGCCTTTAAAAACATGTTATTCACGTCGCTCGAATACGGACAATTTTAACATGGAGTACTATGGACATTTGCTCGCTTTTGGGACCAGTACCGTAGCAGATTTCGATGTATTGCAGTTGTTTCGAACTTCCGGTAGGCTTCATTGTTCAGATTAGAATGTTGCCGCTTGGATTGGGAGCTGCTGTATCGGGCTGCCACTCGCTGCGGCGCGATGGCATTAATGGTTGAAGTCGCAGTGTGTCCCACAGACCAGGTAGCAATGTGTGGCGGGGGGGCATTTCGCGATTGCTCATTCGCGTAATCGAGCAATCGCGCACAAAATACATTTCAAAGTGGACCAGCCCATCGGGAGACCTCCCGATCTCCAGCATCTGCTGCAGAGCAAATTAAAATCGCCGGCAGAACCCCCTGGGGGTCTTACATCTTATATATAAACTATAACCGCACGCATGCACGCGCTCTGGGCACCGCTTGTGCCGGCGGAATCCATGTTTCACGATTTGAAAAAGTGACGTTAGTGGAAGGGGAGGGCAGAGTGCAGAGA
>OLKM01000077.1:0-80000 GCA_900291075.1 Melanogrammus aeglefinus
ATTATGATTATATATAATTGGTGGAGTTGTTGTGTGCTGTGGCCAGTGGTCCCGTGGTTTATGTATGTTATATAATATTAATTATAACTGTGATTGTATATATGTTTACTATATATTAATTTATTTTATTTCATTTCTTGAACAGATAGACAGTAACAAAATAATATCAACATAGACATTATATAACAGAAAGATATAACCAGATATGTCTACATATATACAGTATTATCATGTGTTTTCCTGAGTAGTTATTGAACTGAGAATTTACTAGATGTGTCACCCATCTCCCATCCTCACCCACCAAACTCCGAAGCCGTGCAAGTACAAGCCCTTTCTTACCATAGTTCTCCTCAAAGATCACATCTTGATTGCCATAAGTTTGATTGCCAGTTTACGTAGGTTTGGATCAGTTGGGCCACATTTATCTTTGACACTTTCAAAGATATTGGTGTGAAACTAGTCTGTTGTCAAAAGCCTTACTTTAATGTTTTCTGCCTTACTTTAATGATTGTGAAGCACAGAAATTATTCTTAAACCAGTAACCTTGAAACCTGATCTCTACTGAAATATCAGTTTGCTAGGACTTAATAAAAAGGCGGCAAATTGTGACCATTAATACATCTGTTTAATTTTTCCATCTCCGCTGGTCAGCATCAGCAAGTAATATCAGATTTAAAATTGACATGTAAACTTAGTAGGGTCAATTATTTTGTCATTAAATCTAAGCCTTGTTTCAGTATGATCATTAACCATGAGTTTTTCAAAATAGCCAAACCATTTAAATCTCATGAATCAAGGACCAAAAAACTGCTTCCTTTGCTTTTATTTACATCTCCAATAAACTCTAATTTTTCACTGTTATTGATCAGAACAATGGATGTTTAATTACAGATTAAATTGAATGGACAAACTGTTTCCTTCTCCAATCGCTTGAATTTAGCAGGGGTGATCCTGATTTAGCTTTTATGTTAAGTTGGCGACAGATGACAAAAATAATTTTTAAAACAGTTTATGATAAAACCAATTGGAAAACAGGCCCGAGAGATTCCCTCATTAACCACTATTATTTTCTCCTCATTTACTGACAATTATCTTAACTTGGCCCTCATGTCATCAAACCAATAGCAGAAAAACAGTTGGAGAAGGAAAGATTGTAAGAGAGGTCCTTGGACATTCCCCTCAGCAGACCCCACAGAACATGGATCCATGTCCCCGCCATGCTCCACTCTGTGTAAGTTTACACATTGACCCTGGTTTCATGTATTGTACTTTATGGGACATCTCTGTTATGTACTTTAACTTTTTTATCGGTTATTTGGTATCGGACTTGAGTAGTGGGGTGCGGCTACTTGATGTATGCTTCTTACGTGTATGCCGTACTTGTGATGGTACTGCTTTAATCGGTACTGTTTGTGTTACGTAGATATTTCTAGTAAAAATCTATTACTTGCCATACTCCTGGTATGTATTGCTTTAATGGGAATTGGTTTGGTACTTGGTATGATACTTATCTACGCAACTGGGTATGGTGTTTCCCCCTGTTGCAGGCTAATCTGTGTGTGTGTGTTGCGTGTGCTGTGCGTGTGTGTGGTGTGTGTGTGTGTTTGGTTACCATGAGTGCAATATGTGCACGTGACCTAGTAATTAACGGCATTCCCAGTCACAAATTCCTTTTTGGCTTCCTAACAACAAGCTGTTGTGATGTGGCTAGGGCTCCTTGAAATGAATGAAAACAAGATATGAATAATAAAAAATGGATGAATAAGGTGCGAAGCAGCAGACTGATGACCATTTTAGCCGGAGGGCAGTCCTGCCCCTGTCCGTCTGTTCCACACGGCTGTGTCTTCCAAACCAGGCCCGATGCTCCCAAGCCCTGCATGCGTCTGGACCACGTGCCACACGGATGAAGTGAAGTGCCTGATGATCTTCCGCCCTCCCAGAGCGAAAGTTTTTTCAACAGCCTTCCTCGTGAAGTCAGGATTTAGCTTCTAGGTGTGTGCTAAGTTATTTGGTGGTCTGTGTGTACTCGCTCCTTGTTGGACTGGAATTGTTTCCATGAACGCCAAATCCAAGGTTCATAATTTGAATTGGGCTCAAATTAAGCATAAAAAAACCAACGTAGGAAAGCGGTTCCCGTTATCTTAAACAGCTCTCCATCAACAATTTTTCTGCATAATGTTAATGAAAGTGAAAAATATATTTCACTTGTCTGCCGGTTTCACTTTTTTCTTCCTGTCACACTTGTGTTTGCCTCGTATATGTTCCTTACACAGTTAAACAAAAGGAAGTAATAATCCTCTGTGAAATCAACTTAAACCTCTTTCATTCACAACCCTCCTGTTGGTTTTCTTTTGTATAAATCCTAATTGGTCGCCTCTCAACATAATGCCCTACGTCCATTAGCCCCACAAAATGGAAAACAATCTATGATAAATGTTATGACCATAGTCAAAGAAAGCTATAGTAATGATAGCAAACCCACAGGGAAGTATAAATTGCATATTGACTCTAAACTCAACTTCTGTGCCATCTGTCTCCAGCCAAACAAGCCTGTAATATACAACCTGATGTTTTTTTTAAAACTAAATGACAAAGGTGACCAACAGACTGATTGACGCAAAGCGACAGCTGGGGATTGGCTGATTAATTACCCTGGAGATGACTAATGCACCAATGGTGTCCCATTTCTCCGGATTAATTTGAATACCAATGGAAGCCAATAAACAGTAGCAGATGTACATGATGGAGTATTTTATTTTTCCTGGGATAAACACGTAATCATGACCAGAAAATATATAAAAATCTCCCACAATTACCGGACACCCAAAAATCTGTCTCACAATGAACATAGGGAACAAGTCTTTAACAGTTAGTCTATAGTTCAGCCCTCACTCAGTCTGAAAATATCATCATTGTTTAGTTTCAGTTTTTAGGCTGCCCTATTAAAATAGCTTTAGGTATATAAACAGAGAATAAGGTTTTGTTCAATAGTTTGTTATGCTTTTATTGATAAAAAAAAAAACATACCTTTATTATGACAAATAATAACCGTAAGCAATCAAATGATTGCTATTCAAACTGAGATTTTTGGTAGCCAGTCGTTCTGAATGGGCTCACCTTGCATACTCTTTTATCTGTGTTGTTTGGTTATAATGAAATCTCGTTAGACTTACTGAGGCTGCATCATCGTTTTTAATGCATTCCTTAGCGGACTTTTTGACATAAGCCACTGATGAAGATGTTTCTTTTTTGATTGAGTCTAATATATGTCTACCTTCTCTGCTTGGAATGTAAGTAGCTTTTATTATAGTTAGTGCAATTAGCACCTCTGTCAAGGATCCTATTAT
Organism: Melanogrammus aeglefinus; assembly: GCA_900291075.1. Classification (NCBI taxonomy): domain Eukaryota; kingdom Metazoa; phylum Chordata; class Actinopteri; order Gadiformes; family Gadidae; genus Melanogrammus; species Melanogrammus aeglefinus. The sequence goes on from OLKM01000077.1 coordinate 3,348, forward strand.
TGAATCTATGTGTTGATCAATGACTTCGTCAAGTTAACCCACATCTGTGTCTTAAGCCTAAAATAAGCCTTTTTTCTTGCACTGATGGCTCCAGCATGATTCTGTTGGCATTGATAAAAACAAGCTTTCAAATCTCACACCATATTTCTGCTTGTTACATATTCTTATTCGATTAAACCTGATCTTATGTTAATGTATGGCTGCTCCACCGTGGTTTATGCAAAATAATCCAGCTGAACTCCCTTCTTTAATGACTCTCTTGGAGTAGGGTGCGACCTTGGAATCTTTGATAGTTAAGAATTAGACAGCATCGTCAATAATTGCTCTGATGTTGGTGTCGGTTAACCGGTGCGTCTGTAAAAGAAGCAACATTCGATTGTTGGATGAGGATGCATAAATGACGTATACACAATTATTGCTTATCTTCAGAAGAAAATGCCCTCAAGAAACACAATGTTAATTCGTGAGGTCGGAAGCCTTGGTCAAATCCAGTGTTTGTCTTTGCTTTCCATAAATGTCCTGTGTGAGTTTGTTTTGCTTGTTTAATTAAGGGTTAAAAGCAGTGGGCACTTTCCATTTCATTTTCTATTTGAGGAGAAAGCACATTTCAAGCAGCACGTTTTCAAAGTGTGAGGCGCGCCTCCCCTGGGGGCGCCAGAGGGTTTCAGGGGAGGCGCGGCGAGGAGAAAAAAAAAAGAAAAAGAAAAAAAAAACGAAACATCTGGCGAGTGGCAAAATGGATCGATTGTTTTAAAATCTCAAGTTGAAAGTGAGAGAGGGCAACAGAGTCTGGGGCGAGCAGAAAACGGAGGAAGTATGACCCTGATTATTAAAGTTAGGTTTTTCATATATTTGGTCCTGACGATGCTCAGCTGCCACAGTGCGTTATCTGTAAAGAGTGCTAGCTAACGACAGTATGCGACCATGTAAACTCCGGCGTCATTTGAAAACCAAGCACCAACAGTTTTAATGACCAAGCGAGGGAGTTTTTTGACCTGAAACTTAAGAATTGCGGTTCACAGAAGAAAAGTCATCGAGGCGTTGGCACTGTGAATACCAGGGCAACCGAAGCATCATATCGCGTAGCGTTACGTATTGCGAAGGCGGGGAAGCCCCACAACATTTGAGTGAGACGTTGCTCCTCCCTGCTGCCAAAGATATGTGTTCGGTACTATTTAGGCGAAGCTGCTGCTGCCCAAGCTGGATGCCATTCCCGAATTTCTGACAAACACCATCCAGCGCCGCATCTCTGACACATGGCAAGCTGATGTCAAAGAAACAGGTGCTGGACGCTATCAGTGAGAGCCCTTTCTTCTCCATTCAGCTGGACGAGTCCACTGATGTTGCTAACTGTGCACAGCTAATGGTGTATGTACGCTTTATTAAAGAGCTCGGTGTCCAGGAGGAATTTCTATTTTGCCACCCTCTGCCGGCTCGCACTACAGCCGCAGAAATCTTCAAGGCTTTGAATGACTTCATTCAGGAAAATCATATTGACTGGAGCCGCTGTTGTGGTATATGCACTGACGGTGCCAGGGCAATGACAGGCCGCCACAGCGGTCTGGTGAAACAGGTGCAAGCGGTTGCGCCCGCCGCTGTTTGGTCTCACACTGTATCATCCATCGCCAGGCTTTGGCCACCAAGAGGATGCCCAAAGAGCTGTGCGCGGTCCTGGATGAGGCAGTAAAAATTGTCAACCTAATTAAATCACGCGCCATGAACGCCCGTCTCTTCTCCATCCTCTGCAATGAGATGGGCGCTCACTTCCATCAGCTGCTCCTGCACTCCGAGGTCCGGTGGCTGTCGCGGGGCAAGGTCCTCACCCGCTTGTGTGATCTGCGCGAGGAAGTCCTCATGTTCCTGGCCAAAATCAACTCCCCACTGGTGAAGCATATGGAGGACGCAAAGTGGGTTGCAATGCTGGCCTATCTGTCTGATATTTTTGACCGGATAAACACACTGAACACCTCTCTGCAAGGCAAAGAGTGCAACGTCTTTTTGGCGCACGATCAAGTCTCTGCATTCAGGAAAAAGTTGGATCTGTGGTGGGCTCGTGTTGAACGGGGCTCGGTGGAAATGTTCCCAACCTTGGAGGATGTTGTGGAGAAGACAGGACTGCAACTGGACTGTGTGCAACAAGTGGTCATTGCACATTTGAAGGGGTTACGTGAGCAGTTTGGAGACTATTTTGGGGAGGAGACCGTGGCAAATCAGTGGGTGAGAAATCCGTTTTCTTTCCCTGTGACACCGCGTGATGGACTGACTATGCAAGAGGAGGAGGCCCTTGTCGAGCTGAACTCTAATATGGACTTGAAACAAAGGATGAGTGAGGTGTCACTTGCACACTTCTGCTGTCTGTCTGTGGAGAGACCGAGTTCCCCCACCTCACCAAAAAGGCTGTAAAGGTGTTCATCCCCTTCACGTCTACCTACTTGTGTGAGTGTGGGTTTTCCGCAATGACAATGATTAAAAGCAAGTACCGGTCACGGCTGCGGGTAGAGGATGATCTGCGTTTATTCCTTTCCACAGTGCATCCCCGCATCAACCGCCTGTGCGCATCAAAGACACAGACTCATTGTTCCCACTAAAATAGAGGTGAGCAAAATAAGGTGGCAAGATTGGTTTATTGCCGTCATGGAAAGGATTTACGCATGATGTTGAGACCGATATGAAAAGCAGCGCTGTACATGCGCGCAGTGATGATAAAAATCACTGACGTTGATCTGTTTATTTGATTTGAGGAATTGCACAAAGAGAGGCCTTAAAAAGGCCAAAAATATATTTAAAAAAAACAGGCTACTGTTAAAATATGAAAAAAAAGTAAAAAACATAGCCTACAGATTGTTAAAATGTGTTTGAATAAGATGTTGAAAAACATACAGATGCTAAAAATGTGTTTTTAAAAAGATGTTGTGAAAACATACAGATTGTGTTTAAAATATGTTTTTTTAAAAAACATACAAGATGTTAAATTGTGTTAAAAAAAGATGTTGAAAACATACAGATGTTAAAATGTGTTTAAAAAAGATGCTGAAAACATACATATGCTAAAATGTGTTTAAAAAAGATGTTGAAAACATACAGATTGTGTTTTAAAAAAATTTAAAAAAACATACAGATGTTAAAATGTGTTAAAAAAAGATATTTAAGCACATACACAGATATGTGTATGTGCTTAAATTAAAATGTTTTAAAAATATGTTTAAGAACATACAAACATGTTTAAGATGTTTATAAAAATAAAGATGTGTATAACATTTATTGTTTAAAACCTTTTTTAAGCCTGTGTGGAACATACAAAGCAAGAACAACAACAGTAATAATAGCAATAATAATTAGGTGTGGTTGTTATGGTTGCCGTAATGTCCTTGTTGAGTTTCTCTTAAGGGGAGGCTCACTATCCCACACTTTGAAAACCCCTGTTCTAGACCATTAGTCTAGAAGAATACACAATGTCAGGAAAGAAAACGTCTAAAGTTTGGCAGCATTTTGAAGCCATTAATGATCCAAAAACATCATGCCAATCTTGCTTGTGTAAATGATTCTCTCCATTGGTGCGCTGTTCTGCTCAATTGAATGGTTCTGCATTCATTCTGTGCCCCATAACCCATCATTCATATGGATAAAAAATACGTCATCAGTCAAACTCTTCTACATTCTCTTTATCAGTGCAGATTTGTCATGATCAGATAAGAGGTTGGTAATCAGACAGACGGGAGGCCTCTGTCTCCACCCAGAGCGGCCACGGTTTGATTTCATATTATATGTTATGTTATTTCTGTCAGGAATCATGTCATAGTTTCATCCAATTATTTCATGAAATGGTAATAAAATTTAGTTTGTAGTTCAGTTATGTTTTTTTCAGACAATCCATGCATGGCCATTGTATTTATAGTCGCCGTTAGGCCGTAAAATAGGTTGGATGTTCAGTTTGTGCCTTCTCCGCAGTTTAAACCGTGTGCCAGAGCCATGATGACATATTTGCTCTGCAAAGGCTCACGCAGTTCAAACAGAGCGACTATAAATAAGTTCAGTAAAAGTAAAAAGTAAGTAAGTAAAATGTATTTATAAAAGCACATTTATAACAGTTTGCGCTGACCAAAGCGCTGTACATAGTGCATTCAGTAGACAAACATGAAGGCAAAATAACAACAACATTAGGATAAAATAAAAATAAAAGACATAAAACCCGGACATCCATACACAAACAAAGGCAGTAGTGCAGAGGTCGGATAGCTAATGGGGAGGGAAAGCAAGGTTGTACAGATGGGTTTTGAGCCTTGATTTAAAGGCATAGATCGAGGGGGCATCACGTACTGTATGTCGGGTGGCAGTTGGTTCCAAGCACAGAGCAGCTACTGCGAAGGCCCGGTCACCTTTTTGTTTGAGTCTGGAGCAGGGGGATGTGGAGAAGACCCTTATTAGAGGATCTTAGGGACCTAGGGGCTGAGTGGGGGTGTAATAGGTCTGATATATAAGATGGGGCCTGACCATTGAGGGCTTTGTACACCATAACAACTGCCTTTTGAACGGGTGTGATGCTCCCACTTTTTTGACCCAGACAACAGTCTTGCTGCTGCATTTTAAACTTATTTGGAGGCATGATATGAGGGACTGAAGGAAACCAAGGTAAAGGGAGTTACAGTTATCCAGCCATGATGTGATGAAAGCATGGAGAACTATTTTCAGTTTGTGGTATGATCGGGAGTGCTTTATTTAAGAGATGTCTCTGAGCTGGTAGAAGCTGTTCTTCATGACGGAGGAGATTTGCTTGTTAAAGCATAGCTCCGAAACAAAAATGACGCCCAGATTTCTAGCAGATTGTTTTATGAATGGGGTTAGACTGCCTAGGTCAGGGAAGATGTTTTTTTTTAATTTGGAGGGGCTAAAGATGATAAATTCTGTTTTGCTATTGTTAAGTTGGAGGATATTATCTCCCATCCAGTCATTTATCTCCTTGAGACACTCTAGGAGCGTCTGAAGGCAGTCCCTGGATCTCAGAGGGAGATATAATTGTGAATCGTCTGCGTTAAGTCGGTTCAAGTTTTATCATGAACGCCTTATTTAGGAACCAATACACAAATAGATGTTGATGCTTACTATGCAAGACCCTGTTAAGGTGATTTCTGGCCGGTGGGTTGTCATAGAGGAAAAGGTGTTCCTACAATAGCTATGTTTGTGATGATCACCGAAAATCGAGTTATTTATTTTTTTCCTTCAGCAATACCTTGCAGCTGGTTGATTATAAGATAGATAATAATAAAGTAACAAATTGCTCAATAAATAAACTCAGAGCTTGAATATCAAAGCACACCAATTCGGAAACAATCTGTGGTTTAGACTATCCAAATGGTTTGTTTGGATACAAAAAAAACATCTATATCACACAGACATTATCAAGAAAATATCAGCCAATTATGTGTCATAAAAATATCATCATTGCATTCTAGGTACTTAGGGAAAAACATTTAATCAGGGTTTTGATCATTCCTATCATGTTGCCTCTCCAGCTCTAGCAGAACAGCAACAAAAAGAATGGCCTTGCCATTATCTGCAAGAGACTGGAATAAATAACCTGAATAATATCACCCTTTCAATTTCCCAATGTTGGAATTATACCATGGATGTGTTAAATATTAGACCAGCATTATTTATTGTATTGATTATAACTTTTGAAATGGTGGAGGATATTGGAGTGCCTGGTGTTTTCCAACTCCAAGCCAAAAGTCACTAGGTTCATTCCCCTTTGTAGTCTAACAAAAGCACAATTCCTCTTTAGGGAGACCTGTTCGCAGCATAACATTTATAGGTGGCATTGGCCTACAGTGTAGTAGATATAAGCATTTAACAATGTGTCCATGTCATGTTACATTCCATGATGCGACTTTATAACACTGCGTGGGCTCACTACCTGAGCGAGTCAGATTTAATTGGTGTATAATATGGAGAACAGGATGTGAGAAAATGGCTTTGAATTGGTGCCACGCGCGTCCCGAATGAGGCTCACCTCTTCTGATCTGTGACCCGTAAGCACTCTCCTCCTTTGAAGCCTGGAAATATCTCTCGTCCTTCTCTCAGTCTCAGCAACATTTGCTCCCTTCATCCTGGAAATCCTTGACATCTTTTTTTTTATTTGAGGTTACGTGAGAGCTTCAAAACCTCCAGCTAAATTTAGCTGATCCCATAACGATGAATCAGTACGACCGGGCAGAATTCAATTACATAAACCTGAGCGTGTTCGGTGGAACTGTAATCTCAGGAGGAGCTTTCTTCAACTGCACGATCAACTCTCACTGGAGATAATGGGGAATATTATTAAAGTGAGAGTGAACCCAAAAACAAGTTTTTTCGTTATTTTTCTGTGAATGTTCTGCTCTTTGTAAACGAGCGCACGTCCCGTTAATTTTTTTTTACCTCAAAGTACCGGCGATGCAGAGAGAGGGTATGCTACCGCCACGCCGCAGCTCTGAGGTCAGCGGCTGGGCGGGCTCCGAACATTAAAATCCATATTTACATATATATTACCCCAAACGTAACTGTTATCATTTACAGCCTACAACCAGAGTTTCCATTGTACTGTAGAATATTACCTTCTTCCATCGTAACCTAATTCACAGCCCCAATCAACCCCCAACCCCTGCACATACAGTAGGCCTAAATAAAATATGGCTATTATTCCAATGACAAATGTTACAATTTGGTGTACTAAATTAGCAATGTGAACAGTTTTTGTATTTAATAGCTTGAAATCACAATTACAAATAATTTAGACGAAAAACTCACTTAAAGTTATTCTTCCCATAGCGTTATAGTGTTGCTGAGTTTTGCTGAGTGCCTCATTAAGTGCCAATGATATACGAGTATAATGTTTTCTTGAACATGAAATCTTGTGCTTTGCATGTTATTTTATTACATCCAAGTGCTGCTTGAGAGAATAGCAGACAAGTTAAACAATATAGTCTGGGCCGGCTAGCGCTTGCAACACAGTCACTCTTGACTTAATACCAATTAAGCCCCCAGGAGCAGTGCAAACTTCCGCAATCCACCAGTGCTCAGCGGCCAAGCCTGGTATTGCCGTTGTAGCAGGCTGTGGACGGGTCCCTCGATTCCTGGGGCCCAGAAATAGATATCTCCGTTCACTCCATTACAAGTGGGGAACAGGAATGTGTCTCCGCAAAAATGTCTGGATATTAATCAAAGGCTCATCTTTATACCATGTAGGCCTACCAATAAAATGTGAAGTTTCTCTTTTCAAAACGCAATCTCAAGCGTTTGATAGCCATTTTATTTTACAAAAAAAATGCAGGAGAAGCTGAAAGGAGTCGTAGTGGAACAAATGTTGTTTAGGCGCGGCATCCGAGAGGGCTCAGTGCACAGCTCTGTTAACTTTTCGTGTCCGAGGTTTTTCATTTTGTTTTATATGAATGACGTTGAAGGTTTTTAGGCACTGTGGTAAATAATTTATATGTTAAAGTCGCCGAGAGATTTGTAGACTGGTTCAGCTGTTGGACACGTGCACTCAATAACTCACATTCCTTTGCTTGCGGTCATTGCGATTCACCATTTATGTGCATGCATTTGGTCATTTGACTCCCGTTTCAGAAACAGAAAAAGACAGTAATAAACAAGTGGTAATAAGGATTTTTGTTTAAAATCAAGGTGTTTTTTTATCAAGTCAAAAAGAGACAACCTAATCTAAAATAATAATATAAATAATAAAGATTGTTAAATAATTGTTGCTAATATGGCAGGAGGAGTGTAATTTAAAGATCACATATAGAGAATCATCGGGGGTTAGTAACTTATACTAACAAGGTCGCTTAACAATGCCACTGTGCTCACTCAGACCTCTCGCTTATGATGCTACAATGTTTACAATGCTAGAGAACAAGAATATTTCTACATTCGGAACGTCATGCACAAGGGCGCGGCTGGGTTCCCATGATGCGAAAGCAAATCTCTCCTTGATGTCGCCCTGCGCCATTGAGCAGTTTTCATCGGAATGAATGGACGGCATGTTTTAATCCGCTGTCCTTTTCTTTAGGCCTATAGGTCCATTCTTGATACCAGTGCTGCTTAGATGGATCACACATTTGTCCCTTTTATGTTGATTTAAGCTTATAATTGCTCTCTATTGTTTATTCATTATTCATTTGCTCTGAAGAAAGTTTCCATTCAACTAAAGAAATTAATAATAATCCATTCCACTCAAACACTGTGATAGGGTAACTCATGCCTACCTTGTGTGGATAATATGTAGTCTAACTCAGGATTCCATTGATTGAGCTTGGATAACTTCAATCATGCTGACCATTGGGCCTTCACTTTACCTTTAACCATTTAAAGTTTGCACGAGAAAGAGTTTTAGTTCTTGGTTCGATATAGAGAATAACACTACCTCATAATCAGTTTTGCCCTTCATAATTAAATATCACCTTAGGATTTCTCCCAAGAAAAATTAAACCTCAGTTCTTGTCAGTTACAATTAATTAAAAATGACTTGCATCTTAAATCTTTCAATACAATCAATATTTTGAAGGTTAAGGTTTTTCTTTGCAAAGAATCGGTCAGTGTCCTTTTGTCAGGTACTGAGCTCCTCTGTCACACCATTATAAATCATTTTTCCCTCACACTGAGAATGGCCTTTTATTCAATAGTTTTTACTCAAATGAAAGGATCATGTATTGTGAAAGCAGTAGCTTTAGCTTGATGGCCAAATAGACCAGAAGAAAGAACTTCAATTAATTGAAGTTCCTACTTGTATATCGATTTGTTTTTAGACAGAAACATGAGGCTTTTTGTGAGTAGACAGTTAAAGGGATTTGAGAAAGATCAGCTTTCATGAAAGACACTGCTGCGACACATAAATAGCATTTTTTTTTTATTATTGGCTAAATCCTGTCAATAAAACAATGAACATTGATTGAACACCAAGCAACATGGGGTCTTGCAGTAGAGAACAAAAACCGAAACTTTTCTTTCTCTGGATAATTCCAGTTATTTTTAAGTTTCAATAAATCATTCTGATCATGGTCATTTGAAACCATCATGAACGGGAAAAATATGAAAGAAAATATAGATATCTCACAGGTACAACTATTTCCCTCATAGGTAAAAAGAATTTAAAAATATATTTTTCACAATGCTACCAAGTCCATCTGAGACATTATCTGTTGACAGTGACAAACTGCTTAGTGTGAAATGTGTTATTGAGGGAGTAAGGATGATTACCATAGTGACTAATCATTTCTGCCTTTTTTTCCTCTGTAGAAAAATGCAATGCATGCTTCTATTCAGCTGTCACAAAAGGTCTCGTTTTCTTCCAGAAAATTGACAGACTATTGTCTGGTGCTTGTAAAGCAGTTTTTCCTTTATGGTTAAGCTTGTTAACATTCAAGTTAACAATCTGTTCTTTGGAGGGGCCTTTGGATACACAGTGAACACTTCTGAAAGAATGTTGCTGGGTGTATAGGATTTAAATTAGTATACATTTCATATTTACTTGTGGCTCATTCATACCCACAGGTTTGCATAACGACTTATGCATGACAAACATATGTTTGTCTTTGAGGCCCACTCAAGCATATGTGTGTTGCTGCAATTTAAGTACAAAGATATATAAAGGTTACCATATACGACATTGTCGTAAATATTTCTTGATAAGGAAAATATTTTGTATTCAGAGTTAACAAGGCAATGCTTTCTGTCCTTTCTGTGAAATTGAGAATTAGTTGTTATTTCTGGCAAGCCTGCCGATAATATATACAATGAGGTGCTTATACTCAGGCTTTTGGGACTGAAGAAAATAACTATTTTCGTAGTAGTCTAGGCACGGCAAGACAACTTTATTTATGTAGCTTTTCATACACAATGTCTCAAAGTGAAACATTGTGTAAAAACATTGAAACATTGTCATCCAATAAAATAAAATAATAGATAAGTAAAAGAAAAACATTGGAAAAGTAAAAAAAAAAAAAAGTATTAACAGTCTCTCTGGTATCAGATCATGTATCTCTCTGATACCCATGTCGGGACTCCAACCCGAACTTGGTCCTTTCTCTGGGACTCCAATCGAGACTTTGGGGGCCCTATCTTGCATCTGGCGCAGTTGACTTAATCACTGGCGCATGTGTCGTTGCTAGTTTGCAACTGGCGCAGGAGGGAAAGGAACACTCTGCGCCAGTCGGTAAATTAGGGAATGATCTTGCGCCAAAAGGGGGCGGTTCGGTGAAAGGAGGCGTGTTCTGGCGCAAACGTTCCCTGGTGCTATTTTGACGTTTCAGAAACCACTTGCGCCACAAGCCATGAAATACCGGGTTTAAAGGGTGCCATGCCGTAATTCCGACGCCTCATTGTTCCGACGTCAAACAAGAGGCGCATTAGGCCGACGGCTCAATATGCCGAATAGGCCTACATATAAAGATCTCATCTCTCTCTCTCTCTCTCTCTCTCTCTCTCTCTCTCTCTCTCTCTCTCTCTCTCTCTCTCTCTCTCTCTCTCTCTCTCTCTCTCTCTCTCTCTCTCTCTCTCTCTCTCTCTCTCTCTCTCTCTCTCTCTCTCTCTCTCTCTCTCTCTCTCTCTCTCTCTCTCTCTCTCTCTCTCTCTCTCTCTCTCTCTCTCTCTCTCTCTCTCTCTCTCTCTCAGCACCAAAATACAACCTGGGCCTACATATCACGTTCACGATGAATATTGGAGAGCAAAGTGACAAGAGAGAGAGAGGGCGAGCGAGGTATAAAACTCTTTATATGTAGGCCTATTCTTTGACATATTGAACCGTCGGCCTAATGCGCCTCCTTTTTGAAAAGGCGGACAAACGGCCCTTCGGAACAATGGGTTCCGTTTTCGTAACATTGAACCGTCGGCATAGTGGCATGTCGATCTAATGGGAAATATTTCGGACCATTGAGACGTCGGAACAATGAGGCCCCATTTAAAGTCAGTGGCGCGTTGCTCAGATGCTATTTTAAGGGCGCATGCATAATGTTGATTGATGAGTATTTGATCGTGAGAAACGATTGTTATACCGCGAGTGAGTGTTAAAAGGAATGAATGAATGCGGGCGTGCGTGTGTATATGTGTAAAATAATTAATTAATGCGGGCAAAACACACGCAAACTACACGTAACGCATAATAGAGTCCATGGCAATGTATATTAATGGGGGGACACGTGCATATTAGGAACACAAGTCGATAACGATAATGCATACAATACTGATAAGAAACGATGTTTAAAATGTATTGCGTAGATCATCACAGCTACCGCATATCATACAGTATGTGTGTGTTTTCTTTGCCGAAATTAATTTGAGGACTCAGTATTTCTGAAGTTGTGGAAGAAAACCTTATTCCATGTGTGAATTAGGCCATATTATTTGGCCATAAACTGAGCCATTTGAAGTTTGAAATTCATGTGCATCTGTCTCAGATGCACGAGTCATTTTTGCGCCGGTAAAATAGCAACATCGCCATAGAACCGCCCACAAAGCAACTTGCGCTTGGCGCTTCTCACTTGCGTTTCAGACCGTTAAAATAGAGCCGATAAAGTAACAGTATGTGTCAGCGCCGCTTAAGTGCATTTCTCTTTTAATTGTATGGGATAAAGGGACCTTTTTATATTTTTCATTGACCACTTAATTTTTGTTCTCATGTTTCCCAAAGCCTGTGTTTTGAAACTTGTGTGTTGCTACTGCTTGACCTCACCATAGCCTACTTTATCCTGTTGTTTGTGGATTTTACAGTGAGGCATTTCTTTGTGCAGACAGGGATATTGTTCTTTCATATGGTTTATATGCTATTTTGTATAGATTTATACAATAAACACTAAGTTATGATAGGGTTATGATGTTTGTCCATGTATCTACAGTAAATTAAGAAACAGGAAAGTAAAGTAACTTTTCAAATGCAGTAACTAGTAAAGTAATCTCAGTACAATTTACAGAAGTAACTGCCCCAAAAACAACTAGCAACATAATTGAGTGGTTGTCAGTATGTCAGCCTCCATTGTAAAGTCCTGTATTGGATTGGTCTTGTATAAATGTCATAGTGATAGGAGTTAATAATACCTCTGACTACCAGAGGGAGTAGTCAGTCAACGACTCACATTATTATCAGTAAGCCATATCCAACCCTACCGGCAAGAAAACAAGCAACAAAATGGTGGTACCTTGTTTTCTCATCCCATACAATTCATTATGAAAGTGTTGATTTCAAACAAGCAGGTGGTAGAAATCTGTCGTTATATCTACCCTCCTCATTGCTTTATTACTGATAGAGGAAGTGTTATTCATGTCATTTTTCCGACTTTTGGTCCGAAAATCAATTCGTGCAGCTTTAAGAAGAAATGCTTGTGTTTGCACACGACAGAGACTCAAGATCGGTCAGGGCTTTAAAACTGTTGACATGCTGGACATGGAAGACACAAGATCACCATTAAAGAGCAACCAATGGTCCAGATGGTCCAGACCTTCCAAACGTCTCGTTTAATCCAGTCACCAACATCACCATCACCCTCCACCTGCACATATACCACGCATGGAATTGTCTCTCATTCCTCTATTTATCATGCTTAGACTTTCCTTCTCTCTTTTTGTGCATGTGTGTGTGTGTGTGTGTGTGTCTTTGTTTTTTTCCTTTCTTACCGACGATCCTACAAATATTCACCCTTACCAAAATAGATCTAATTGCTATGGAAATATATCATCACTTAGGAATCAAGACTTGATGGGTCATTGGCCCAGAAACATAATGCTTATAGCAAACAAGCGGGCATGCAATCGCAGGTGAAGAACCCATATTGAAATCACCTATATGACATTGGACACTGCCTTCAAGGCAATAATGCAAATAAACATAATCCACCAGTTGTATGGAAACATAATACCCCCTCGATTTCACAGCCCGGTCTTACCATAGATAAAATAGGAGGTACGTCAGCCGGCCGGCCATTCCATGTAAATGGATGGGTCTTTTTTTCCAATGCTTTCACAAGCATGCTGACCTATTTTAAAACGCTGTATCAACGTCAAACGGTATCTGGGCTCCAGATCCATCTCTCCATCATCAAGTTCTCCATCAAATCCACCGACTATTAGATCACCACAATCTCCACCACAATGTCCATCATTCCCCCTTTTATCTTTTACCTTCCCCAGGGGCAACAGAGGCAGATAAGCCTTGGTAGTTTACACTTATGGTGACCACTTGAGTATGGTGACTACAAGTTGCTGGTGTCACCATTGACACCAGCAATTATTGGGGGAATGTAGTTTAAAAGAGTTGGAATTAGTCAGGTTGTGTTGATGAGCAAATCCTCTTGACCTTAAGACCTGCAGAAGGACAGACCTCCTTGTGGACATTGTCTGAGACAGACTTATGGCCACAGCATAGAGCCAGTCCAGCCATGTAAACACTTTAGAAGTTCAGGAACAGAATGACTCACCTGTAAACCAATACAGTCTCTCAGTACATTTTTCAAATCAAAGATATTTCACTGTTTTGTTAAAACCCTCCTCAGATTCAACATCATCACCATGTTTTGATTAATATAACTGGAGGATATTAATACTTTTTCTTCTTTGCATGTTTCTTCTGTTCCTTGGCCCACTCAGCACAATACTGGCTTGTCTCGCAGGCAGCCGGTCTGTGTACGACTTTTACCTGCAAAGACACATCCTAGATATACATCAGAAGATGAACTTGCTGGAATAATAAGCTGCCTCGTGCTTTAATGTAAGTATTCTGCTGTTGGGTGGAATTCCATTGTTTACTCAGAGGATAAGGTTTATGGAATTATACCTGGTGTCAGTGTTTGTAGCTCTATTTAATGCAACACTCAATAGTGTAATAATGACCTGTTTCTCAGATAGAAGATAAATAACGTTTCAGGAGGGCTGAGTCTTCCAAATAACCTCTTTGCTTTTTTCAGCATGGGTTGGAATCATATGCTAATTATATTGCAGAGCTAAAAAAAAAGTCTCACAGCGTCTGCGTTTGAACAATGAGGTTGGTGGCAGGGTTAAATAAATACATTTTCCCATTGCACCATTCCTCAGAGAGACTATAAATATTTCCCATAGAGTCCAACTGCATTAGGACCTGGTGTGAGATAGATTTGGCTTTTATCTATGCCCTTCCATAATCCAACGTGTCTAGAATGCCGTTTGCTTTCAAATTCAACATCTGAGCAACATTTGTCTCAAAATGGTTGATGTATTATGGATATAAATGAATTAATTAAGATAACAATTATGTCAGGGCAAAGATTGTGATTAGTGAAAGGATTTCTTAGAAGCTTCTGTCTTGGCACTTCAAATAGAATAAGTGAGGTAATTCTTTTCTAATGAAAGCTCTCAATTTGTTCATTTATGTTTAAGCCAATGCTTTGTTACAATCATAACTGATTAGTATCCAATTAACCTTCTGCTGTGTGTCCCACAATATTTTCATTGATTTAACTGACCTACGTTAATTTATTCAAAATATCAGCAACTGAATCTGTCCAAAGATTATCGAGTAAAACTAAGGGCTTAGTATTGCATTGAATGCAGCAAATATAAACAGCATTTAATTTAGGCAGTATCTATACAATGTGTCTCCTTTACCTCTGCTTTCAGCCAGGTTATGGTTTTGCACTATGGCTCAAAGTTTTCCAGGTCATTTTAGAAAAAGCATGGCAATGGCTCTAGGGGCAATATTTCAATGTTTTATGATGAACTACCTTATATTTCCCAATAAAGTATTGTCTTCAAGTACTAGAGTGCAATCAATAGAGAATATGTTTGTATTATACCTGGTGCCTCTGAATGACTTATTCAGTTATGTGGAGCTTGACTTAGAAATAAGAAATAACATAGATGGAGAAGGGTTGGTGCTAGGTCAGATTACAAGAAAATGATTATTTCCCCAATGGGGTCTTCCTCATCTCAGTGGTGTATAGGCTCATAGATCCAAGGTCCATGGATACTGAACCTTTCCATATTCCGGCTGCAATGGCGCCTCACTCGTTTTGTTTTACACTTTGCTGCACTCTGGTCAGTTGTTGAAGTATTTGCTTCTCGCTGATTGCTGTTTTACGTTTTTTCCTCTCACCAATGGAAAGACTGCATGCTCTGTAGGGGGTGACACTTTCTGCTGTATGCCGTGCCTCTCTCCTCACTCCATCTGATTGCAGTTTACAAACAAACAGCGGAGTGGACGCTGTAGTGAGCCTCAGATAAAACAAAAAAATACCATTGATTTGTACATTTGCAGAGACCTTCCAGGTGAAACACATTGACAGCACTAGGGAGGACAGGTTAACTGGATTATTGCTTAGTGGCCTTCCCCTAGCATTTTATCAATCCACCGGGGCTCAATGGAACTTTACCTTGGTTTTATTCCGGAAATATAATTTAGAGTGATTTTACCTTTCTAAAAGCCTAGAGCATTAAAAAGGCTTCTGCTTTCTGCTCTTTCCACATGTTAGCACTATGCTCCAAGGTAACACAAAATTGCCTTTTGCCTATGTGTGTTATTTTTTTTGATAAACGGATTGACATAAGCGTTTATTGCAGTGGTGGTGCTTTGTTGAACCAACGAGAACGTTGTTGAAGAACGAGAGGAAGGTTATCTCTGTTCATCTTTCCTTTATGCTAAAGTTTGAGGATGCACTTCAAAGGGCCAAAGGTCGGTCCTCAAAGGCAGGTGTGGGATAGAGGGGGGGGACTCGCTGCATTATCCCACAGAGGGCCGAGCGCTGGGAAAAACATTAGGACATCCTGTATGTTTCTCTTCCTTCAAACCAACCCTCAACCTGGGAATTTAGTGAATCAATAAGCTTTTTATGAATAACACAGCAATTTTCTTGCGTTGATTTATTTGTTGTTTTTAAGTTTGTCAGTTTGCAAGTAGTGTCTGCGGAACATCTTTGAAACATTTTCATCACCTGTTCCCATTTCATCATCTCTTTGCTTGTCCACATCTTCTCTGTAAACCGAAGCAATTAATTCTCAGGCCTAATATGATTCTCTGTCTCCCCGATTCTGTGGATATTTTCTAAAGTTAGAAGAATGGAAGGGCTGCTTATAGCCAAAGTCTGAATCATTGGGCTCAATGGATAAGTTCTCAGGGGCCTTGATAGCCATTGACCTGCAGTAGCCCAATGTCTGGCTGTTTGTGACATTTACTGTAGAGTGACCAAAAGTAATATAACTTGCAAGTCAGGTTTGCCCTCTTTCTAGGTTCCTTCTTACTGCCATGGGAAATCATAGTGGAAGAAATGAAAAGGGTTTGAGGTCGACCACTAGACGGTTAAAGTTCTATGGAATATCATCTCGCAACATGCATTTAAAGAAAATTGCAAGCTGAAAAACTTTTCCACCCTGTGACTGTAAATCCATAAAGCAATGGACGGAATGCTTCTCTTATACTCAGCCTCCACCATGTTAGCTACAGCCAGCCGAGATGATACATTATGGACCCCATGGAAGTGTGAGCTCACTGTTGGTAACTTGATTGGTCTCTATAGAATCATGTACATAAATGTACCATTTGTTAGCCTCATAGCATAATTGCCTAAGCGATATTTTGCCCAAAATGTGATATCTAACCTAACTCTACTCTGTTAATGCTGCTGATTCACTGTGCATCATTGGCTGTATCATAAGCCAATCAGAATGCTTTTTTCGTTCCATAATCAATATCTGCCTAAGTCATCTATTAGGCATCTATTTAGGCATTTTTGACACTAAATACAAAATGGACCTTAAAATATGAATTTACTGGCAATTGGACTATGAGACTAATGGTATTAAAGTGTAGCTGTACCCATTGCTTTGGACCTATGCAGGGTTTTTATAAGTTGCGAAGGGGTTAAAAGTGTCCAGACAAGGTCTGGCACTGGGCTTATTTAAAGACATTGGTTTCATCTTGCATCATGTGTGTGAAAGGCAGGGGCGAGAATTGTATTACTGCTTCAGTAGAGATGAGAGAGAAGGAGGGAACTACATGGAGAGGTTTTTGCGTCCATCCTTGTAGCGGCCTCGCATGTCAGAGTGGTTTCCGTAAGGCTGAACGACAATTTTATACAATAATAATAGAATTGTCAAAATTTTGTGCTGTGTTACTGTGAAAATTGTTGTTTATGGTTGTAGCGTACATAAAACGGTGAATGAATAAAGACAAGTAGAAGGTACAACATCACATTTTTCCGAATATTGCTTGAAGTATTACGGGTTTAAGACAAACATTTTTCTTATTTGTCATACCATACTTTAAATTAGCATCTGTACTGATGGTCTGTTTGAATGTAAGGAATGGGGTTTTCTTATCATAAGCATATCGTGAAACACCTATTCATAACAATGCAGATATTATCATTTTATTCATACTTCATTTCTATATGGACCAGCCCTAAACTACTACATTTTTTTAATAAAAGGACATTATTCAGTTGCATTCAAGTAAAAAAAAAGTACACACACTCATCTTAAGGCCATATCCCTTGAGGGAAAGAAGTATATATTTTTGACCCTTTGCAATAATATTCACATATCAATCTGCAAACAAATAAAATTGAATATTTTCATATTATAACATAGTTTTCAAATTTAAATAGAAAACTTTGGGAATAAAAGAAAAAGGGAAATAAGTTTGAATGATAATAAACAATAAAATATCTGAAAACAATACCAAAACAAGACGTATGCTTGTGTGTCAATCACTTAACCACCCTTCCATACCTGTCAGTCCAGAGCTTGTCGTTACAACACACTGCACAAAAAGACTTGTCGAGCACAGATTTGAAATGGGCAGAACACAAAAAAGAATCTCCCTGTGTGCTAATAAAATAAGAAAATAAATGGCAATGAAGTGCGGCACACAGACCCCTCATATTACCACCTCATGGGAAATGTCAAATCTAATTTATTCTGAGACTGCAGTGAAGCCCGGGGAAGCTCTGCCACCTAATATTTAAAACCTATCTCTGCCACGCAGCTGTTTGCCCAGGGAAACAGCACAGTAAACGATGTTTGTTTTAAAGACCAAAACACAGAGCGGCAAGTGCAAACAGATGGTAAACGGCTTCGGAATTACCTTAACGTAAACGGCTTGGAGCGACATCATCATCAGAAGCGAGAAACAACAGCAGGGACGACGCTGATGGTGTTGATGGTGGGGAGGGCGGCCGGTTGTTGGTCTTCATGGTTGTAGCTTTCGGCTCCCCTGGATATGGGCTGCGCCCCTACGCCAGTGGCCGCATGCTAGTTTAGCCACAAGCTCTTTTTTACCTACCCCAGGCTTTTAGGCCATGGGCCAGAATATAGAACAAACCAAAAAAAACGTTCATTGGAAAGTGTTTGATTGTTTGATACGTATCCGAGCCTGAGGTGTCTTTAGGGCAACAGGAATTTAAAAAGCGAACTCAATCTGTGTTGCACATTCTCCCTAACTTCACTGCGTCTGTGTCTTTGTTCAACAAGGTTGTCAGTGCCTGCATGAATACAATGTCAAACAACGCGTTTGAGTCAAGAGCATCAGTGGCATTCCTGTCTCAGACTGAGAGGAACTGCCTCAGTTAACTCTACCTCAATAGTTTACTCGTCGTCTTAATGTTTAGGTATGTTATAGTCATCTTCATTGTGGATTTTTTTTCTTTTCTAGTTACATTAAAACATATATATTTACATGATGTACACAACATGGCACCTATTGCACTCCATCCACCTACTCTTTATTACATTTCTTTCCTTGTGAGGCACATCGACCCCTATTCTTTATTCTGTTTTATTCGAGAATGCAGTAGGCTAAAAGGATAGGATTTATGGGTTTGTTATATTTCACATGATTTAAGTATTACCTAAGAACACTGTTGCATTCTACTGCAATCTAGATTATGGATGAAATCTGTGAAATCAAACACTGTAATATGATCTTAATTATTATTTGGTCGAGGAGTTGTGGAGTGTTATTTAATCGATAAGCCATTTATAAAATTAGAATTTTAGAATTTTAGAATTTTTCCTTATTATATGAATTCTTAAATTACGGAAAAAATATAATTTTTAATGACTTCCATCCAAAATGCACTACACATTAACCTGTAGGCCCACACACAGCACGCACAAAGTAAAAAATACTGCAGGCCTGCACGGCACTCGGATGTGGTGTGGCCAAACCATCGCATCTTCTATCTCATCCTCCTTTTACATCGAACGCGATGTTTGATGCCA
Source organism: Melanogrammus aeglefinus (assembly GCA_900291075.1). NCBI lineage: Eukaryota > Metazoa > Chordata > Actinopteri > Gadiformes > Gadidae > Melanogrammus > Melanogrammus aeglefinus. The sequence continues at coordinate 22,557 of OLKM01000077.1, forward strand.
TTTTTTTCCAACATCAATTAAAATAATGTTGAAAAAGCTTCATGAATTATATTTGCACCAAGGTTAAATATATTCGGCTCTAGCCTGTGAATGAATCAGTTAAATAAATCACAATCAGGTTGTAGGGAAGGGCAAAGGTAGGTATACTTAACAGTCTATTCACGTATCGCAACACAAAATCCTCTTATTGCACCCATATTGGTAAACTACAATCATCTAATTAACGCTATCCTTTATACTTAGACCTATTGATCATGAGGCTCAGCTTTATAGCAGTTGGCCCTGCAAGCCAAGGTTTACTTGCACTGTGGTACCGGAATATAAATTGCTTTTGATAACATGGCGTGTGTTGTATTTGTATCGTAAGAGTTTGTTGTTTCTAACTTCCCAAACTGATAAGAAGCTGTAGCAAATTACCAACTGCCATTTGCTAATAATGATACAATGGTTTATGTTAGACCGGAAACGGTTTCTTCGCTAATCGAGACTGAGGCAAAGTTGGGATTGATACAATGTTTTCACAGGGCACTGCTTTAGTTTACATAATGAAGGCAACAGGTGGCTTTTTACCCATGAATCTTTACATCGTACTCTGTTTGTTGCAGGGTTTTTGTGGGAATAATATTCTGAGAGCAATATTAAATAGGGCCTAAACACTTCTATGGGCAACTGCACATATTAAATAAAGACCTTTTGACAAATTTCTTGAAAGAAAATGTACTACAAAAGATATTCCCCAATCCTAATATGAATTTCATAGCACAATGATGGAAAAATAAATAATTGTATTCCACCTTGTGGAAGAATTATTTCAGCTTCCAGGCTAAAGCATAGAGTGTAAACAAAGTTCCAAAACCTCCTCTCCTAAAATAAATAAGTGAGCAACCTTCGGCTTTAATGAATGCAGCTCCTGTTCTTTGATTGGGAGTATGGGAGATAATGGCTTTTGCCTTAAATGAAAAACCTTGCCCATTTAACACTCTTTAATATCCCACAGAGAGGAAGAAAGTAACTTTTTGTTATCATTGAATCTCACAAACTGTCCCAAATGCCCATCAAAATGATGGGCAATTCTGCCAACGACCAAAACTTGACATAACTAATGTGTGTATTGTTATTATAAATGTATTCATTCATTATTAATTTATTTACTTTACCGCAATAATGCCATGGTGAAATATTTGAATGACTTTGAGAAACATATCATTCATTTTGTGGTATTAATGACAGCCCTCTCTCAGTTAGGGCAGGACTGGCTTGGTGACCATATGAATTGGTTTTATAAAGGTTCAAAGCTTTTATGTCCAACATGTTGCCATACTAGAAAATTCGTCATTGATTGGAGGCAGTCTGTTCTCTAATTGTGTGTATGTGGTGCTTGTGTAAGAAGTATTTTGTTTGTAGGGATGTGAATAACTCAAATTTTTCATGGCTGAATAATCAGTGGGTGGTATGAACGAATAATCGATTATTCGATGTGTGCCGACGTTCACAAAGGCAGCCATCGATAATCAGCAAGAAATCACTTAATATCTTAAACACACAAAAAACAAGCTGCTAAGTAGTTCCAGTTAAATTGTCTGTTCAGCCTTCAAAACGAGTACATTTTGAAAAATGCATTAAACTGTAATCAGAATAACGCGGTTATATGCTATAGACCCTATAGTATCTATGGTATAAAGGCTGGGACGAATTTCAAATTATAAAAAATTAAAAAATTAAATTATAAATATGTACACTTTATGTTGAAAGTATAGATCGTTGCGACCGTCGGTGATTCGGTCTTCAAAATGAGAGCTGGTAAATTGTGAAAAATGAAATAAACTGTAATCAGACAACGCGGTTACCAGGGAAACAAAGTTATGGCTTGTGAAAAACTTTATATTTGGATTGTAAAACGCATGAAAATATAAATGAATGCTATTCATTTATTCTCTTTGGCAAGTGTGGTATCAGCTGGATAATGCCCTTTGAGGTGTCCAACATTAGTTCCGTCCGTTAATGTTTATTTGAATGGGAAAAAAAGTTAGCGGTCCAAATGTAATAAATCACCTTTGACCCTCGGGAACAAATAATCAAATAATCGGATATTCTGACACATCCCTAGTTGTGTGTGTGTGTATTGCCTTGGGTATGAAGGATTTTGTAAAGAGCGATTATTTTGGCTAGAGGCACTCTGTATCTACTGCCTGATGGAAGCAGCTCAAAACAGCCGTGGAGGGGGCTGGGAGAGATCCAGGAGAATTGAATTGGTCTTCCTTTCCGCACCTTGAGTGTGCAAGTCTGAAAGCTGTTTTTGTGTCATGCACTAAGGTTCCATCTCCCATGCCTCTTCGACTAAATAGGTTTTGTCTTGAGATTGATCCAACAATAAAATATAATAACACTACACAATTATAAATATATAATAAGCACTTTTCTAGCCAATTGTCAGGACACAAACGCATTTAATTATTCATCAAAAAAGTCACGGTCAATGGTGTGTTGCATGTTCTTTCCAAGGACAGCACAACACTCTGCGCCAAAAGTTTTGGAAAGCCTTGCATTATCGCCTCATATGCATATTGCTGCCATCGCCATTGTACATGATACACTGCTCTGTTTGAATTTGAGGAGTGTTTTTCCCTGATGCCAACTTGCAAAAACAAGCACATTTTCTGCTTGACTGAGAAGATGACAATGACAAGATGCTCCTTCAAAGTTCCACTTCTAAATAACATAATGGTGTTGTTTACTGTTGTTTACAGTATCTTGGCTGATAAACGGATGAAAACACATTTTGGGAAAACAGTAGCACAAAACAACCCCAGCGGCATAAGGGGCACCTGATAGTCCCCGATCCGCTGTGTCTAGTTTTGCACCGAAACTGCCCAATTATGTAGAGAAACTCATAGCGAGATGTTTCTTTTCTACTATCACAGCCCTGCTGGGGATAAACCCATTGACATTGGAGGCCTATTCCAGCCAAATCTGCTGCGTCACACACATGTCACACCACATCTCTCTATCTTCCCTTCCCTTGTCACTTAATGTGCTGTCCTGAAGTGGAATGGGCACCCCTCTTGAGTGATACAATAGCAGCTCCTCCAGTCTCCCGGGCCCCCTCGACAGCCTACTTTCTCCGGTAACCTACTTAGCAGTCGGCAGGGCCAGCATGGGATACCAAAGAAAGCTTCTCATTTCTGGTCTCATCTCATTCTCCCAGCGAAGAGCCACGTGAAGACAAAGCTGAATGGAGGTTGGGCTTAAAAGAGGGAACAGGATGGAGAGAGCCAAGGGGGCCAAGATGTAATTAGATGGTCAGCGAGTAAAAGGAGCGACTGGGGCTTGAACTCCTGGACCCCTCACTGCAGCGGTGCTGAGATGTAGCGCTGCGGGTCAAATCATATTTCATTATTTAAAGCAGTTGATTGAATACAAACCTAATGATGGAGGGGGCATGGGGGAGGAAGGGTATTTATCTGCGATAAACATTCACTGTCTCACTATTCTACATTTCAGCGAAATTGACTTTGTAAATGTGGGTCTCTTATAACAATTGCCTGTATGTATTGGCGGTCGCCTTGCATTCACTCACTCACACTTATTCCCTCCTGCATGGCCGACCGGTACAGTCGAACGCCTTGCTTAAAGTCCCTTCAACCAGGCAGTCCTTGAGTCATCAGAGGACCTGCTGTACCTCTTGAGCCAGTGGTGCTGTTTCTTTAGTTTGGATGATTAGGTGCATCCTCTGGTCCGTCAGACATGTACCGGTGGGAGGGGTGAGAATAACTGAACTGTAGGAGAGCTGCTGCTGCTTTACGAGCGTAACAGCGGTGTCCTGCAGGGTGAGTACAACCTTTGCCTCCAATGGAGGGCTCAGGTCCCTTTGTCCTCTGCTGGCTATCGTCTGCTTTATCTTCCGTAGTGGATAGATAGGATATATTGGTCTGCACCACTCTCAATTCTACTCCTTATACTCATCAAATTGGAAGGTCTTGTCATGCTACTTTCCAAATCGAGCGTCCTCCCCGAATGTAACCTAATGTTGTTGAGGTCTCATCGGAGATAATACTATAAGAGTGTGTTTTCCTTATGCAGAGAAGCCTTTTAAAAAGACAATGTTTTAATCAAGGTTACTTGGTTATTTCAGAACAAACCCTTTTCCTCATCCTCTGGCTTATAATTTTTATAGGCACCAATTATTTTGTGAAGCAATTACTAGTGATGCGGAGAACCTTGTTTTAGACATTAGATATATTTCAAGTAAAAAATCTATTTCCTATTCTAATAAAACTCATCATCTTATCAGTTAACCTTAGAGAATAACTCATTTCGACGTGACAAGTAACTTTTGCAGTTCACTAGAGTGAGTCAGGTTAACTCAGAACAACAATTTTAGCACAGTGTCATCTAGTGATAATGAATAGAATAGAGTTGTTTTAAAATGTCCTCCAGTCAAAACTGTAAATATGATCTGTTGGCTTAAAAAAACCTTGAACTTCTGCATAATCAATTCTCACCGCTGTGCTTAATAAGAACACGTTCATAGCGATGGTGTAAGCCGAACGAGGCCCAACAGTATTGCATTAAAGTGATAGATCAGCAGGCCTGTAATGATTACTAAAACATTCTGTCTCCTGAAGAAGGAGCCGTTTCAGCTGGCGCCTGGTCCCTAAACAAAGTTCAACCACACTGTGTCACTCTGGATTTGCTTCATTACCATAACCCCGGTGGCGAAGCGAAGCCGCCATCCATCACGCTGCTGCCACGTCTGCCCATTAAGGGCGACAATGCTACACTTCTCGCTTATTAATTGCTAACATTTCCTTTTCCCCCTGTTCCTCTGACCCAGGTCCTCCTGTCAACGCTAATTGTTTAATTCTCCATCTTATCAGGGGCGAGGGACAGGGGGTGGGGAGGGGGGGGGGGATGCTGAAGCGCCATTGATCCAGAAGGGCCGTTCCCCTCTGCAGATGCTGCTATACAGTCCCTGTCCTTGGCAAGAGGGAGCCGGCGTTGTGTGAGACGTTGTACCCAGAAGCTAGATACAAATGGGTTGCGGGTTCAATCATTGGCCAGGATTATTGCAGCCGTTACAGCTGGCCTTGTCCAACATTAGTCCCACAAGAAGTAGGAAAGGTCTCTCCTCGGAAAGTTCACTGTGAATGTCAGTTACAGCAAGGTGAAGCTGCAGTAATGAATGGCGATGGTGCCATTGTACAATACAGAGCAATGCCCTTGAGGAAGCCAAAAGGGATGGTTATAAAAGCATGTTTCTCCGGTAAGGGGTTACAGTTGAGCATGTGTCACGTAGTTTGTCTTTGGTTTGTGGACAGGATGCTAAAAGATAAAGGCAATTTTAAAAGCATTTTTCACATGCAAATTTGAATTTGTAATAAATTGGGATATTATGGAGGGTGCACCGTCTTGGTTGATTTCAGTGCCACTTATTTAAATCCTACCTCTGAAACTGAGCCCTCAATAGGTGTTTCATCTAAAATTAGATTTTCTCCCATTGGGAAGTGCATTGAGAGATGTCTTCAGGCTTTAGGGATGGGTTTCCTCTCTGGAACGACATTGTTAGACGCACGCCTTAGGGATTCAGAAAAACAATTCAGCGAGACTATTTGATGCCCTTTTCAACTTATTAGCTGAGCAATAAACTTAAAGGTCAAATATTATACCACCAGGTGTGATTGTGATTAGCCGTTACAAGCTGTTTTGAAAATCGGCCTCTTCTGACATCACAAGTGGGCGTGTCCACCTAGATGTATGACAGATAGATGAGGCACATCTGGGGGTATAATCTGTCACCTTTAACTTAAAAAAATCCATCCATAACTTCTTTATGATAGAAGGATCACATCGTACCAGTGATATAAAAAGACCATTAAAAAAATACAGTTTTCATAATAAATGTGATACAATTAATCAAGCCGTGTCCCGGCTTTCAATATGGAAAGGCCGGATGCTTGACACTGCCCTAACCTTCCCAAACAATATAAAAGTGTCCTTCTGAAATGAATGCAATCCACTGGAATAATGTATAATTGTAATGCCTGAAACTACTTTAAGATTAACTGTACTCGCAGCAGTTCAATGTAATCTTATTCTCCGTCTTTATGACAGTGAAAGGGCCAGTTTTAATCCTCGATGCCTTGCTCAGCACCAATACTCATTGTCCCTGAGAGTTCTGCTGCCCCAGCACTTCTCCGAGGCACAGACTGTGCTACTTTCGGCGGCAGAGTGAAAAACTTCAGAGGAGGGGAAAAAGAAAAAAAGGCAAATATAAATTTTCATCACATCCTTGGCATATCATGCTCCATTACTCCCGATGATGGGCCATGCAGGATTGTCAATGAAACCAGTGTGATGGGGACGTAAAGAGAGCCTTTCAAGGAACCGATGCAGCCCTCACTAATGGAACAGAGGCAGAGAACAATGAGTTATGATTTGGACGGATAAAATATGCAAGGGAGTGCAAAATTGATGCTGTGTAGACCACAAAGTGCACACAAAGTACCAAAGAACACAGACAGTTTTCATCCATGAATACCCCACCCAACTCTGCTGTGTTGTATGTTCTACATTTGGACTGTCACAACTTTCAAAAAGCAACACAAAAACATTTATTTTAATATGTTTTTCTTTCAATGGACCTCTCGTGTGACAATGGGGCTTCAGCCTTGCATTGTGAATGGCGTAACACTATTGGGATAAATGTTTTTTAGAACTATTGGGAAACAAGTCAAGAACCGGCGTGGAGTCCACCTCCACAATGGATTCCACAATGGCACATAGAACGAGCTTTGTTCCAAGGTGTTCAGTTAGGAGTTAGTTATTCTCTGAAAAAGCCCCTTCACATCTCACCACGTAAGTGGCCACACGTGGAAAATATTCAATGTTATTCTCCTGCTTGAATATTTTGGTGAATGCACGACCATACACGCTTACAGGTTGTCCGACTCACTGTTTAATGAATACCCAGCATTCCAACGTTGTCGTGTGGCATGCATATTCCATTCCCTTGTTGATGTCTGGATTTATTCAAAGCTAGAACCTGCATTGCTTCACACTGGTGGGTGGGTGTGTAATGTGCTTGCCTTTGACAGACCGGCTTCAGATTAACATGTGTCCTTGCCTTACTCAGCAGGGCTAACCAACTGGCATTATCAAGAAAGTGGATTTTTCTCCTTTCAAATCCCCAGGGACTGTTGCTGCATGTGTCTTAGAGCCCAAGGCCTAACCCCGACTGGCTCCGTGGTCACCGGCCCTTGTATTCACTCTTTGATGCATCGGAGTGGACCAAAGCAGAGTAGTTGTATTGCATTTCATTTGAGCATTTGAATGCAAGTCACTCCTTTTTGGCTGGGTAAACCTTATACGTACAGATCATGTTGGAGGAATTATACATATCCAATGGCAGCAGCTCTTTAGATCCTCTCAAAACTCAGTTTTTCAATTTACCCTCATGGTCACCTGGTTTTGAAGTGGTTAGTCATTAATTAATTGTTCAGTCATTTTTGAATTGAAGCACTAAAATGCAAGGGTAGAAGGCTGTGAAAGGCTTGTCTCCCATTGCACATGCTTTACCGAGCCCTTTGAAAGCCTTTCCTAAATGTAAAAGTGATAGGACCAAACTGTGCTCGAGGGAGGGAGTTTCAGATCATGACGAACAAAGTGCCTCTGCCCACCTAAAACATAATGGCCGTGCCCAAAGAATGTTTAGCAATCTGTCTACTCTGATTGGCTATATGTGTAAATGGATAACTTCCTAGCCGAGGTCAGACGGATATTCAATGAGAAAACGTGAATATCTGCAGGATCTCGAGGCTAGTGAAATTGTTTGAAAATAATACAATTGTGCTTTATAAATGATATTATAATCAATGATCTCAATATCCTCATCTTTTTTAAGTATTCATGTATGTAGAACCATTTTTGTTACAAATTAGGAATTTTGATGAATCTTTTGAGAAAAGTCGATTGATCACATTCTCTCATATACGATATACATTCTATCTATTATCGAGATTAAAATTGCAGCGAAACTCCACTTTTCTTTGACTTCCCTGCTACCACAAGATAGATACAGAGGTTGATTGTATTTAACTTTGAACACATCCGTTCCTGCCCATGCTTGTGAAGAGGAATCATTGAGCCAAATTGATTGCTTTGGGTTTCACAGTGTTTTTGTTTGTGCACCATGTCCAATGCAATCTTTTTCATGTGATGCCTATCAGAGCACAATCAGGGAGAGCTCCTAAAAACAGACAAAGGAACATGAAAATGAAAAGAAAGACAACACAGTTGTTCCCTTTAATAACGAGGACATACCAGAAAATGGAAAAAGTGATAAAAACACAAGGCTGAACGATTGAACTGGCGAATTGATTTCTTCCAAGCCCCCCAAGGATTTGGACTTAATATGATGCACACAGGGAAAGAAAAAGTAAGTAATTAAAGCCTCTAAACACAAATTAACAGTTTAAATACTCCCTCAGCTGTGTTGTTTGGCTGGCTGCTTCTTCCAAGTGTTTTAAACAACACTTAAACAGAGTGCGGAATGCACAGGTTGATACGATGAAACCTATCTATTGAAAGTCTGTTTCTTAATCCGAAGTAAATATCAAAATTAAATATAGCGTTTTTTCTGTTATTAGTATTGATTTGCAATAAATTTTCCTCCTTATACTGTATGTTCTTGTGTTAAGAAAACACAATTTACAGTATGATACTTAATAGTGCTTACCTCAGGAGGTAGAGCAGTTGTCTTGTAACCGAATGGTTGCTAGCTTGAACCCCAGCTCCTAGCTGAGTGTTGAAGTGTCCCTAAGCAAGACAATTTACCCTAACTGCTCCTGATGAGCAAGCCTGTCGCCTTGCATGGTTGACTCTGCCGTTGGTGTGTCAATGTGTGTATTAACCGATGTAAGTCGCTTTTGATAAAAGCGTCTGCTAAATGCCCTAAATGTAATTGTAGTGTGTCAACCAGATCATAAAGCAGTGTACATTCTGTTATTCCAGAAAAATGTTATGTTGTGTGTGTGCAGGTGCATAATTACATGTCTGTGTGATGCAGAGCGGGACATCATATCTGTCATTTAGTTCTTGGAAAATAGAACAACTAGATATTCTTTTTGTGCCGCTTGAGGTTTGCATCAGAACAGTCACCCAGCATTCATGGGGTGGCCATGCTGCACACGTGATTTGTCACAGATTGCGTCGTTTTGTTCATGTTGCTACCCATTACCTGACAGATGGGCATCTGACCATTATCTGATTGGTCATCGCATAGAAATTAAACCCACACACACAAGAGCATGAAAGCATGCTGTTAAACGATCCATCATTCAGTAGTTACTTCAGTCTGCTGTTCAAAATTCAGAAGGCAGTAGAATGCGGATTTAGATTCCTGAACCTTTAGAGTTTTATGGCTAACAACTGTGGTCTGTGCGGCCGTACTCATCTATGTATAATGAGGTTTGGTTCAGCAGAATTGGTCAGAGAGGCTCTGCTCGGAGCATGTCATCCCTATTGTCTGACAAAAAGAGTAGACGGCGAACTGTGAAATCATCCCTCCACGTGTCTGGTCTGGCAGTCACAGACAGGACAAGGAACAAGAAGACCTCCTTCTGAATCCCCACTCAAGCCTTTCATTCCCTAGCTGTGTTTTAAACATTTTAGAATGACCAGATCTTAACCATCCTGAACACACAATGAACAGCATTTCTTCAATGGTGCCTTTCATGTAGAAGATCTCTGAGCAGAATACACCCGTAAATTTGTTTCATTTCATTTTCAAGCGATAATTCACCCATTCAAAAACATAATAGGCTTTTCCTAATAAGACTGTATTACTTGTCTTTAGGGCAATCTCACCTGAGAGCCTAAATGTAAATTCTGATCTTAGTAAATGAGGCACTTCATAATCTTGTTCTTCTCCATTGATGAGGGTGTTTTAGTTTCCAACTCTTTGACTTTTTAATTTGTTCCTCGTGCTGGAATCTCTTGCCCTAAGGAGGAAAATATAGAATATAGAATCACTTTGACATCCCTACCACACAGACGTGAATTCAGGGTGAGCAGAAGGCCCGACAAATCCTGCAGCTCCTGTACTTAATACGAGAGAAGGAGGTACACCTGTCAGTTCAAAAGAGAGGGCACAGGTGACTATCATTGGAATAAATGAATGGATAAAGAAAGAAAGAAATGCATAATATACCTCTGTAGTTATGCATGTATGAGCATATTTATTCATTTATTATTATTATGTATTTGTTTATATCTTTGTTACATCTGTTGTTTACCATTCCGGAAAGCCCGTAGGCTCCGATGTCGAAGCAGCGTAAGGCACGGGGTCTAGCGATCAACGGGGGCCGAGACTCTGGGAGTGGAGACTCAGCATAGAGGAAGTGATTGTCAGATTGGAAGCAAGACCGTGTAGCCCATCAGCGGTGAACTCTCGTCTGCTTGTGTAGTGTTTGGGATTCTAGCTACAACCTTCAAGGCGCCACACCTCTTTGGTGAACTCTAGATCCGTCCTCACTGATTAGTTACCTCTCCATGCTTGTCTCTGTTCCGCTGCAGATTTCGTTCTCATCGACACTCTGCTTGGCGCCGTTAAAGTGTATGGGTGTTACTCACGGGAACACAGTGTTTTGATGCGTTGTATCTCTGACGATATCATCTGTAGGTATTAGATAAGCATCTGTACTCTATTTACATATTGACAAACTAGCGTATGTGACAAGTTAATGGAGGGGCAGAGGATCTCTTGATGATCCACAATTCATTCAGTTGGGATTTTGGCTGCAAACCGCCTGCATTTTCTGCTAATACACAAGATATACAAGATCAAAAAAACAATTGCCATTACATTTTCTTTGGTGCTACTGCTGTACGTCAAATATGTTTACCCTTGTGAGATGGATCTAAATGACCATCATCTAAAAGCAATCATTGTGATCACAGTATATCTTCCTCTCTTTGGAGTCTACCTCCATTTCTTTGGAGTGTGGATGGATGGAGACGAAGGGCATCCTGTCCGCCGTCATACTCTGGGCGCCGGCTGTAGCTTCACACTCCACATCACCATCAGGACCCTATATAGGACTCCATCATCAGTGCCAGCTCAGCTGCACATCAACGCCTCTTCTGGGCCAACGCTCGACCACCAACATCCTCTCATGGAAGAATTCTTTGTCCAGAGTAAAGTGTGATAAAAAGTAAACCTATTCCAAACTGTCATGGACAGCAAAATTGATTTAATTAATTGCAATTTCCTAACAATTCTAATAAAAATGTAGAAAAGTATTTCCTTTGTGTCTTTAGAGGCACCCGGAAAATCTCGTCAACATTTTTTACATTCACATAATAAGTCACATTTGTCTAGTTATGAAGTTATGAAGGAGGAAAGTTAAATCATGGGATTTTTTTTTTTCATCTTTCTGATTATTTACGACAAATATGCAACACTTTCAAACTTGCACAACTAATAAACACAGGAGGTCAAGCACAGTTAATGATCCTAACTTAGAAAATGAGTGGTGCTGAAGGTAAGATTAAAGAGCTATTATCTAAGAAATGAAACAATGAAAACAAATTGGCAAATTCTTGCTCTCTTCCAGTCTTTTCTGATCTCTTTACAACTCTAAAATCTTAACTACAGCACCTCAAACTTTCCATCCATCCAACTATTCAAGTCAATACAGAAAAGCAACTAGCTGCCCATGACACCTCTTTTACCTAGTTAAAGGATTGCACCATGGTTAGGTGCTCACGCCAAACCAGTATGCCTTAAAACCAATAATTTATGCCCGGGAGTCGAGAATCACCCCTGGGCCAAGGAGGCTCTTCTTTGTGTTACTCCTGCGAGCACGGCTTTGTTCTTCCCATTGTGCAGAGAAAGATAGGGGTGACCCTCTCTCTCTCTGCCCAATGTTAAAACCGACAACATTCACATCCCTTTTTTGGAAGGGCTATTGTAGCTTTCCTGCTTTTTTCCATAGCTTTGGAGGACTCAAAGGGAGTCTCTTGAGGAGAGAAGCTGGATGTGAAGAAAATAGAGTGTGTCAGAGATGGTGCTGGATATAGTGCCGGGAAAAGGAGCGGGAAGGCACAGTGTGTTACAGTCCTGATTGTTTGATTTAGGGGTGCACATGCAGAGCTCTGCTGGCATTGTATATATGTAAAACAGTGCAGCATCTGGTCCTTACGATTTCTTTCTCTATTTAATCGTCCCTGTTTTCTTCCCTTTCGTCACTTGCCTCTTTTCACTGGCATGCACATCTTTTTTTGTCAATTTCCACACACTGATTTACTGCTTTCTCTTTCTGTCCCATCCCCCTTTCTCCCTCTCTCTTTCCCGGTAGTTATGGAGACATGGTTCCGAAGACAATCGCGGGGAAGATATTTGGCTCCATCTGTTCGCTGAGTGGGGTGCTGGTAATCGCCCTGCCTGTTCCTGTCATCGTCTCCAACTTTAGTCGCATCTATCACCAGAACCAGAGAGCAGACAAGCGCCGTGCTCAGAAGGTACAGGTGAACACCTTTAGCCGTCCGACGCCGCAGAGAAACAGGAAGACTTCTGTCTGTGCCCGTTTGTTTCACGGTGCAGCCACAGCGTCTGAGCATATTTGCTAACAGACTAGACGTGTTTGTGGGTTGTGTGTGCATGTGCGTGTGCGTGCGTGCGTGTGTGTGTGTTTCTACTCAACTCTCCGAGTAGTGACTGTGAATTGGGCATGTGTTAAACTTATATATTTCTTTACAGACCCATCATTTTCCGCCTGCTTTCTCTTGCAGTAAGATCACCAGCATAGCCTCACATGACCTGAGGCAGCATGTCGTCCGAGGAGAGACGAAGCGGGAGGTGGAAGTTGTTAAAGCGAGGAGCTTGGTCAGGGGTCAGCACCCAGAGACTGGCCCGCTTTATATATTCTGACATTATTAGACTAATGACGGCAGGTTTAAAAGAGTACTTAACGGTGTGCTCCCCCACTTCCTATTCATGAGCGGTAAAAAAAAAAAAAAGGAGCAGGACAGGATGAATGGATGCACCTGACCCCCAAAGGAAAAGTAGTCGCGTGTCACCTCGGCATAGAGCATCATTACCCTTGAAACCCTCATTACACCATGTCCACTTCCTAAACGTATTTACCCACAGACAAACACACACCTGCGGTAGTTAACTTGGACGTGCTAGTGCTTGACCTTTCTCCTGGGGAGCTGAGAGCAGCCATTAGACAGAGCTACTGATTGGTGGAGGAGATATGTGGCTGGCTTAGTCCTGAGTTTGACGTTGCCCTCAAGGTTTAAAGCGGTGTAAGACTTGTTTAATTTCAAAGGCAGGCCTGTTTACTTGTTTACATGGCAGGTTTTTGATGTGTTCAAATTCAGCATCCAGAGTAAACTTCCCTAAAGACGTAGTCCAATTAGGGTGACAGTGTACTCAAATATCTATCTCAAATTGTTATTTATATATATATATATAGTGCTGTACTCTATATATTATAGTGATATTATCAAATATCTATTATATTATATTTAATATATATATATAGTGGCTCGTACTCGCTATTTGGAAGGGAACGAGGCAATTTGACCTGATTACAACTATCTGATCTGAACATAAGCATGAAAATGTACAAATTGTATGTTTTAGTGGTTTCAGGTTGGCCCTGTTCATGCGCCCCCTTTTACTTCACGTATCATCTCTAATATCCCGACACCTTCTCCATGCAAGCGCCTGTAGATTAACGCCTCACAAAAATAGCTCATCCGTTTGTGTGTGTGTGTTTGTGTTTATCTGTGTGTGTGAATGTATGTGTGGGTCTGTGTGTTTTTGTGTGTGTATATATACAGTGTGTGTGTGTGTGTGTGTGTGTGTGTGTGTGTGTGTGTGTGTGTGTGTGTGTGTGTGTGTGTGTGTGTGTGTGTGTGTGTGTGTGTGTGTGTGTAGACCACGGTTTGCTCCGCTTGGTGGCTTGTGGAGAGAGAAAAGCATCCTTCCAGGAAACCCAAAGAAAACGGAGGCTCTTTCTGGTGCTATTTCAGCGACACTGATGCGCAGTCTATTTGTCGGCGCGGCGGAGAGTGGTGTTGAGGCCCTGGACGGGATAAGGTCATTCCGGTAATGGGGCCAGGTCAAGTGGAGAAACACGGAGAGAGACGGGGAAATGGACCGGGGGTAAAACCAAAGGCACGGGGGGGAAGAGAAAGGGATGAGAGACGAGAGAGACGAGGAAAGAGAGCGAGAGCATGGGGAACGGGCACTGGCTAAAATATGTGGGAGCATGAGTGAAAGAGGGGGGAGCAAAGCGGACGGATAGGGGGGCGGGGGGGGGTGGGGGGGGGAGACAAAGAAATTGAAATTGAGGTGAAAGAGGAAATGAAAAGGCAGGTCGAAAAGAGGAAAGCGATCTGGGGTTGGCTCGGTGTCTGCGTGGTGTCGCGGTCTCCAAAGCCGTCAGCGGCCGGGTGGACGGCGAGCCGGAGTAATGTAGACGCCACGTCGCTCGGTCGTGTCACAGCGAGGCCGGGTCGCAACGTCACGGCGGTGGATTGATGCAAAAGGGCTGTGGGAGGAACACTGGGTCGAGAAACTAGTAAAACTCGAATGTACCTTAGGGCAATGAATTACTAAGATGCCCTCTGTTTGTCCTGAGGAATGGTTACTGTTTTGGAAACAGTCGAGGCTACAATTGTGGGTGTCTTTAAAGTATCCAATCCACAGTGCTTAAGAAAGGAGCGTGTCCTTGGAGCAGTGAAATCCTTTTCTGGGGGTTGGATTTTGAGAATTGAACCAGCAATATCCTGAGTCTACATATTTAGAGGGAGAGATAATGCCACAGTCAATTCTAAGTGCTTTTCAGATTAGCTCGTTTTTTATGACGATGTTAAATATTATTCAAATTATTATTTGACGTAACTGTGGTGGTAGTCCTCATTACATACAATCTTCAGGATTATTAGATGCATAACCAGCCATTCTTTACATTAGCCTCTTAGCCTTAGATTGCATGTTTGTGGTTCCTCACTTCTCACATTCTTTACTGACATTTAAATGTTTTGTAGTCGTATTTGTAACTGATATATATTTAATTCATTCATTTACAATATATTGATTATTACATCGTTGTTTTGGAAATGAATGAATGAATGTATTTAACAATGGCTTTTACCAACATTATCTATCAATCCAGCTTTCCACCCTTCTCTCTATCTGCACTCCCATATGTGATCACTGTACGATGAAGTATTAATTACTATTAATAACCACCTACCTCTGTCTTTCTACCTCTTGTCCGTACGTCTCAACGTCTGCGTGTCTGTCTCCCGCCACTGCGCACTCCCTCCCCCACTGAACCCGGTCTCCCCCCCTCCCCCCCTGCTCTGCTAACAGAAAGCCCGCCTGGCCAGGATCCGCATCGCCAAGACGGGCAGCACCAACGCCTTCCTGCAGAGCAAGCGCAGCGGTCTGCTGGACGAGCTGCTGGAGCTCACGGTGAGAGACCCCCTGCTCCTCTTTCAAGGGACTCTGGTGTTTTCAGGATTACAACTACACACAAGGGAAAACAAAGGCAACATCATAATACAAAAATCGATATTTATATATATGTGTCAAAATTGATGGTCCACAACAAGATGTAGGGTAATCAAAGAATAATGTGTGACACAGGCTATGAATCCCAGGAGGTGGAGTGGAGGAGGGTTAGCCACCATAGAGTGCATTCTTCATCAGTGACCGCACAGCCCGTTATCCCGCTTAGAACATGTCCACTATTACATTATGAGGGTGTTGACTCCCATTTCGTGGCCATTCTGTCTCAAGATGTTAACTTCTAGCTTGCGCTGTTTGCTGGCTTCTTGGAAACACAATCAGTCTGACTAATGACCTGGAACGCAATCAGTTCAAACATGAAATCATATAGAAAGAAAACGTCAACTTGCTGCTCAGGTATCTTTTTAAGGACTAATCAACTGAAAAAAAAGAAGTAAACTTAGTCCCGTCTAAGTCCCGCCAGCCAGACTAATTTTTGATGGGAGACTTCCCAAACCAAATAAATGCTGCACATATATTCACAGACATGCAATCTTCTTGTTACTAAGATATTTGCTGATTGTTTCTTTCAATCATATTTAGGTACTGCATCTGCAAATTTCCGGTGCATCAGCAGATGTGAGGAGGCCAATGCTAGAGCAGTAACATAACTTCCGGGATTGCATGGCAATCTTTTTTCCATGCAATTGAATCCACACTTTCCATAATATCCAAACCTCCTTCCTTGTATCCCATTCTAGGGAAGATGCGTGTCTTCGTAATCTCTTAGGCTACGTTCAGTCTCTGGCGTAACACAGTAGGATTGCAACAGATTGTAGGATCATCGATGGTTGGATCCAAACGCACTGACGTCCAAGCATAACTCATATGGGATATTGTAGTTTCGCTTTTTGTGTTTTTAGGATAACACATTTATCTTATCAAAGTCATGTGCTTTAGAAATTATGAGGAAGGAACTTTCAGTTGATGGGATCCTACAGCAGTTAGCTCAGAGTCAGACAGCTGAAGATACGCACTGTGAATTTCCTTTTTAAAATGATATACTGTCTATATTTTATTATACAGTGTTACTGATTACCGCAGGGTTTTCAGAATATCATCCACCGGTGTGAAAATACCCACACGGTTAGAACACTAATGTTGAGAGCTCACAGGACGCTGGCAAGCTGATGTGAGGTTGAGGAAATGTTTGACATTAGTTTATAGAGCGGTGATGACCCTCTAGACACGCTGTTATATTTCAACTACGTCAAAGCAATGCAGTTATTGAAAGTGCATCAACTCCCCTCTAGGCAATCAGAATTTAGTGTTCACCCAGTCAATGGTTGGAATGTAAATATTATTAATGGATGATATAGCCATTGCAATATATTATGGGGGTTGGAAAATCAGAGTTTGTACGATAGTGGTGTTAAATATGTTCTGACCAGCAAGGGTGAAAGTTGTTACGTTCTAGAAGGTCAAGAAAGGCGGTCAATTTTACCCTCCGTATTAGGCTGGACCAACAGGTGATGGTGGAAGAGTAAACCTTATTCTGTGCTGTATCACCACAGATTGCTCTAACCCTTGGAATGCTTTTCTTTTTGGCCTCCATTTAAAACTGGTTTCTAAAGATGCCCGGGCTTTCAGCATGCTGATAGCTCATCTAGGGACTGACCTTTTGCCCTCACTGTCATCCCTACTGGAAGTGTTCAGCTTTGCTTTAGGATTTTGAGATCCTGTTTGCAAAAACTGTAAAAAAAAAATAAAAATAAAATGCATAATGAAGAACGGTCAAGGAAAGTATTTCTCTTGAATTAATAATCCATCCTAAAACACTTTCACATCGTTAAAGATTTCAATTAGTGATGCACAACGGTCCTAATTCACCGTTTTATTTCATCTTGCAGTGGCTAAGCTCAATTTCTCTAGAGGACACTACATCAAGCTAAGACATTGCTGCAGTAGTTATAATGGGGTTTAATAGGAGAGTATGTCTTAAAATCACTGGAGCATCAAACATTAGTATAAGATATTAATTTCATTCCCATATCACAAAAACCCAAGGGTTGTGTCTCAATCACTACTTATGAGAAATCCATAATTTAGTAAGAGGACACACATTTTATTGCAGGCCCATTAGCCCTGTAAATCAAGAATTCACTTTGGCCTTGCAGGCTCGGGGCTTGGACTGCATAATGTTGTTGAAGTACGGCCTTGTTCGAAGAGGCAGTGTTCCCCAAGCTGATTGGTCTGTTCTGGCAGCCGCCCGCCCAGACATGGCCGAGGCATTTGGGACTTGCAGTTTTTCACCTGAAAGCAAGGTGTAGTGGAACAGCACCGAAAGAACTGCAGTTGGGTGTTAGAATGCACTTCTAGCTAAGCTAGAGTAAGCGTTGCCAGGCTAGCTCTCCCAGCCGAGTCACAAGCTGTTATTGTTATATATATATATGCTTATATATAAGCTGTTATATATTGTGGCAGTTTGATCGCCCATGTGGCTTGTGTAGAATATCATACTGCCCAATGTCTAGCTAACTTTAATACTTTAAACACAACTTTAACTTCAATCCTGCTATATATACAGTATATATATATATATTGTTATTATATATTTGAATCATTAATGAATGTGACCTCCTGATGTTGAGAGCAGGTATTGAAAGTCCTTCTGGTTCAAGTAGGAAGATAAATGCTGACCATGGGAAGCCTGACACGACAGCCAGTGACAAATTATAAATAACGATAAAGGACAAATCTGAAAATAGCCCCTGGGGTGCGTTGTCAACAATAGAGGTTATATAATGATGTCAAAGTGTTTTGGGCTGGTTCATTATTTAAGAGTATGCCATTATTTTACTTTTCTGTAATAGATGAGGCTTGGGTCGTGCTAACACTTTCATTCATTTAGTCACACAATTTTGCGGCAAATAAAGTTTTAATCTTGTCATTCTTTGGTAGCTTGTCATCATGTCTCACTTTGTTATTATTATTAGGCTGAATGAATAAATCATATTTAGCAATATCAAGTGTAGCAAATGGTAAACCACTTTGCTCCCACCACTAGGTTGTTCATATACTATATGTTTTGAAAACATGTCCTGGTTCCATACTGTTTATACAACCTTGTGTGCTTTGTATAAGGTGATATATATTCTTGATCCATATATAAATAAACATGCATGGCCCTTCGTGCGTCAGTGGGCCTGCTTCCAGTAACTCCATCCCAAATGTGATGGAGTATAGTGAGAAATCTAATGTGTGAGGGGGTTGAGTGGTTTTAGAATTATCATATAAATATCTATCGGTGCAAAGAAAGCCGCATGCTCTCTATCTCTCGCTTTCACTTTTGCTCTCTCTCGCGCTCTGTCTCTGTCTTGCTCCTGCTCTGTCTCTCTGTCTCGCGCTCTGTCTCTCGTCTCTCTCCTCGTTTTTTCTGTCTCTCTGTCTCTCTCTCTCTTTCTCCCTCTCCTCGTTTTTTCTGTCTCTCTGTCTCTCTCTCTCTTTCTCCCTCTCCTCGTTTTTTCTGTCTCTCTGTCTCTCTCTCTTTCTCCCTCTCCTCGTTTTTTCTGTCTCTCTGTCTCTCTCTCTCTCTTTCTCCCTCTCCTCGTTTTTTCTCTCTGTCTCTCTCTCTGTCTGTCTCTCTCTTTCTCCCTCTCCTCGTTTTTTCTCTCTCTCTCTCTCTCTCTCTCCTCCTCCTCCTCTCTCCTTCTCTCTCTCTCCTCTCTCTCTCTCTCTCCTCTCTCCTCTCTCTCTCCCTCTCTCTCTCTCTCTCTCTCCTCTCCTCTCCTCTCTCTCTCTCCTCTCTCTCTCTCTCTCTCTCTCTCTCTCTCTCTCTCTCTCTCTCTCTCTCTCTGTTGAGGCTGCCAGAGTCCTACCATCAAATTATGTTCCTGTCATTTGCGTCAGTCCGCCCCGTGCTATTGCTATTGAGTGGGTGTGGGAGGAGGAGGACAAAAGGAGTTTAAACTTGAAGAATGTGTGTGTTGTTTAGTTACCCATGGAAAAAAAAGATAAATGTGTTTCCCTGTGCAAGTCAGGCCAATTAGGGTTGTTCACAATTGGTCCTCTCTGAGAGGTAATTGGACTCTTTTCATACACCTTTTCACATCTAGTAACCAACAGCGCAAAAAAAATCTTTGATCATTGTGGGAAAAAAAATCAACTTTCAATCAAACAGAGCTGTGGTTAAAATAAAAAAAGTGTCTCGTAAACAACTGATTTCTTTAATGAGTAGGGTGTTTAAACTTCTTCACAACCTGAAACAATTTACTAAACAGGAAAAGGGAAAAACAACAGTCACAAATAACATTAGAATTCACCTCACAAAACAACACCAAGTAACGTTATTTCTATTACTAGCTGAAGGTCAAAGTCAGGGTGGCGAAATATGTGTTAGATGTACAAGAATTCATCGACAATCTTGGAAAATGGATAAAGTTGGATCTGATCACCGCTGCAGAGAATTACAGCAATCTGGTTACCTCCGCCGTAGACGCTGCCAGAACCACAACACCGCCTGTAACAGCCTCCCCTCCCGCTCCGCCCAAATCACCTATAAGTGAGCTGGAGCAAAAAGAAATGTGTGGATGCATAAAGAAGAAAAGAAGAAATAAGAGCTGGACCCGGGGGAAATCTACATACAGAGGGAGGCCTTACAAATAAAAGGAATGCCATTCTGTTTAAAGTGTTGAGTTGAGTTTCAAACCATGTGAATTTGCAAGGGAAGCAGGTATGTGTTTGACCTTGGTTCTTTGTCAAGCTGTTAAAGAATGTATGCCAGAAAGAGTGGCAATTTACATTCTTGAAAATCAAGATCTCACTCTGGAGAAAGTGGCCATTCTTGCTGATAAGCTCTTACTGACCCATAGACCACGTTCACAAGGTGGTTAAAAGTGGTTACCTTCGCTCTTCCCTGGGCCCAAAGATAAAATCAAACAGAAAGCTGATCCAGTTAAGTTCGCTAAGGTAGTTCGAAGGTTATTTTTCGGTTCGAGGGCCTTTTTCAGTGTCCAACGTTGAAGAAAATGAGAGAGAGGGAACTTGATGGTTTTATGATAGTTTACGAGTGCCAGTTCACACCTTGGCTCTATTGGAAGAATCTCCTAGACAAGATTATTTCAAATAGTTTTGTGTCCTTGCATGATAGTGATGCTGTTAAGCAATAGGTGAACATAAGAGGTTTTTAGGGGCTTTAATGTGTTCCCACGAGCCATGTCTAAGAAAATTGCTCTAGGTGCAAGAAGAGTGGATACAAATGCATTTTCAAATGATAAGTAATAATATAAACAAGAGTTATGTCAACATTTTATATAAAAATTACAACTGATATAACCACGACACCTCCCTTTACCAAAAGGAGAAAGGTGTTACTTTGTCAAAGGTGGTGCTTTAGGGCAAGATGGGCAATTAATGCCACTTCTGGCAAGGATGGCTGTCCTAGTGTAACTAAAATGGTCCTTACTGTTGCACTGTGACAAGAGATACTAGCTCTTGTCAGGATTGGTAAGACACTTCACAGTATTTTTCAAAGAGTCTTCGGGCCACAAGGTGTCCTGTTTGCCAGCTGTCAGTACATCCTAACCAAAGCTTGCCACTTGCTCCCTTGCAATTTATACCTGCGTTCTGTGAACCTTTCAGCATGGTTTTAGTGGATTGTGTTGGTAACCGTTTTAACCATGGTTTGTGGTGTCACTCATTTCCCTGAGGCCCTCCCACTTAGGGGAATAGTAATAGTTCCCAGTATTGTGAAGGTTTTTGTGCTATTATTGACTTTTGGACTCGCTCAAACACTTCCACCAGATCAGGACTCATACTGTATGTCAAAAGCCTTAAAGTGCTACAGCAATTGGGCATCACTCATTGCCCCTGTGGTGCATGTCCCCCTGAGTCTCAAGGTGCTGTCAAGAGATTTAACCAGACTCTGAAGTATTTTTTGTGAGCTTACTACCTTGAGTTTAAAAGGGATGGGGATGAAAAGGTCCCTCTCGTGCTATATGAGTCCGAGAGCTGGTTCGGGAATCTCTCGCTTTTTACCCCAAAAGACGTGTGTTTGGACATCATGCAAGAGGCCCTTTGAGCTTGCCTAGGGAACAAATGTTACAGACCGACACCTCCTCCTTTACACTGAACCTGTTGGAATATATTAGCATTTTTTAACACAGGCTACACTGTGCCTGTGAATGAGACACACATGTGATGTCGGTGTTAAGTCTTGGTTCTGCTCCTTGTTGAGGGGTCACCATTGTATGCTCGCTTCTCAGGCCCTTATACCATAAAGAATCGGTGTGGTAATCTTGACCATCTTATCACCTGAATCAACTGCATCACAAAAAGAAAATGAGGATGTACCTTGTAGATATTCTGATGGCCAGTGCTGTCTTGCTCCTCTCCTCCATGTGGTGGAGAAGTCAGCTGTTGTCTCTCCTTCATTCTTCATGCGTACATTCTGAAATGCTGGCCCGCCTTCATGCATCTTTCACAACTGAAAGAAGCGGAAAAAGGCTGAGATCACGTAGCTAAACCTACGAAATTGAGCAAGGCATTGATGTTGATGTTCATGCCAATTAAACAAAATTGCAGACCGCGTCAACCCAGATTACAGTGAACTTTTGTGTGCTGAGGTTGAGTACATGTTAGCCCAGTTCAATTCTGTAGAGTCACTGTTTCTGGATGATGGACCAGACCGTTCCTTTCATTTCTGTACAGGTTATGGTAGACTGAGTTCAGTAACAAAACTTGACAGGTATCCACTGCCTCGGATGGAAGAGTGCGTTGATGGAGCGGGGCTACTAAATTTTGTTAAGGACGCAGATACTGGCAGATAGACAAAAAGACAGAAAATCAGATATCATGGTGGCCAATTATAAAAAGACAGACAATCAGACAGCATGGCGGCCAATTATACATAAAGTACAGCTACATCAACGTTAGGTGTGATGCCTGTCTATGTTGGGCTTCCAGGCTAGCCGATCCTATAGTTTCATATAGCCATCCCTGGGAATCAAAAGAAAGAAGATTTTGACTTCAAACAGTGGACCTAATAGCTGCCGCCGGGGCTGATGGTCAACACGGAAATGTCAGGGTCAGGCGTCAAGTGAGACCAGCAAATCAGCCTCTGACATCAAGAGACACCCGTCCCCTGGTCTCCAAGCAAACATCACCGCTGCATCAGAAGCGCTCTCAGGTGGCAGCCTGTCATCGTGAATGGAGACATAGAGCCATAACAAGCCCGTGGCTTTTTACTTTTGGGGTTTTTGTGTGGGAAATGGTGTGTCTGGAATTCAAACAACATGTCCCAGGGGCCGGTCAACCTGCCATGTGGCGTTTGGGGAGGGGGAATGGGTTAGGGCACTAAGGTCTGTCCGACGATGGTGATATTTTGGGAGCTGTTGTTGACCAGGGATAATGTCGCATTGGCAAAAAAGGACCTCAAAGAGATGCTTGCCAGTCAGATAAATAAATAAGAAATTGTAACAATTTCTCTTGCTGGTCTACACTACTTATCATTCTCTTTATTTGAGTATAAAATTGAAGTATTCATTTGTTTCCCTTATCTGAGTCATTAAATATCATTAAATATCACCATTATTTATCTAATTCAATATCAACATTTTTAAACAAGTCCTTTACTTCCTTGAAAGGAGAAATGAAAAAAGTGTACTTCCACACTTTGATAAATAACAGCGGAGATGATTGAGCATTCCAGAACAGCCACCCAACAGATAACAGAAGCATTACTGTGTGTAAGGTTGCCTAGTTTACTTGAATCTGTCAAAAGCAGAGCCACACTCATTGTGTGGCTGCCATGTTAAGCTAGACAGCCACTATGCATGCTGTTGGTCTTGGGTGAAGTTGTAGTCATTAGCACTGCAGGCAAGATAGAGGGAATGAGCATTCAGTTGAGCTGAATTCATATTTGCAAAAAGCAATGACTTATTGGCCTGTATTTCATTTGAATGCAACAAACAAACAACGAGAGGGAACCATGAGAGGGAAGTCAACAACAAACATGACCCAGTATTTCATGGTAACAACCTGGGAGGAGGCGTCATGCTGTCGCTCTCTGCTCAGGAGTCCTGCAGTAAAGTAGTTCTGATGGATCCAATAAGACTCGATCCAGATCGCTCTATGTGGGAGGTCAAATATAATAAGAGTGACCTTCAAAGCAAAGGCCGGAGTAAAAGTTACCCTATGGCCATGCTGATCTGCTTCTTAACTAAACGTGTGTGTGTGTGTGTGTGTGTGTGTGTGTGTGTGTGTGTGTGTGTGTGTGTGTGTGTGTGTGTGTGTGTGTGTGTGTGTGTGTGTGTGTGTGTGTGTGTGTGTGTGTGTGTGTGTGTGTGTGTGTGTGTGTGTGTGTCCGCCCAGGGCACAGAGGCGGATGAGCAGAAGCTGAGTAAGAGCGTGTCTCTGTTGGAGAGTCAACACTACCACCTGCTGTACTGTCTAGAGAAAACCACAGTGAGTACACGCCCGCACCATGGTTCAGCTCATATCCCCTTTCCTTATGCTACAAATGCTTCTCCACACACGCATATGTGTGTGGAGCAGACATGTTAATCCATCCCTAAATGAGAATTATGGATTCAGACACAGTTTAGAGAAGGATGAAACCCTAAAAAATCTTTATCTTGCTGAACAGCAAGAAGAATTATGCATTTTGCATGAATTTAGAAATAAGAAGATGACACGATGGCGTACCAGGGACTTTCTCGTGTTATCAAGTCACTGTGACAACTACTCTGCTTTGCATATGTAACGTTTGTCCTTCAAGTACACAACCTTGTCCGGACAAACGCAAAATAATGTTTTTTAAATTTCCCTGTCCAAAATAGACTTGAGGTGCTCAACAGAGTGAGCTATAAGATAGAGTCACACTATCGCACTCTGTTCAAGCCACTTAGATCATATTTCTCTTTTGGGTTGCATTACAAGTATGAGACGATATTTGCACTCTGTGTGCTGTGGGCTTCAAAGTTTTAAATAGTGGACCATTCTGTCCCCTCTTTTAACAGAAATGATCAGGGTTTCTGGTGTCCTGGATATCTTTATATACTTGACTTATACTGTTTTTTTCCATGCTTTAAAACAGTACTATCATTCTCTGCCATGTTTATAATCAGTTGTGCAAAAAACCTTTTTTGTGAGTTACTCAGGTGAGTACCAAGAAATTCTAGAATCTAATTTCCTCAGAGTTAGTGAATTGGGAACATCATACAGTACATCTACTGTTTAACTTTTTCCTTGCAACTTCTGAAAGGATGTGATATGTTTGCAGAGGTATTCTCTATGACTAGAGCTCTATAAGTACAAACTGATCCCAGGTCAGATGCTTCTGCTGTCTTCCGCACTTTGGGCAGTCCAAGATCAGGTTTAGCTCCCGTTGTGATCCAGTGATCCAGACAACATCCCTTGGTGGTCGGACATAATGCCCTGTGTGGAAAAGCAGTCTGTGCATGATGTGTGCAAAGTAAATGGCTACTAACCCCATTAATCCTATTACAACTTCTGCACTTGCACAACAAAATGATCAATTACTTTGTTTGTTTCATATCCTATTCTCTATCTCTCTCTCCCTATCTCTATCTCAGTTATCTCACTCCAACAGTTCTGGATAGTTAAGGCCAAAAACATATTGAAATAAAACAAACACTTTAAAGTATTTAAATAGGATTTGGAGCAAACTGGTGTATAGTAATCGTGCACTCAATAATTGTCCGTAAGTGTCACATGTGAAAGACTTCAACCTGGAGGACATTCAGCATGAGCATGTTGACCTGGTTTTGCCGGAACAGCTCACATACATACTATAAGAGGGCTTCTTCTCTTGGTTACTGCATCTCTCTCTCTCTCTCTCTCTCTTTCCCCCCCACCAGGCCCATGAGTTTGTGGATGAGCAGGCGTTCGAGCAGAACAACCTGGAGACGGCGCTGCAGAGCTACACTTCGCCAAGCCCCTCCCTTTCCTCCAGCCACGGAGAGTCGGACTCCACCTGCTGCGGCTGCAGGGCCCGGAGGAAGAACACGGCCCTCCCGGAGCCAGACCCGGGCCCCAGCCCGGGTTCCAAGCCGGCCTACCAACACCACCACCCACAGCGGGGTCCCCTACAGGAGCTCAGTGCTATTCATATACAGTGTGTGGACCCCGCGTCACACAAGACCAGGTGGGACGGGTGGAACATCAGCCTGGCTCGGGGTTGCTTTACTGTTAACGTCGCTGTGACAAAGTGTTTTCCCCAAGTCACTATTTAAGATAGCTTTAACAGTACCAAACGTTGCCACTTGAGGGCACTGTTTTCATACCTGTCTAGTTTGAATGGTTACATTTTGAATTCAACTATTATTTTTTCGTTATGAAGAGTCTTTTCGGGAAGTTGTAGGGCATCTCGAGTCTTTTCATACCAGCAGTCACAGTCTGGCCGGTATTTGGCCAATCAGAATTTTTTTTTGGAAATATTTACATTACATTTAAAATGTGAAGAGAAAATCTTTAGTTGTGGCGCAGCCCCGACATATTTAGTTTGACCTTGGAACTGAGGCACCTCAGTGTTTTTTGCCTTGACTTATAATGGTTGTCTTTACCTTTAATTCCATCCATCTATCCACTCATCCGTCTGTTCTGTTCATCAAATCATCCATCCTTTGCTTCATCTCTCCGTCCATCCATCCATCCATCCATCCATCTATCCATCTGTCTGTATCCATCCCTCTATACATCCATCCCTCCATGTGTCCATCTGTCTGTCCATCCATCCCTCCCTCCCTCCGTCTTCCATCCCTCCCTCCCTCCTTCTGTCTGTCCGTCGTCCCTCCCTCTAGCCGCAGCAGTTTGAACCAGAAGGCCGAGGACGGCGGCCGGGTCAACTGCCGGCGGGGCCAGGTCACCACGGCGATCATCAGCCTCCAGACGCCCCCGGCTCTGGCCCCGGAGGGAGACGGCCTCCACGGGGCCCCCCACCAGCGCCGGCCGCCCCCTCCTCCCATCCCCCCCCAGGCCCCGCCCAGCATCCAGACCATGAGCAGCTCCCACATAGTGAAGGTCTCCGCCCTGTGACTCCCCCACTCGATCAGTCTCCCCCAGGGGGAGGCAGAGACCGGGGGGGGGGGGGGGGGGTGGGGGGGGGCCCGTGTCTCTGTGTGCCGTCAGCTACCAGCAGGTTGCTGTGGCGGTGGAAGAGGAAGCGGCACAGAGGAAGAAAGTATTGGGGGGGTGAACTTGTCGTATTCTGTAAGCTACAGGTAGATGTAGAATGAATATCTGGGTTTTCCCAGTTTTTCTTCTTCAGTTGCAAAGGGAGATCTTGAGAATTTGCCAGTGCCGGTGCAATCATGGTATTCCTTTAAAATGTGACAGAGAGACACATGCTGTGCCATAAAATATGCTGAAGTAGAGGGAGTGGGCATAATACACTCTAGACTGTATTCCTTTGAGGATGAATAGACACAAAGGATTGACTTCATATGTGTTGTTTTTTAATGTCTTCTTTGTCTCAACTCAACAACTTGAAAAAAAAAATGCATAATGTAAGTGTACATTTATTTTCAGTATCATGCACAAATACGTAAACTGTGTGTGTGTGTGTGTGTGTGTGTGTGTGTGTGTGTGTGTGTGTGTGTGTGTGTGTGTGTGTGTGTGTGTGTGTGTGTGTGTGTGTGTGTGTGTGTGTGTGTGTGTGTGTGTGTGTGTGTGTGTGTGTGTGTACCCACAATTTTTGTATGCGAGTGCAAACTAAACTTGACTTAACTAGACTTTTTAGAAGTATAGACTGCAGTAACAAAAACCAAACATAATAAGGCAACAGTCCACCTTTGAAATGACTGTGAAGTACTAAGGATGACTTGTTTGTTAGTTGTCTTTTACGATTAGGAAGACAGGAGAGTTTGTGACCTTCCCTGGCTCACTGCAAGACAACTTTAAAGAGACTAATCTGTGAAGATTCGAGAAATGTGAAAACACAAACCATTTCATGAAGTACAATTATTAGTATTTGTTATAACTGCTTTTTGTCGTGTGCGGAGTAGTGAGTAGTTATGCCGTCTCGAATGGCCTTGTGTTTAAGGCTGTGAAAGTGAAATATGAATTTAATTTGTATTTCTTTCTTGTGTATTCAGTGATGTTGCATTTTGTTTTTTGTTAACTTTTTTGTCTTTTTTTGGATATGACAAAGCAACAAACATGGATTCAGTTTCCATGCAGTCCAATAAAAAATTAATTTGTAACTTGTAACTAAAAAGAAAAAATGTGATTACTGATTACAGATTATCTGAATCACATCTGATTCTCTTTAGTGGTTTTCAAATGTTGGGTTGTAACCCATTAGATCATGACTAGATATTTCTTCAGAAGTATACGGAAATTTGTGCCACTTGCAGTATCTTTGAAATGGCACAATGGTATTTTTTATGGTTCCAGCCATCCAGACAGAAAACATCAGTTTACCATTAATACAGTGGAAGCATAATGAGTTCCTTTTTGACCTGTGATGCAAATTTTTTACTTTTACATATTTAGTAAGCTATATATGAGATATGTTGATGATCTCAGTGTGTACGTTTTGGAACCTCGGCCAGCAGTGGCTTGTCACAAATGATCTAGCTCCAGGAGTAGCTCATTTATTTCCTTCATTTGATTTAGTCATTTGAGTTGTTTTGATGTTGTCTTACAGTATATTCATTTTAAAAATGTCAAAGTATTATTCCATCAGCTGTCGTTAAAGCTCAGAATGTTTTGTGGTCTATCAGTTATGTTTATCTAAGGCTGAATACATCCAAAGTGTTTTGCTAGATGCTTTCCCCTTTAAGGAATATGAGTGAGGAATATAACATTGAAAATGGTCTCTGATTCGATCATTTGAATTGAACGTTATAATGATGGGTGGGTTTTAGCCTAAAACCCACACATCATTTTAGAGTGGTCCAATCTAGAACCTTTAGGTTGTCATAATCTACGGACTTAGTCTTTCTGAAATAGTGGTCCAATGGACTATGGGTACTCTCAATGTTTATTTGCCAGAGGAATAATTATCTTTTGTAGGTTTTCCGAAAAAATATACCATGTGATCTTTTGGGTAAGGCAGTTGTATTTTGTGCTTAAATTATATGCCGTGATTTTTTTTATAACAGTCCAATCAATAAGCCAAACAAGTATTTAGTTGGAAGATTATTTTCTCTCACTATCATGGCTGAACAATAAATAGGCCATACCATGTTTAATGCACTTCTCCAAAGTGCTCATAAGGCTGGTCTTCTGGGGGTGTGTACGACGGACAGTAAGGCTTATCTCAGTCCAGTGGATTTTAGAGGGTCACTGTTTTTAAAGTCTTGGCAATTGTGCTCTTGTTTATTCCTTAGCTCTCTTTTGTTTCCTGGCTTCTCCGTCCGTCGTGCTGCTTATTTTCTATGTTTGTTGGTGTTGTTGGTTATCATTTAGATTTCACTCATGTCCCAACAACTATGATGTGATGCGAAATTAAAATGTGTCTCCAAATTGATCTGCACGACCTCTTTTCTATCGCCTAAGCAGGGTGGATACATGCAGGGCCATTTCTGACCAACGGGGGTCCCTAACCCACATCCTACTTGGGGTGGGGGGCACCTCCTGCCCTGAAACACTCAACATATAAAACACTTTCTCAATTTTCATAAATTCTCCACTGAATAAAAAGGCTTCTGATGAGTGACCATATTAAGTCTGCAGTTGAATTTTGGATTTTATTTCAACATATTATATTACAAGCAAAAGTGTTGCACACTTTAACATAATTTGGGCATAACAAAAATGGTCAAATAAATGGTTTAAACCTTCATCCCGCTCTCAAATAATATGGTCCACCTGGTTGATTGAAATGCTGGATAGACTATTAATAGTATTTTGTGTAGGGCTCAGTTGTCTGCACAATCCCCATTCACAGATTTGTTTTGGGATTTAGCTGATGTCACACACACTGAGTGTGGATGACAATATTGGCTTTTGAACTTCTACTGTCCAGGGTTCAGTTGAGGTGAGGCAAAGGTGAGAGTTTTCCTGTGTGATACTTTTATTTTAGGTTGTTATTCCAACCATAAACTGTTGGTCAGAGACGGAAAGGGACAAAGGTGTTAAGTTTTGATATGTTATGCAGAAATAAATAGGCAGAGACCTGCAGGCACCTGGCAGACAGACAGAATGCAGACCAACAGATAGACAAAGAAATACGTATCCTGAACTCTAATTACTAAATGGTTGGTTTTAGACTTATTTGCGGTAGAAGTTCCATTTAATTCAGTATTTAATGTTTCAATTGGCCAACTATTTTTAGAAATCTATAAATGAATGCCTGTTTTGTGAATGTCAATACCATAAACAGAACAAGAGACAACAGAACAGAACAAACCCAAACATATTTTCTGTCAATCAAACCATGTTGATTCTAAATTCTGAACTATAGCCGTCGCTTGAGTTAAGTTAAGTTGACCACATAATGGCCACATACTGGATTCTGGAGTAAAAGTTGTTATGGTGGAGACCTGGTTAGCATGGCGAATCTTTGACATTGTAAATGGCGTGTGTCATTCACCACATGCTGGATTTTGGAGTAAAAGTTACTATTGTGAAGACTTTGTTCAGAATCTCCACTCTTTGACATTGTAAACGGTGTGTTTCATTCACAGCTTGCTTCCTCCTGTGACCGGAGGGAGCGGAGAAGGTGGATGAGGTGCAGCACTTTGTGGAACTGCTGAAGTGATTGCTGCAGCGGTTTTGCCGGCCTGCGCATTGCACCGCAGGATGTGATGGACTACTACCCCTTCAGCATCACTGCTCGTCATGAGCAACACTGAGCAACACCAGCCAGAAAGTCTCTGTGCAAAAATACGTTTAAATACAATGATGGATGAAACACGTCATGGAAAGATTAATGGACCATTAGTAGTTTGTAAAAGGTTAAGTCCATTGGGTTGATTTGTATTGGGCTAACACTAACCTGAGCGTAAATAAAAATATTTAACAATGTGCTTATTCTAAAACAAAGAAAGGTTTATTTCAGGGTGAGGCACAAACACTGCAAGTCCATTCACACATCGAAATGTCATAATTAATGCACTTTTCATGTTGCAGGTTTTTTAAAACAAGCAAGCCTATTAGGATGACACCCTAAACATTCTCTTTAACTTAAAGGTCCCATGGCAGGCTAATTATGGATGCTTTAATATAGATATTAGTGGGCCCCTAACTCACTATTTGAAGACGTCCCGAAATTCCGCCGTGGTGCTGAATTAGAGCCACTACAAGCCAGACGCACATTGAGCTTTCCCCAAACGTGCCGTTTTGGTGTCTGTAGCTTTAATGCAAATGAGGAGGAGAGAGGCGGGTCAAGGAGGAGGGTGGATGTGTGGCCCTGAGCAGCTTGCGGCCACGGTACCATGCAATCCGTTTGTTGCCCGCGATTGTCTCCCGCCGGAGCCTCTTTGCCGAGGGACCACCGCCTCGGCCGCGGGCAGCGGGCTGCGCCCAAGGCGGTGGTCCCTCAGCAGCGGGCAGTGGGAAGCGGGCTCAAGCAGACAACAATCGCGGGCAACAATCCCTTTCTCCTCCATGTCATGGTTCATGTACTTCAGGGAGTCAAAGCCAAAGTTCCTTTCCCCCAATTCCTTCTCAAACATGGCTGAGGTAACCCCCACTACGAGTCTCATTGTGTGGTGCGTCTGAGCTTCGTATTTTCAAAGGCGGAGCAGGATGCCTAGTGCTTGTTTTACACCAAACGAAATTTCTAGCTACTGGGGGAGCATAGGGGAACGCATATTAATGTTAAAAAACCTCAGAACTGAAATTTTCATGGCATGGGATCTTTAAGGGTTAATTTAAACTTGTGGCTTGGCTGCCGCTAGATGGCAGTGTATGGATTTTTCAATTGTTTCATTGTAAATAAATATATCACATTGTAACCGCAAGGTGGCAGCATTGATACATTGTATATATTTTGCTAACGTCAACGGTTGAATGATGAGTCTTGATGAGTGATGGGTGAGACAAATCAATATTTTTGTTTACACCATGCCAAATCATCCGACTACTGTTTTGCATTAGTTAGCGGTTTTTTTGTGCAGAGGGTGCATTGGCACAGGATGCAACTGGAAAGCTAACAGGCCTATGTATCTTAATTCTAAAATATTATTTTGTAGGCTATGGATGTGAGAATAATATAATGTATAGTTAAAACCCACAAAATGGATATCTGTATTTTATTTAAAATAATACATCCTGTGCATGAGATGGACACATATTACATGAACAAAATAGTAGTAGTAGTAGTAGTAGTAGTAGTAGTAGTAGTAGTAGTAGTAGTAGTAGTAGTAGTAGTAGTAGTAGTATATTCAAAGAGCGACGGAACTTGACATCTCAAGCTACTCAACTGAACAGCGCAGAGCGATTCAAATTGACGTCCCTCCCCAGCTTGAGGGCGCAGAGCAGCTGAACTGGACATCTTGCGCTTTGTTACTGCACAGCGCAGAGCGATCCAACTGGATATCTCGGGCAACTGGAAAGCGCGGAGCCGTACGGTCCAAATGTTTTCCAATAACTTGAAAAGTATAGTGAGATGTCTACAAATGGCAGCTACTGATCGAGGGCGCATTGAGAGTTGAGAGGGAACCAGTAGTCGGGAGTCTGGGGGGTCCTTCTCCTAAAAACATTTCAGCCTCTATTAAAACACATTTTCTTGGATTAATACCCAACCTCACATAGGGAAATGACATAGATAGGCCTATAATTTATCATCATTTTTGAGATCTAATGGCGCGTTCACATCGCTGGGAATTACCAGACGTCGGAAAGTTCTCGTAGACGACACCTCATGACGCTCTTATGTTTCTACTTTCGTTCAGCAACTGGGGCCAGAATTTGATAACTGTTGCAAAGATGTTGACGTAGGCCTATTGTTTACTAGGGACGCGCATGGACATGGCGGAACATGAACGCTTTACTCAATATAAAAGAATCAACCATCATATCACATACTTTACTATTTACTAATTGACGTTGTAACCGTCTTTTGGCATTGACTTTGCTCCGTTTTAAGCGTTGTGTAGCCTACTGGTAAACCAGCTCTAGATATGGGCAAGTTCTAGATATGTGCACTCATAATACTAATATGTATTAGTGTGGGGTGGGTGGGAGGACCACTTTATTCATGTCCAATAATACTGGGATGGATCGATGGTTGTGGACTGGTCACTCCAAGGGTGGAAGCCAACCTAGTGGGGGGCGTCTGTGTTGTAATGGGTAAGGGTAGGTAACGATCACTTTGATAAGGAAATCGTGCATAACACACAGACACACACACAGTGTGTGTGTGTGTGTGTGTGTGTGTGTGTGTGTGTGTGTGTGTGTGTGTGTGTGTGTGTGTGTGTGTGTGTGTGTGTGTGTGTGTGTGTGTGTGTGTGTGTGTGTGTGTGTGTGTGTGTGTGTGCCGTGCAACCAAACAGCTGAGTTAGCAAAATAGTATAAACATCAAGGGAGAAGTATAGGAAGATTTGCAGAAGTTTGGCTGGATTAAATGCTGTGCTGTGTGCAGCATTGCAGGCAAGCAGAACTCAACTGTCATTCTGTTAATCTCAAGGACAGAGGCTCTCGAAAAGCAGAGAGCAGAGCAAGCTAACCAATAGCTAACTATTGGCTCTAGCTAGCAAGCA
Organism: Melanogrammus aeglefinus; assembly: GCA_900291075.1. NCBI lineage: Eukaryota > Metazoa > Chordata > Actinopteri > Gadiformes > Gadidae > Melanogrammus > Melanogrammus aeglefinus. Next base: position 55,752 of record OLKM01000077.1, read on the forward strand.
GACCAGTAGCTGATCAACTTATGCCAGCACCCTCTCTGGCTTGCCTCCACCTTTTGAGCATTCAACCAACCAGAATTCGTTTGTTAATGGTTAATAAAAATGTTGGATTATTTTATTTTATAATTTGGGGAAAAGGGGGGAGGATTTTGACACAAGTTCTCAGCCCAAGGCTTTGAATGACTGTGCTAGATCAACTGAGAGGGAGGGGGGGGGGGGGTAGTTGTAATATTTGGGTGCGGCCCTGCTGGGTGGTCACATCACATATTCCCTCTGCGACCCCCTGATTTCCAGGAGCGTTTTGCCCATAAAACATTCCAATATAGTTGGTTTTGTACGGTTTCACTTATTTAGTTTAATTCGATTTTGATTTTGGTTGCACCTAACCCGGTGTCTGGCCTTGAGTAGAGCCCAGGTTATTATCCTACACTGAGAACACAGTGTAATAATTGAGCATACACTGGAGATTTATTAAGGGAAATAAACCCCTTCAGGGGGATTCAATCCCTCTTTAATAATTATTTATTTTGTCATTATCCCTCTTATGACACAGCTAACTATTAAAGAAATAATTTTATGACACAACACATAAATAAACAAGTATTTTATTGATTCAATTTTCTAGTGTTTGTTAGATTCCACCTTTGGATATGACGTCCATAGCAACAGTCTATTATTCATAGCAGAGGTCTGCTACACAGAAATAACAGACCGCTGAATGCCATTATTGACTAATCAGAATCGAGGATTTAACAAAGCCTTGGATAATTTCTTGTAAACCACACCTTGTCACCCTTACCTGATCTAACCTGTCTCTAAAACACAGTAAGACAATACATCTATTGAAGCCCATTTCCTGTGGACAACCGACAAAGTCTCAATAACAGTATTAGCCTCCCGTGACACAACACATTTAAAATTTTACATAAAGCAGCCTCCCATTACAGTTTAGGTTTCAATGAGTACTTATGTCCTGGTAACAGTTGTTGTTCAAAACAAACACAATGGGCTGAGGTGGGGCAAAGTATTAATACCTGCATGTGACTGTTTGTGTTATGATACAGCATTAACTTACTACGACAGACCGTTAATTCACACTGAAGAACATCAACACTATAATACCTGCATTTCTAACGATCAGGGTTTTACTGCCCGTCCTTTCTGCTCAATTGGCGTCTGAATTCCCTTTTTTGGGATCTATTATTCAGTATTATTATCAAATAATTATTGATGATAAAGTTTAATCTAATTGATAAAGACAATTGAATAACAAAATAGGAAGGGCTGTGTCTGGGATGATAGATGGCTAACAGTTGCTCCCTTGGTCCATGGCTCCGTTCTGCTGTGGTGGTCCAGACAGAGACACACTTCCTCAGCCCCCCTTGGCCGCTGTAACAGCTGACGGGAAGTGAGCCCATGCATGGAGCTCAGCAGCTGCCCCCTAAGGTCATGCTTTGGGCCCACATCTCATTCCAAAGCCACTGGAATCCTCCCATTTACTGGTTTACCACTGCAGGATGAGCACTGGCATTCACCCACCCAAACACCAAATGCACCGATCCATGCACATTCATAAGCTCCAATTCATGCAAACTTCCACATTCACCTAGTCATCCACACATCCACATTCACCTGGTCATCCACACATCCACAGTCACCTATCCATCCACACATCCAAATTCACCTAGTTTTCCAAGTCACCTTTTTATCCGCATTCACCTATTCATCCACACATCCATAGTCACCTAGTCATACACACATCCACAGTCACCTATTCATACACGCATCCATTCACCTAGTTTTCCAAACATCCACAGTCACCTTTTCATCCACAGTCACCTATTCATCCACACATCCACAGTCACCTTTTTATCCACACATCCACAGTCACCTTTTTATCCACAGAGAGAGGCCTATTCATCTTTTTACACAGTAAACCAACTTAAATTTCCATTTCAATTAGGGCATTTAGCAGACGGTTTTATACAAAGCGACTTACATCTATTAATACACACACACCAACTTGATAGACGAATAAGGTGGATATAGTGAAAAAAAAAAAGCTATTGATAGACATTGTTTCCCATAGTTTCGAAATAAACCCTAGTCCTGTCCTATGGGCCTCTTCCTTCCTCTGCTGGCTAACTATTGCATCCGGGTCACAAAACAAAAGCCTCCACTCAGGTGTTTCCTCTCTGGGCACAATGTGTTCTTGAATCTTATTATGGGTCCTGGTGGTTTAGATATAACTACTGGTAGCTAATTTCATGAGACGTGGATTGTATCAGACAAACCCCCTCTTCGGCCTGGTAAAATTGCATGTTTGATTGCACATCTATTAATATATAGGCCTATATAGACTGATGTTTTTCTTACTGTGTTGTTGTTCACTTAAAAATATGGAAATAACTATCCTCCTTAATGCGCACTTATAACCCCGGCGCAAACCACGATATGCAATATAGCTTATAGCTGCAGATTCCATTTAGAATGAATTTGACAGGTCTATCAAGTATGCATTGCTTTTTGAAATTATTCCTACGGACTAATCCGGAGTCACATGATGTTGCTCCGGTCGAACGCTCAGGAAGGCAATTTCATAATCAAGCAGAAAACGAGTAAAAAAAAAAAAAGTCGACAGCAATATTTATCATGTTTATTCGCGGCGAATATATATATGTATCTCCAACTCGTCCCAGTTTGAACAGGGCAGAGCAAATGGGGAAAGGCACGCTGATTGGTGGAGATCGGACGGGCAACGTAAGCGCTCCTCTTGAATGAGAAAAGGGGAGAGAGAGAGAAAACAGGCTCACTGCAATAGGCTATATTATAGTAAGAAGAGACCACTCAGAGAAGCTGACGGACTCAGGCCCCACTGTCTCATCGCATCTAATGGTACCTCCTTGGCATTTTCTGGAGTAAACAATTTGGAAGAGGCGACATCGCTTCAGTGTTCACTGCAGGATTCGCGTCTGGACAAAAACGCGCACATTCCAGAGCTGAATTTGGTTTTCCAAATTGATTTCTCCATCCAATAATGATGATGTTTTTGTTTTCTGTATCATAGTTTTAAAGCTCAAAGATAAGCATTTTGAGCATGTTTGAAGAGCGATTATATACGCGTTTTGATTGATTATTTTAACATCTGAAAATGGAACAACAGCTCTCCAAACCCGAACGCAAAAACATGGACGCGTGTCTGAGACGTCTGAAGCAAGAGCTGGTAGGTTTTCATGTTGTTTCTTATATTCCGATCGTATAATCAAATCTTGAGCTCTGAATTGTTTTTGCGACTGCCTTGTTTTTTCCGGTAGGCTATTGATGAACATTTCCAAACAGACGCGCACAACGTGATAGGCCTACAGAAACAATTCAAACCCATCCAATGTAGACATGCATGCAGGTGGGATATGTTGTGTCCCGTGTAAAATGTCAGGTTAAAGGGTGTTAAATAAGAGTAGGCTGTGCTGTTGAGATGTTTGTACTACTCTATGTAGCAGAGTTGTGGCATGTGTACACTTGCCCCCCTCCTCCCTCACATGTGGGGCAGATGTTAATTTATACTTAATGACCATAAGACAATAATCTCCCAAAACCACAAATATGCCTATGCAAAACAATATGCAATGTTTTTTTTCTAAATACCTATTGGTAATCAAATGCTTAAATCCTTATAAAAGTACCGCAGTTTCTCTCTTTGAAAGTAAAACAAAGCATTGCACCCAAATCTTACAGCATCAATATTGCATCTTAGACTGTGTAGGCCTACACCCGATTTAAAATGGTTCTCAACTGCCACAGACTTCTGTTGGACTCCACTTCAAAGCAGACTGTGTTTCTTTTCCTGGCTACGGCGCCCACAGTAAAACAGCTAGCGCTAGCTTTGGCTGAATGACTGGCAACGCGATCAGCACTGTGTCCCTCCATGCTACGCTCTAAATCAACAAAGAGCAGGTCTGACAACTGCCACAGAGTGTGACCACATGCTAGAAGCAGCACTTGTTATGTTTTACTTGGAGTTGCCATATCAGTTTGGAGGTAGAACAGTCAGTGTCAGCTGAGATCTGGGGACCCAACGGGATGAACCCATGCAAGCGGATGCAGAAGGGGATCAGACACTCTCCCCCTCTGATCACAACCATGTGGTACACAAGCTGCTGCAGTGTCTTCCTCCTATGAAGACCCAGGGATGTCTCGGCCAAGGTCCACCTCACTTTTATTGTTCACTTGACTTGTCTCCAGAGTTCACTCAAGAGTACTCAACAGGCAGCCTCTGTAACAGAGACTTAAAACATGAGCAGACATCAATGCACAGAGGGTGTTAAAGTATTTTAATCATTTCTGAAATGTAATCATCCACCAAAAGTGGAAATGGACATTTCACTTTCAGCATTGAAGATGTTTGAGCCTGGCCTCACTGACATCAAAGAGGCCAGTAAAACGGGATATCCTAGGAGTACCTTGAATCTGTTATGTATAAAACATGATAAGCATTATAAACTGTACTGTGACATACATCATACAAGTACTACTGCTGCTATTACTACTATTATATTATAATCTTATGATAATGACCTTTGAAAACAAAGTGGTCAATGTGCTAAAAGAGGCAATTAAAACTGAACCCATGGTTCAGGGGGGCACCCCTGCTTTCTGAACCTGTGAGCACTGCAGTGTCGGAGATCAGGAGGGGTCAGTCTGTGTGGGGTAGTAACAGGTCATGCTGAGCATTTGACCTCTGACCCGACCCAGTGTAAAAGCCTCATTCTGTCGATATCTGAGCTGTGCTTCTAACACAGAATGACAACTCTTGACGCGATAGGCTTTCAGAATCTGCCATGTATTCTGTGTTTGATAAAAAATCGTTATAAGCATATCTTTTTTTGGCCTGGAATCTTGAATTTCAACGTCCAGTGGCCCTTATTACGACGCGTAGGAGGGAAATCTCTAGGGAATATCAGTGCCTCGAGACAGTTTTCATCTTCATGATGAGTCACCATTCATACCACAAGAAAAGGGATTTGTCAAAAGGAACAGATAAGCCTTCTCTTTCCCGGCTGGGAAAGGACCCCCCACACACACACACACACACACACACACACACACACACACACACACACACACACACACACACACACACACACACACACACACACACACACACACACACACACACACACACACACACACACACACACACACACACACACACACACCCCTTGAGATGTCGTTTGGGCATTCACTATTAACACTCAGGATCGTGTCCCTCCCAAAAAGTCGAAAACTGTGGATGTGGGAGCCGACATGACTAATCCCACTGGCACGTGCTCCTTCTTCTTTTTGGGTACACCTGAACCCATTTCAAACAGAACCGTGACTCTGGAATCCAACACCCAACACCGGGGTTGATGAGGTGGATGGGGTTTGGATGGAGGGATTATGAGTGGCATGGTGGGGGAAGGTGAGGCAGCGTTGGAAAGGGCGACGTGTCTGACAGGTTTTGTGTGTGATACCGTACGTGCTGTTTTTATTCCTTAATATCTTCCGGGCTTATGGAAAAGAAAAGAAAAATGTTTCGGGCACAAAGCCTGTGGATCGGATTACGATGCACCTCGCCCGTTTTCATGCTGGCCTTTCAGGCTCCCATTCTGAAACCCTTCCTTCCTCCGGGCTAAAATTGGCCCCAGCTCCTATTAGTGGCTATCAAGCACTGTGTTGTATGAAAATTGTGTCTGAGATAACCTTTTTAAAGGTCAACATGCATGACTCGTTTTGACATAATTCCTAAGGAATCATGGTCCACATGTTAGTCCCCATTTAAACATGCATGACTCGTTTTGATATAATTCTGACACAAAACATAAAACAGACCTGTACTATTGTACTTTTGTTACGACATCCATCATGTCAGTCTATAATTAAACCAAATTGACTTGCAACTTTGGTGTCACCATAACCATGTTCATGTCATATAGTAGTTAGTATGTGAATGTATGTACATTTTGTAATTTCTTTTAAAAACACAAGATTTCTCAGAGGCCAGGTTTGGCAGATTTACAGTCTATTAAAGGAAACAACACATTTTTGTCAATGGCCAAGATGCCATAGTGGTACAAGATATAGAGACATAGACGAAACCACAGGAAACAGAGCAATAAGTGGTTGATTAATGATTTCTCTTGAATACATCTCATTGTTGCTGTGGTGACAAGCAGCTCTGGGTCTGTGCTCTGCCGAACCTTAAGGTTTACCAACGCCAACCGCGCTCGCAGCCAGTCCAGTCTGTGTCATCACGTCAGGCTGTGATGAAGAGGAGCCTGAGTCATGGTTGCATCCTGCCCATCACTGAACGTAATGTGCCAATGACGATGATATGGTCTCTGATCAGGGCTCCACTCATCCCCATCTGTGCTCCGTTGAGGCAGCCAGCCATTAAGCCACCCCCTGCAGCCAGTGCTGGACAGCATCCTATAATCATTATTAAGTTATGAACACGTCAAGATATGAGGCGAGTCATTTAAAACGATCAAGTCCTCATTCCACTTAAGCCCATGTTACTGGTGGGGCAACGCATTAAACAGGTGGTCACCTAACATGGACTCTGCATGTTAACATGTCATCTGATTCTCAAGCGTGTGTGCGAGTGTTCAAAAAGCACATTATGACCCGCACTGCATCACTCACTGGGGTGGTTGTGGGCCCGGGGTGTTCATTAAAGGGCTGTATATATGGAGAGCTGTTGAGCAGGCCTTCCACAGTCATGTGTTGGTTGTTGGTGTCTCATTAGCCCCGCGTGCAGCGGTCCAGAGCTACAGAGACCCTCTCTGTACCCCCGAGGACAGAGCCCCCTCCCCCCCCCTATTCCTGCCCTTGACCCTCACTCAACACACACACACACACACACACACACACACACACACACACACACACACACACACACACACGTACAGACCACCATTGATCGTATCTTTTTTTATGATGGGCTGATGGGGGGTTAGTTATAGGCTGGCCGGCCGCTGCTGAACAGGAAGAGGTCTGATAACCTTGGCCCCTCTGCCCCCATAGCCAACACCCACTGCTAATAAAACCGTGATCAACAACATGGCCTCGCTCTGAATTCCCTCATAAAGCAGGAGACTTGCTGGTTGTTTCAGGTCCTGCTCAACTGCCTTTTAAAGGGTCAACCGTTTGAAACACATTGAAAGCATTGCTTTTCTCATAGTAAACCATCCTTTTCCCAATCTTTAACTCTTGTTTAAGCTCAGACGTTTAAAGCGTGTCTTGCTAAAGCATGGTACTCAAGGCAAAAAGGCTGATTGTAACCATAACAGACACAATGTAAAATATGTATTATTATTGATATGATTGTAAAATGGGTACAAACGCTCACATTTTTATTGAGTATTACAAGGTTTGACGAAACAGAGGAGTGACACCACCAATGAGCAGTGTCCTTTATATTGCTAATGAGTCTGGTTCCAACACTACTGCCAGATTTTGTTCCCAAATGTTGACACTGTTAGTGTATAATTGCCAATTATATCTGTCCTGTTGCCATCGCCATGTCAGTTAGTATAATCAAGGGCCATCTGAGGGGTCCTCTATATAAATAGCATTATTCAATCTCTTTCGTACATCAAAAGTGTATTTGCTTGGCTTAATGAGCCACCTCCATAAAATAGATTGCTTGGTGTTTGATTTGCTGAGGCCAGAAAATACCACAAGAAAGAAAGAGTCTCTAATGCCTATTGCAAGATGGAGAGTTAGTCAATGTTTTCCTTACAGCGGTTCCCCACGATGGAAGCAGTTTTTTCAAGGGTTTCCCTGTTTTAAACCAGGCCAGAATGAAATGTGTTTTTCCCTCATTTACCCTGAGTAAGACCTCCAGGGGCTTTGCTGTGGTCTGTCACAGCTGTATCCTGCACTTAATTAGGCCTGAGCTTGATGCACAGCGACTGAGAATGCAGCAACCCACACTCTGTGATAAACTGTACCAACATCTGGGCCTAAACTCGGATCTGCCTTGGGGAAGTCAAATTTCATGTTCAACGTTGTCGTTGCAGTAGCTAGCTGCCACAGGGGAACATTTAAAGATTGGTCAATTTAGGTGACACAGTTTGACTTGAGCTGGCAATGAGTATCCAAGTTAATTATAAAGAATTTAAGAGTACATTTTTCAAATAGCTTTTGGCTTTACTATTTCCTTTTTTTTTCCATTAGATTATGCTTTTATCCAACATGACTCGAGGAGATGAGTTTAGTACGTGGGTTCAGGTATCGAGGACTGTGGACTTTGGGGTTCAAACCCAAAGCTTTTATGTCACTGGGAAACACAAAAAACTCTGGCTAGCCCACTCTTTTGCTTTCTAGTGAATTGAGTGTTTCACAAAGCACTCAATTAATTATGAATCTTGCGTGTGAGACGGAGGTGAAGGACTCGCAGTGTGCTCTTAGTAACCCAATGGCTTGCTGCAGTCTTACAGGGACAATGGTGAAGTGGCGTGTGGAAGTAAAGTGCTGGTGTTCCAGTCAGCAGGCACACACAGGTTCTGCCTGGTTTATGCATGTGAACCCCAGGAACCGTTCTCAGATTAGATTTCACTTAACAAATTTGAAAAATGTGCATCGCCTTTTTCTAGCCATCTAAAATATCTCCGTTATCTTAAATATATCATTATCAACACCACAACAAACACTTCATAAACCAAGAACGAGACAAGTCAAAAGATGCCAAAAATGCTAACATAACCTAACCACACCCACCGCAGTATCGTCGACTTATTGAACTTTGATGTGGCTGCACGGTTAAGTTAAGCAGGCAAAGGTAAACCATAATTATGCCCTCTCTGCCAGGGCACAGCCAATTATACATAATGAAGGCAGCAGTATGTGTAAGGCACCCCAGACATGAGCAAACCTGATGGGGCTAATTACACGCACCTCCACAGCCACTTTTAGGAGGGCTATGGCAAGGGGAACAAAGAGGCCCTTTTGTTTCTAGCGCATGCACTGATAGCCTCATTAGGAGATCTGAAGGGCTGTCAGTGATGCTTCACTGAACCTATACCTTTCCATATGGACCAGCGAGGGCTAAAACTCAATGCACACATCACACAATGGATAACAGCCTAACACTTGTACACTCACGCAACTGGTGCGACTTTAAATATTTATGTGTTTTTTAAGAAAGCTTTATTTTTATACCGAGTCATGGTATCGAAAGTATTTGATGTTAATATTCCTCCTGTTTTTTATTTTTCTTGTCTCTCAGAAGAACTCCATGATATCATATTTCTGAAGCTTCATATTTTTAATACCACAAATATGTCCTTGCTACTGTAGACACAACAATATTGGGTGGGGGTTTTTCATTTTGAGAGAATTCAATACAAACCAAATGCTCCACTGTATGAAGGAGGGGGGGGGGGGGCAGGGATCGCTTCTCACAGCTCTTAGATAGCTCTGTTCTTTAGAGATACTCTGTCAATCACATTTGTCTTAGAGATATTGTCCCCACTAGGGATTTACCCCCCCCCCCCCTCTTCCCACACAGACACAACCACAGTACATTCACTATCACTGCCGGGTGTTATTACACCAAATAAAGCCTCCCTCTCCCTCTCTCACTCCCTCCCTCCCTTTCTTTGTCCTCCTCCCATGTGTTCTTATGGTTTCATCTATAATTAAGTCCATCAACAATCCAATCTATGGTGGACATCTCAACATATGGCTGCATGATTCATATGTCCCCCACCCACCCCCCTTCTTAGCCCCTAACCCCGGATCCTCTCCGATCCGTCTGGCTATACCCCCACCCTCCCTCCCAAAGCACGGCTGTTGGCTGTTGGCTTGACTCTCACCAACACCCCCCCCCCGGCCACCTTCCCTGTTACTCCACTCTTCCTCCCACATTGTCCTTCACGTTTCCGCCTGAGTGACCCCCCGAACCCCACTGTTAGGGATTATACAGTCTAGACGGCCAGTGCTGATTGGCTGTCGAGTACTCTGGGGTCCCCCCCCCGACTCCACATTGGAGGGAGGGACATAAAAAGAGACAGTAGGATCTGTCTGAAAGGTGAAAGGACAGGGATTGGGGTACAGTGGAAACCAAAACATTGACAGCAGAGGATCAGACGGGGACTATTACACACACTACTCTCTGCATTATTTTGACACTTTTACGCAAGGTAAGGTTATTTACATTCAGATCATTTTGATAACCGACCATCAGGATGTGATTTTAATAGGATCGGCGCTGTGGTAATGAGTCTTTAAGAAGTTGTCATGGGGCTTGACACTGCCCTCAGATTTGTGTCATTTCGACAGGACTGAAATGACTTGATGCTTGGTGTTGACAATCCGATCAGCGTAGGCGTTTGACGCTTTGATGGAGCGATTTGGATGTTGTTTAAAAATCTGCATCATCCTTGTAATCTTAACTTGCCATTTTGGCTTCAATATCTGAATCACCTTAACCTCGTTTGGCTTCACCGGTTGAACAAATAATCCAACGCATACGTTCAGACATTCCCCTGCTTGGTTGCACTTTTCATCTTCCCACAGATGCTTTTCTGCTCTCGGCTCAGATAACCCCATGAGACACGGCTTGAATACCATTTGTTTTTTTAAAGCAGTAACCGTCTTCCTATCTAATAAAATAATCGCCTACAGGGATTTCGTTTAACAAGTTAAGACACAGGTCAGAGCGTTGCCTCGGGGCCTCTTCCTGTCAGCCTCCAGGAGGAAACGGTTGGCTCAGGGGTCACATGACCAGATCCCAGCCAATCCCCAGAGAGATACGAGTGTTGGAGGAGTAGGTGGAGGAGGAGGAGAAGATGAATTAAAGAAAAGTGCAGGACCGAGATAAGCAAGGGAAAGTGTAATCGCTGGAAAAAAAAAGCTGGGAGGAAAGATTGCGAGAGAGTGAGTAAGTGAGTGAGCAGCAATGTGAGACACACAAAAAATATGTTTATAGATAAGGGTTAAAGATAAGGCAAAATGAAAAGGGAGTTCCATAGAGGGAGATGGAAGCGTTCATACATGGTCTGACCTACAGCTGCCATAGACTTGGATCCTCTCACATCTTAGGGGAACATATGGGGGGCCTGGCCTGGCCTGTCATTCAAAACTAGGTCACATGACATGTAATTAAACCCAATCGTGTCGCGGCCTGGAAAGCACAAAAGATGTCAAAGCAGATTCAGCGTTGGCTTTCAGAGGGGAGACGAGGCTCACTGCTTACTCAGTCAGTCCGCTAATGGTGAACCCCCCACACACACACACACACTTCCTTTCCTTTGCATTGATACATTCATTGGAAGTCTTTGATACAGCAAGTCACTCTTGTGTAATTGGATATGTCCCAGAGCCAAAATTCATATATATAAATATATATGAGAGAGCGAGAGAGCGAGAGCGAGAGAGACCAGACAAGTGTGATGGATTAGATAGGACTTCAGATTTGGTGCCGTGCTCTTCTTTTCAATTAAAACTAATATAAAATGTCCCTCTGTTTTTCTCTCCCTCTTTCTCCTCTTTTTTTCCATATCTTCTCGTCACACTTATTGATGAGACCTGTTAATTAAACCTCTTCTTTCCTCTTTAGTCCCACGGTGTCTCCTTTCTCCTGACTCTTTGATCTTGTCCCTGCAGGTGTCCATGAAAGAAGCGGGAGATGGCCTCCACGCTCAGATGAACTCCATGATGGGCGCCCTCCAGGAACTCAAACTCCTCCAGGTCCAGACCGCCTTAGAAAGCCTCGACATTTCAGGACGGCCCATTAACCGAGGACCCCCGCCACCCACGTCCGCCCCTCCCGTCGCATCGTCAGCAGCCCAGAACCCCGCCATCCCTTGTCAAAGCCCGACTCCGCCTGAGGAGGTCGGTCCTTTCCCCTGCGTGAGTCCCAGGCCACCAGGCACCAGCCAGGGCAACGGCACGGGGAGCCGGGCCCATCAGCGGAGCTCTGTCTCCTCCAGCTCCAGCCTGGGAAGTAGCAGCAGCAGCAGCAGCATCGAGGGCACCGAGAGCCCCCAGAGAAGCCAAAGAAGCGAGCCCGAGGCGGTTCCCAGGAGGTGGTCGGGCTACACGGCCCCTCAGGTGGACTTCTGCGGCCCCACGGTGGGCAACCCTCCGCCGGAGCCCATCCCGCACCCGTCGGCCCCCCGGCGCTCTCAGGCGCTGGACCTACCCGGCATCCTCTACAGCCTGTCCCGGGAGGGGCCCTCGCTGGACAGCGACTACTCCCAGGACAGCATGGATGACTCCAGCGACTGGACCTCCTCGCTCATGAGCCAGCGGCGCAACCGGCAGCCTCTGGTGCTGGGGGACAACGTCTTTGCCGACCTGGTGGGCAACTGGCTGGACCTGCCCGAGCTGGAGAGGGGCGAGGAAGAGGCGGAGGAGGAGGAGCTGGAGGAGATGAGGAAGAGGAGGGGCGAGAGGATCACGGACCGGTGGCCAGACCGGCCCGACAGCCCGGCCCACCCGCTCCGCCTCAGCAAGTCCCAGGAGATCTGCAAGAAGTTCTCGCTGACCACCAACATCTTCAAGAAGTTCCTGCGCAGCGTGCGGCCCGACCGGGACAAGCTGCTGAAGGAGAGGCCCGGCTGGGTGGCCCCGGAGCACCCGGAGGGAGACCTCTGCAAGAGGCCCAAGAAGGCGGCACCCAAGAGCAACGCCAGGGGGAGCTTCTACCTGCCCTTCTGGGCCGCGGGACAGCAGCAGCAGCAGCAGGGCAAAGGCAGGCCTGGGCCTCAGGGGTCGGGCCTGGAGAAGGGTCATTACCAGCCTCGACAGCAGCTCCACCAACAGCACCACCCGACCTTCTCGGGGATTTACTTGGACCGGAAAACGGCAGAGAGCCGGTTGGAGAGGACGCAGCCCCTGTTTGACCACAACACAGCTGTGTGGGTCTGAGCGCGGTTCCAGAACCGGAGCCGTGTGGCTACCAGACTGGCAACAGCTGCTGCTGCCGCCGCGAGGACTTGGCCGCAGAAGAAGCAGAGACACTGACCCACATACAGACATTTTTTCCTGAACGTGATTGAGAAAGGATGAACTTGACGCACACACACAAACAGACACATACATTTCAAGTTTTGTCTGACGGTCCTAAAACTTAAACCTCAACGTTGGTGGTGTGTGCATGCATGCGTGCGTGTATGTGTGTTGCGTGTGCGTGTGTGTGCGTTGTGTGCATGCATGCGTCTGTCTACAAGAGATAGCAAATGAACAAAATACAATAATACAGGATGGAGATTTTTGTTATCATTCATCCTCACGCCTCTGCATGCATGATTTACTTTCCTACAGCTACTTCAAAAACACAACATCTGACTCCCATATCAGAATGTCTGCAGAGGCATTGCGCTTCATCATGATAAAGCCTTTTGACATTTGTGCGCCCACTTCAGAAACCGTGACATTTCTCACATCTACCCGATATCTTTTCATCTCCTTGGTTTATCTCATATCAATGAGCTGCATGAACTTATTTGTTTTATTATAAAGTACAACTCAATATATCTTTTATCAAAAACACAGCCAATAAAGTGAGGTGCCCCCCCTCCAGCACCCCGCGGGGGGAAGAGAGGTTTAGGGCCCGTGGTTTGTAAACAGGTCCCACCCATAGCCATTTCATGTTCCATTCACTAGGCTCAGGGAATGGATGGAAGCCAGCACAACGCCATAAGTACACACACACACACACACACACACACACACACACACACACACACACACACACACACACACACACACACACACACGGCAACTGACACTCCCTGTTGATCTTGCCTGGATCATCACATGTTACTGGCTTGAGTCAGAACATGTTGTGCCCGCCGCGCGACAGCCCGGAACCGCACGGTCAATCTCCAGACATGGCACACCGTGAGTCAACGGTCAGTCCCGGCGGGGGCAGGGATGTATTATAAAAAGAGAAGGGTGGGGGAGGCAGGGGAGGGGGTGGGTGTTATGATGGGACAGATGAGACGGGCACCAAAGTCATTGAAAGGGAGAGAGACATACTGACTGTACGACAGCCATCTGCTGCACACTCATTATGTGGAGCTCAATACCCAAACTCCAAGGAGACGCATTACAGGTCTGAGGTGCCTGTAGAGACCGACGTTTCTGGGAGGGGAAAGTAACGCGCTATGCTCAAGATGTTGCTTATTTGCATACTTGCACACACACACACACACGTAACGGCAGTATACCGGGGCCCAACAGTATTGTAAATCTTGGCCTCCAGGCAGTTCGCCCAGGCAGGTAACCAGCTATTCGTGTTTTCTGAGATGTACAGAACATTGGGCACTTACGGTGTCTGCCATTTACCCCACAGAGCAGCAATAAGACACTCCATCTTTTCCGATTGCATGATTCCAGAGTAAACGTTGTTGTTTTTTTCTCCATGTGACACAAATAAAACATCACATGACAGTAACACAACAGTAACATACACAGTACAGTTCAGTACAGTAAGCCATTTACCACACGACTTGTATCTAAACAGTGATTTTATGTGTCAATCTCTCGATTTTGTTATATCATAATGAATACAATGTTTACCTTCAATCTTCTTCGGTGTAACTTCTCTTCCTTTTTAAACACAGATATCAGGTTCTGGAAAACGTGACGAATAACGACAAATCCCTCACAAATTCCCTCAGGGTAACCAATGATACTGCCTCATTGAACTAGCCATTAGCCTAGCATCTAGTGGACCACAGTTTCGCAGTGACAATCTTAATTCCCATTACGTTTATTAGAATCACTTACATATTATGTCCAAAAACAACCTTTTGTACAAACAGGACTTTGGTCATCCTGGGAGTTTCTTTTCAATTGTCTTGGCCAGCTATTCCATATGGTGTTGGTCACAGTATTCAGGTCAACCAACCTCCTAAGTAACCCCAAATTGGAAGTTTGTTTAAGGAGGACGCAGGCACAAGAGTCTTCTTAAGGCGCGAGGCACCGTCTGAGAGGTCAATCTATCACAGTGTTTTGTATGAAAATGTATGTAATTAATAATAATAATACTGATTTCCATTGGGGTTCTGTGAGCCCCTACATGTTGTTGATTCTGTGTTACGTACACGCTGTAAAGCTGTCACTGACTCTTTGTAAATTAAATCTGTTATCAGAATATCACTATCCTTGTTTCATTGGTATTGTGTTATTCTTCTAGACATATAAAACTTATAAAACCATATTGCATCTTCTGTATGAACAAAAAAGTGTTTAATAATTTCATTCTGGGGCTAGTAATAGTGCTACCACTGTAAAGCGTTGTTGGGATATGATTCGTATAGTGTAATATACTATTGCATAGTGCTACAAAATACTTGAGATATATATATATACATATATACACATATATACATATACATACATACATAATACATATACACACATACATACATATATATACACATATACACACATATATATACACATATACACACATATATATACACATATACACACATATATACACACACATACATACAACACACATATATATACACACACACACTGGATCCATTACTCTTTTGTGCATCTCTTTTTTTTGTTAATCTCACAAGAATACAGAAGTAAAGAGCTTTCGCTAACAGGGATAAAGCTTTGACCCATGAGGTCAACTTTTTACTTTCAGCCAGAGCCCGTGGGGTTCACGACTGGCCTTCTCTCTTCCCCATTCTTAATATAGCAGAGTGCTGCTCCATGAGTTGGATGTAGGGCAGGCAGAGGAGCAATCTGTGGCCTTTGCGTCCACCGCCGACCAGAATGGCTCTATATTCGTATCCAGGCCCCATTTATGCCTGTTGAATAAATAAAGAGACACAGAGAGAACACTTAGGGCCCCGTCGTCCTCCATGTTATCACAAGCACTTTATGACACGAATATCTCTGAGGCTCGTAAGATGAGTGACTTTGGAAAAAAATTCATGTGACCCCAGAGATTACGACTTCATCGCTGACTTTTTTTCTTGCTCGTCTCCTCCTCGCCCTTGCCTTGGGCGCTTATGATGCTGTGGATATAGAAGAGCCTCGTCTTTAATCTGTCCCAATTACAAGTGACGTGAGACATGGGTCTGCTGCTGCTGTCATGTTTGTTTGTTGCTTGCGTTTTGATCATGCATGCAACTGCCTGGTGACTCTTAATTATTCCATCGGAGGCTAACATTGACCTGATTTAGATTTGTTTGATGCCACACAGCTTCCGGGTCGGCATATTGTTGCCAAGGACTGATCGTATTACCCATAGTTCATCAGGTACCAAACCAGTTTGACTTATTTTCACCAAGCATCAACATTTGTGTGAAGGAACATGTCAGGAACCATACATCATATCCATGAAACTAGTCAGAGAGCATTGTGTGTGTGTGTGTGTGTGTGTGTGTGTGTGTGTGTGTGTGTGTGTGTGTGTGTGTGTGTGTGTGTGTGTGTGTGTGTGTGTGTGTGTGTGTGTGTTGAGTGATAGCAGCTGCAACAGTAGTCCGGTTCTCCCGGCTCAGCTTCCCCTGGGATCCCTACAGTAGAAGCCGGCTGCCTTCTCTCCCCCCCCACCCCACCCCCACCCCACCCACACACACCCCACACAAACACCGCCACGCCCCACCCTCTGTTCCCACCCTTTCCCACTCTAGTCACTGCTACAGACAGCTGTCCATCTCTCAGGGACCAAACAATCGGCATCCAAACTATATAATATTATATTATATATACTGTATATATAATATTCACCATAATATTCACAATATTACTACAATAGTCCCTGAACCCAGAACGGTTCAGACCATGAAGAGCTTTACTTCAGGCCATCATTAAGGTACTGCTCGCTCGACAAACCTCACTTTTCTTTCCTACTGGTTGTGGTCGTATGGGAATCAATTGGTGATGAGGTGAAAAGTGAAGGCAGTTGGAGAGTGGGAATGTGTACATGCTTACAATAATAGGTGTTTGTAACTTTGCAGCACGCTTCCTTGTAACCCAAGCAGACATCGGAGGAACAGTCCATGTCCCTCAGCAGCGCTTCAGCTGTTTAGGCCCACAGCACTGGCGTGGCCCGCAGGAATGTGCCCACGTTTCGCTTTTTATAATCGGCAGCGACCAAAGCGATCCAAAGGTGTCAATCAGTGTGGCTTTCCAGAGGGGTTCCCACAAGAAACACGAGGCGCACACACACACACACACACACACACACACACACAAACGTGCAAACTTAAATGACCAAACTAAACCCTAGGTCATTTGCAGAAGCATAGCAAACACCAATGGTTTGGTAAATGAAAGACTCCATGGTTAAAGCCACAGAAGACGAGCCAGATTTTTCCTGGGAGAGAGAAACGAGCAAAGGTTTCTTTAGTGGGGAGATTTAACATCTGGCTGCGGTTCTAGGCCAGTTTGCCGAAACCCACTTTGCCGATTCCCAGTTTGCCGACTCCCAGTTTGCCGACTCCCAGTTTGCCGACTGGCTATGTGAATGGGTGTATCACATAGCCTAGTCGGCACACGAAAAACCCACATTGCCGACAATAATAAAACTATAGAAAATCGTACTTTAATCAATTGTTTCTATTGTCTAAGATACCTTGGTGTTTTCTAATGTCTTTTTCATACACAAAAAAGAAAACATTCACGAACCTGGGCTAAGCCAGCGACCGCTAGGCTACCTAGGCTAGGCCTAGCTAGCTGGCAATGTGGGTTTTTCGTGTGCCGACTAGGCTATGTGATACACCCATTCACATAGCCAGTCGGCAAACTGGGATTCGGCAAACTGGAGTCGGCAAACTGGGTTTCGGCAAACTGGTCAGATACCCTGGCTGCTGGGGATGCGATGCGTATATCAGATAAGCCTCCACCGCTCTCTTATTTCATTAACGCAAAGGAAGGCTCAGGACCACCGAATTAAACATCGTTAAAGGAAATCATTTGGAGGAAAGCTGCACAACATTGCTCACGTTTTAAGATCAATTTGTAACAAGGCGGGGAGAGAGCGGGGAAACTTCTGCTTGAATCTTCAGTCTGTATATTGTGCATGGTAGGATTTGACCTCAAAAGTATCATAACGTTTACTGTTGAATGATTGCTACCCCAAATAAATAAGAAGAATACTACTCATATAAACCCCCTGATAGGCCTCTCACAAGACACTTCACAAGAAACTTCTAGATCATATATGCATTTATATTTTAGGAAATGTTGACAGCAGCTTTAAGACCCATCAAGCATTTGATGCGAACATCAGCAACAGGCCAATTACCAGTCACAGACCCAAGTGATGCCTCCTCTTCTTTCTTCAAAAGAGCTCACACAGAAACAAACAAAGATAAAACAATGTTTTCCTTCTTTGATCTTCAAATTCTGCCTCCTTTCCTTGTGGAATTTCAGCCAGTGTTTGCACAAAAGTCGTCTGGGTGTTATCTGTGCCCTCTCCCTGAGGTCCTGCAGAGGAGCCGTCTGCGGCGGCCATGTTGTTTCAGTTGTTGGGGGGGGGGCGTCACCAAGTGTAAAAGCATCGGGTTCAATTATAACGAGCCATTGCCTCATTCAGGTTGTTATGACCTTGTCACAAGTATTTGTCTGCATGTTTTGTGGTAAATATGATGTCGATTTACTCTGACAGAGGATGAGCTTTTCCTGTGATATTGTTCTGTAAACACTTAGAATTATAATCCAACAGCATTATAATTGCTTGTTTTTAATTCATATCATGAGATAGCGACCATAATAAAAGTAAAATATTGCACATCTTTTTGATTCTAGGAATTTAGTTATATATTTTTCCTATGATCATCAGAGATCTTAGTTCTCCAGTCTCAGCAGCTTCAAATGTCAGTGCTCTTGTAAGGCTGATAAGCAAGTGGTGGATATCCATGGCTTATTAAACACCTTTATTCCTTGAATAACTGGAGTGGGAGAGTCTGGCAGAGAGGAGACGACTCTCCCACCGCCATGACAACCAATATTTACAGAGATTAGAACACACTCCAGCAAATGGCTGAGTGGCAGCCAGTGTTGAAACACAACTGTTAAAAAACCACTCGCAAGGAAAGCATCCATTCTTTGAGGACACACACACACACACACACACACACACACACACACACACACACACACACACACACAATTATTTAAAATCCCTGAAAAGAGGAATAATTGAGCCTGTACTTAGCTGGTGTTATCTCAGCAGGAGAGGGGACTCTTCTGCTGTTTGCACACACAGTCACCAACACACACACACAGTCACACAACACACACACACACACACACACAGTCACACAGTCACACACACACACACACACACAGTCACACACACACACACACACACAGTCACACACACACACACACACACACACAGTCACACACACACACACACACAGTCACACACACACACACACACACACACACACACACACACACACACACACACACACACACACACACACACACACACCGGGCGAGTCAGCAGCATTCTATGTTGGTCTATGATAATGAGGTTCAGGTGGTCTCCATGTCATTGCTGGACCATTCTGAGAGAGACCACTCTCTCTCAGACTTTGGGGAAGCACATGCTCCTCTCTCCCCCCATCCCCCCCCCCCATACCCCCATACCTCCCCCCATACCCTCTCTCCCCCCCATACCTCCCCCCCATACCCTCTCTCCCCCCATACCCCCATACCCCCCCCATACCCTCTCCCCCATACCTCCCCCATACCCCCCCATACCCTCTCTCCCCCCATACCTCCCCATACCCTCTCTCCCCCCATACCCCCCCATACCCCCTCTCCCCCCCATACCCAGACATGGCTCTCAATGAGATGAGTAGCCAGCATGAGACCCGGCTGTCAGACCTGGACAATAGAGCGTCAGGTACATCCCAGCTCCTGGCTCCATGCTCGGTCAGGTGCCACACGCCCGGTGTGTGTCTGAAGAGTTTGAGCGCAGACGCTCGACAGTGCAGCTGATCGCCGTGTAAGAGCATGCATAAGTGAATGGATAGATTAACATAATGGCCAGTTTCTGTGTGTGTTCTGTGTGTGTTCTGTGTGTGTTTTCTGTGTGTGTTTTCTGTGTGTTTTCTGTGTGTGTGTGTTTTCTCTGTGTGTGTGTGTGTGTTCTGTGTGTGTGTGTGTGTTCTGTGTGTGTGTGTGTGTGTGTTTCTGTGTGTGTGTGTGTGTGTGTGTGTGTGTGTGTGTGTCTGTGTGTGTGTGTGTGTGTGTGTGTGTGTGCGCATGTGTCATTGTGTATTTATGCATGGATATTTTCATGCATACGTGTTCAAGCACATCTGTGTATGTGTGTGTCACTGTGTGTGTGTCTGTGTGTATGTGCACGCCTGTGTGTGTTTACATATATGTGTGTGCATGCATGTGTGTTTGTTAACATGTGTGTCTGCATGCATGCGTATGTGTGTGTATGCATGTGTGTTTATTTACATGTGTGCGTGCATGCGTAAGAGTAAGTAATAGAGCCCCCAGTCCTCGTTCTGTCCTACCCATGGGGCTTCCCACAGCAGCCGTTCGATTGGTCAGATCCCCTGCACGCTCCTGACTGATGCGTTGCTCAAGCACAGCCCAGCACGGCTCACCAGATGGGACCACTGACACCCCCTCAGATAGGTGGAGAGTGATACATGTGATATATCGGTGTGTAACATGTTCACTCTGGTAGCTATGTATATTCTCCTCAACACAAACTGCAGCGTCGGCCTCTTTAATTATTCAGCCCTTCGTTTGTCATAACATTAATTTTCTGACATTTAAGTAGGTCCCATGGCCTGTCTTCTGGGATCTCTGCGTGAGTCACTGTGCCCGCAGGATGTGGCTATGGCCTTTACTGTTGCAGAGTAATATTCCCAACAACACACCCTGCCTTGTTTCTCTTTATCTGTCTCTCCTTCCCTTGCTTCTGGCTCTGCATCGCTGGTTGTGATGACAACTCGTCACAACTTTTTCACCCTGATCTTTCATTTTTCTAATATTACATCCTCAAAAATCACAAGAAGTCAGAATAACACGATATGTTGTAGCATCTCAAGAGCTCTCATTATCCTCTCCCTCTATAGTAATCCGATAATCCCCTCGGGAAATGCTTTCCTTATATTTTTCCTCCTATTTTCCTCTACCCTCCCTCTCCATCCATCCATACCTAGCGTTAAATTGGTCTCCTCCCCCTCCTGCTCCCCTCTCTCAGCCCAGCTTGTGGCCCTTACGGGGAGGCTGAACCCAGTCCTAGTTCTGTCTGGTATCATGACCTCATCCCAGTCCCCGGGCTGTGTGTGGCGCGCACAAGCCTCCTCATCCTCTTTATCAGTCATCCTCATCTTCATCATCACGCACACATTGGTTCCACTCCACTGAACCACCCCGCTGAGGTGGTGGGGGTGGGGAGAGAAAGAGAGACGCACAATTTGGAATGCAGAATGAAAGAGTTCAAATCTGTTATTTTAAGAGGAGCACAACACTTCCAATGGCGATAGTGGATTCTACGCAGCGAAGCGAGATTTGGCCTGACACATCGCACGCGGTCTAGCAGCGCTGCTGAGAACGGTGACGTATCGGACAGACAAATATAGGAGCACCCTGGCAGAATGCTGAAAGTGTCAACAGCAGGCGAGAAAGACTGGGTCTTAAAACAGAGTGTTTATCACAGCGGATAGCCGATATGATACATAGTGACAGAATGAGAAAGACACGCTGCAGAGGTTCCATATGTGGCTTCATGTTTGCTGGTTATTGAGATGTGACATTAAGGTATGGTTCATTTTCACTCCCTTTCCTCTGTTGGGGAATGATGATCTAAAGCAGTGACCCAGATCCTAACTCAAATCCTTCTATGAGGGACCGGCGTGGTCGCCCAACGTATCTGGGATACGGCCAACCAGATTCCGAGAGTGTGTGAAAAAATGAGGGCAATGGTCTCAGGACAAAGAAAAGTGAAGTTTTGTTCTCCAAAACATTCACAAAAAAAAAGCAACGTTCCAAAAGAAAGGAAAAGAAAATGACTGCATCAGTCAGCAAGCATAACCCACATAGCATACCATAGCCTAACCAAAACATACGCCTCTCGTACTGGCCTCCCATCAAACCAGCACCACCTTCAGCCCCCAAACACCAAATGAGGCAGCCCTTAAATAGGGAAATGGAGTGGACCAATCAAGGCCGTATGGGCCAGACCATTAGTCGGGGGAACATCCTGTAGCTAAAGCTACAAATCCAGCATAATTTAACAGAAAGTACATTGTGTGAATACAAAATAAACATGACACTAAATAAACCAACACCAAATACATATATACCCACACCTTGTGCACAACCTATAGACATTTACCAAACAGCTGTTTATACCAACACCCCCTGGGCTATTCCCTGATGACATGATCCTGAGCTTCCCTTACCACACTGCCCCCTACCATGGCGGAAGTCCAATTTCAGCCCCATCCCATATATATATATATATATATATATATATATATATATATATATATATATATATATATATATATATATATATATATATTATATATATATATATATATACATATATATATACATATATATATACATATATATATCATATATATATATATATATACACATATATAATATACATATATATACATATATATATACATATATATATACATATATATACACTATACATATACATATAATATAATATACATACTATATATCATACATATATATATATATATATATATAATATATATATATATATATATATATATAGTATATAATATATATACACACACACACAATTAATAATAATAATAATAATAATAATAATAGTAATAATAATAACAATAATAATAATAATTACTCTAATGCGAGACTTTGAGAAGGGGGAGGATTTCACCTTCTCACACCTTCATTATGAGAGCCTGGTCCATGTAACTTGGACCAGGAACCCCTTGAGTAGTTGTAGAACTCGTGTTAATCATGTTCATCCTTTGCTACCATTAAATAGTATCTGAATAAGTTCGAATGCACCTTCTTGCCTTACATCTCACAATCGAACAAACGTACCATCAGCCCAGAGCTCCTACCATACTACTGCCCTGCCTCCAAAAGAACAACCCATTTCCTCTTTCCCTTTTCTTTCTTCACCCTGTCAACGTGGCCTGCTTCCTGTCCTATCTCCTGCTCCTCAGAGGCTACTACCAGGGTTGTGTAACGTGGAGTGTGAGCATCTTCTTAATGGCTTTATTCTGGTCTGCTGGAGTTCAACTTTGGCAAGAAAGCCTTCGACATTTCGCCATTGGAAAAAGGTTTAAAATGTTTGCCAAGTTGTGGAAAACTTGCTCTGTAGTGACATTTCCCACAAAGTCTTCCATATCAATTCTGACTGAATTCCACTGGAAAGGGATCAGAGTTTCCAGAGCCTAAGTGTGAAAGACCTTCTACTGCATGAGGACATCAATACCCAACAGGAAGGGGTATCACAAAAATGGGATTTGCAATTAATTCCACTCATACCCATTGGTGTATTTCCATTGCATGGACTTCCTTACACTCACCAAGGCAAACAAATCGGAAAACAGTGTTATCGTTAATCTGATCAGAAGATGCAATTTAAAAATTATTTAAGATGTTGGGTTACACAGAAATATCACGTTATTGATCACTGTTTGAACCTGATCACCCACTAAATGTCAAATGTAGGACAAATCCAAAGTCAAATACCCACTGCTCGAAGATTTTGATAGTACAACAAATAAAAATGGAAAGCAATTAATGGTAAGCACTACTGTAAACAAGGGAACCAATCTAATGGAATTGTTTACCCTCTCAAGCCACTGGGATTGCAATACAATGGATTGGTGGGCCAGGGAGGCCCACCTCCCCCGTAACACATGTAGTCAGATGGTATTGGATTTCAATCATATGGGCTCCAGCACCCCCAACCTCCCCCCATCCCAAGTAACCTTGAACGTGCAAAAACCGAGGGTAGATGATAGATGAGTCGATGGCTGGATGGATGGCTGGATGGCTGGATGGATGGCTGGATGGATGGATGGATGGATGGGGCTCAGTAGACGCTAATGCCTTACAGTCTGGGAGATCAGGAAGACGTTCAGACACATGTGCTTGGTGAGCAGGATTAACTGAAATAAATCGGCGGCCATATTGACAAATTATATTGAATTTTCTTTCAAAAGTCCAAGTTGGCCTTTTTGAGTGTGTGGGTGTATACAAAAGATGAACGGTGCAGGAAATGTG